>OY755180.1:17209300-17807001 GCA_963576735.1 Bedellia somnulentella | reverse complement strand
GGGAACAAATAAGTTGGTGAAAGTTACAGCAGAACAAACTGAATCGGAGCTATCGTGTAAAGTAATGATTATGTAGGTCGTAGTTATTATAGTAAGAATTTTACGGATTATTAAATGGAATAATTCAATGACCTTCTTATTTTTAAATACCTAAAATTAATGAAATGTTTTTGTTGTTGCATGTTTCTTTGTTTTATTTCTAAATTTGTCTTTGAATATGTGTCTGAATAAAATATAAGGATCAAGGACAGATGTGACAAAATAATATTGGTGGTTGGTTACAAAGTTATGGTTTTAAATTGTTACCAGGGAGTCGAAAAATATCTTGGTACCCTTAATTTATTCTAAAAAAAATACTCACAGCTATAAATACCAAAATAGGGTTACCAGAGATTTAGAGTTAAAAGTTCTGCAGTCAGTTCTAGATGTTGAGTGGGGAAAATATTGTAATTATTTAAATATTGCAAATCTTTGGGGTGGCCTATATCCAGCAGTGGACATTTATTGGGTGGTGACAATGATATATAGCCCACAATCACTTAAACAGGCCCAATACCCTTAGTCTCCTTTAACGAGAACCGCGGGAAGAAATGGGTTAGTGCTTTCGAAGCCTACACAGCCCATATAACACCATTGTGGTTATATTAGATTGCCACCACGCTGCATGTCTACTTTTCACATCGAGAACGATAATAAGCATTCGTATTGTTCGGGGTATATCCGAACCAATGATATTGATACTAAATGATAGAAGATTATACGAATCACAACTATTTATTGATAATGATACTTAGTGCTAAATGATAAATGATATATATAAATGATACGTTCAACCACGAAGCAAGTCTACAGTGCACTCTCGATTTACTCGCGATTGAGTAAAGTGCTGACTGTTACTTATTGTTCGGTGTTTGCACTGAACATGCTCCCAGGCCAGAGAAAGTCAATGGCTGATGAAGATGAGGAATTGATGAAAATATATAGATAAACATATGATAGAACAATGATAACCTAAGCTGAAACTATTACATAATGATACCGACATATTAGCGTCCTAATCTAAATTACTATTAAAATGTTTACGAGTTAAAGGGGACGTTGCAACAGTACGGGTTTCACTTTCACTAGAATTAACCGCACTCACACTGACACACTTATCACTAACACTTTGTTTTTCACTAACGTAGTTTACCTTAAAGCCACTTAACCTATCACTTGGTTCACTATCACTATGCACATTAACACTTACACTATTTGAAGAAGTGGGGGGCGGCTGCAGGGAGTCTCCAGACTCCCGCCCCGCGCCCCCGTCCCGCCGCCGCCGCCAGCGCCGCCATCCAGCCCCGGCCGCCGCCGCCGCCGCCAACGTCAACATTATGTATATCAAACTGTAGTGGTGGATGTCATGATAAGAGATGTTGCTTGATATTGCTGTTTCATGATTTAGTTTTTCTATGCCTTCTCTAATCGATTGGGATTCCCTCTGGTAGCTGCTGTCTTCCACGGGTGGTTTTGTTTTTGGCATAGAAATATTTAATATATGATTTATCGGTGATATCAATGGGACTGTCATCTCAACTCCGGATTTAATGGAATTTTCATTCAAACCATGTGAGTAAATGGTTATTCCATTAGACTTTATCATGCATCCACTACCTATTTGTAATATAACAGCACCTCTTGTTAGCTGTTCACTGAAAACCTGTTCCCTACATATAACTCTAAGATTGCACAGGTCGCAACAATAATGGAAATATGTGTTAATCGAGTGTAAAGATGTCCACTGATCATGACACATTTCTTCTGATGATTCACACTGCCCAGATTGGTGATTCCTTATACATAGGTCAGTGTCAATTATAAGCTGATTTGTTGGGCTGCGGAGATAGATAGGAAACGACTCTTGTCTCTGTCCATGCACGAGCCGATCTCCTGGTGTGCCAGCGTTATATATGAGTCCTTTTTTAAATTGATGGCCACATATTCTGATATAGGAATAATACTAACGATATGATTTCCTTTCTTAATAGGTATAGGTATTATTCGAAATAACTCATATGTATCTCTACTGACTAGGGGTAATTTTATTTCAAATAACAAATATTCGGGCAGCATTCTGGTCTTAATGGTCAATAAATGGTATATTTCGGTCTGATAATATTGTGTATCGCTGATTGGCAATGATAGGTCACTCGGCAGATGACTCGAAATGATGTTTAATTCGTCGCGAAGTTGGTCTGGCGAAATCAAATGATAATTGAAAGTCCCGTGGTAAATATCAGTAATGGTATCGAGCAAAGAACTTTGAACATTTTTAAGGCTATGTAGCATGTTGGTGGCAACAATGACGGCTAGGGTGAAATCGTTAACGTTGTAAAATCTGCTCATTTGCATTTCCAAATGCTTCATCCCGGATTCGACAGTGCCGAAACGGTCATTTATTAGTTCTGTTTGCCTGTCATTGGTGGTTTTAGTTCTTTGTATCAGGTTAAATTCGGCTTCTAATAGGGACGTTTGGTTCTTCCAAAGGCCAGCCAAATGCTGCTGGTTATCTTTAATCAGGTCAATGTCCTTTTGATACTGTTCAGCAAACCGTTAGTCCAGTACACCAAACAAGGAATTCGCCACGTAGCCGACATCGTTGATAAGGCCGCGCCGCCGCCGCTGTCTCGCCGCCGCTCGCGTGCTCGAATGCTGATTCAGCAACATGCGGTCGTAGTACTCCAACTCCAAGTAGTCGTGACGTAACTGGGTTAATACAGCATCACAGTATGTTTTGTCCCTGATAACGGAACATGATGTTTCTAAATACTTTATATATTTGTTTAATGCTGCTTGCCCTTGCCAATACGGATCCATGTTGTAATATACTATTATTTTCCATTCGTCTCGTATCAACTACATATTACTTATTTTGTCGAAATGGAAACCGGAATGTTGCAACTTTGTGATATTAATTTTACTTTCAGCCACACTCGTTAAGCTCAAGAAAAATAGTAATGATGTAATGATAGTATAAAAGCTGCAGTGAGATGTTTTCTTCACTGCAACATAAATTTTTGTCTTCGGTGGTTCTTTCTTTATATGGTTTTCCTCAGAACATCTGGTATCTGATTCTCTGATAGGTAGTAATGATAGTTTTACAATAGGTCGTTTCATGATTCCGTTTTTTGTTTTGAGCGTGACCACTCGAACCAACCCATCGGCTCCCGGATGCAATTCGACGACTCTCCCTAGAGCCCATTTGCCTGGTGGTAGGTTAGAATCGTTGATAGTGACCATGTCGTTTAATTGTAAGCTCGGTTTCTCTTTACACCACTTACTTCTGATAGATAGCTGTGATAGATATTCGGTTTGCCATCGTTTCCAAATATCACGAAAGATTTTTTGCATATGATGCCATCTTGTCCTTAGATCTTGTTCTGTGTCGTACAATGTTAAATTAGGACCGCTTGTTAAAAAATGTGCTGGGGTAAGTGCATTGATATCGTCAGGGTCTTCTGATAAAGGATAAAGCGGCCGAGAGTTGATACAAGCTTCAAGTTGTGTGAGCAAAGTTGTGAATTCTTCGAATGTGAGGCGTTCTTCTCCAGCAATTCGTTTAAGATGGTACTTGCACGCTCTCACGCTAGACTCCCACAATCCTCCCCCGGATGGCCATAGGGGTACGTTGAATTCCCACGTTATTTCCATTCCAGTAACTTCTTTGATGAAACTTTCACTAAATACTTTCTGTAGTTCTTCATATTCCATTCGCAGAAGTCTATCTGCACCCACAAAATTTGTGCCATTGTCGCTGTACATCGTTTTTGGTGTTCCCCTGCGGGCGCAAAATCTACGCAGAGCAGCTATAAATGATTGTGTTGTAAGATCTGATACCAATTCAAAATGTACTGCTTTAGTGGCCATACATACAAATACGGCTACATATCCCTTGCTGGTTTTGACTTCACGTCCTTTGCTTGCTTTAATCATGATATGTCCTGTGAAGTCGACTCCTGTGTTTTGAAATGGCCTTGATGGATTGCAACGCGACTCTGGTAAATCCCCCATAAGTTGGTTTTGATTTATTGGGCTATTACGGCGGCAAACGACACATCCTCTTAATCGTTTTTTAGTGGCTCTGTTACCCCCGATAATCCAATATCTTTGTCTCAAAAATGTATTGGTTAGTCTAGGGCCTCCATGAAAGGTAATTTGATGGGCTTGATCAATAAGCAAATCTGTCAGGGTGCTTGTATGGGGTATTATGATTGGGTGTTTCATATTGTAATTTATATGAGCATTTTTGAGACGGCCTCCCACTCGCATGATGTGATTTTCGTCTAAGAATGGATTCAAATTTAAAAGTTTACTATTGTTATTTAATTTGTTATTTTGTTTCAAATCACTTATTTCTTGTCCAAAATGATTTTGCTGTATATATCTAATAATAAACCGTTTTGATTTCTGTATTTCTCTAATACTAAGATAGCTCGACCTCCCCTTTTCTCTAGATAAAAATCGTAATATCCATGCTAAAACATTTGTTGCACGAGTGAAGCTACTGTACTTGTTTATAATATTACCGATAACGCTTGACTCGTGCGCCTGTGTTGTTAATGTAATTTTGCTGACTTTCATTTCGTAGTGTGTTAAGTATATGATATCATTTGATATGTTCGATTCATTTATTGTTGATAACCACTGTGGCCCGTGCCACCACAGCTTATTTTCCTTTAAAGTATTGGCAGAGCATCCTCGACTTGCACAATCAGCTGGGTTTTCTGATGATTTTACGTAATGCCAACATTCTCGGGGCATTACCTGAGTGATTTCCTTTACCCGGTTTGATACAAAGGTTTTCCATTTATTTGGGTCTCCCTGGAGCCACCCCAAGACTGCTGTGGAGTCACTCCAACCATGGACAGTGATATTATGGCCTGATAAACAACTGATAGTTCTTTTCATTAGTTTTGATAGTAATTGAGCGCCACAAAGCTCAAGTTTGGGTAATGTGATATTTTTGCTGTCCGGTAGTAGCCTGGTTTTCCCCGCTACTAAGACTAGTGATGATGATGACTGCTTCTCTATCTTACAATATATAACGCAGGCGTATGCTTTCATGGAGGCGTCACAAAACCCATGTAATTGAATGTTCTCATTTTCGTGGCTTGCTAGCCATCGTGGAATTTTTATGTCGTTGATAAACGGAAGATCTGATTTAATTTTGACCCACTCTTGATAAATATTTTGTGGTAATTCTTCATCCCAGGTAATTTTGGCTAACCACACCTTTTGAAATAAAAGTTTAAGATGGGTTGTAAACGGAGAAAGCCAACCTAATGGGTCAAATATTTTTGATATATTTGACAAGAGCGCACGCTTTGATTTTTTGTCTGATAGATTATTGATATTGATACTAAATATAAACTCGTCCGTCTTTGGATTCCATCTCAACCCCAAGGTTTTGCTGGTGGAAACTTCACCGCTTAATGGTTTAAAATTAAAATTTTCTTGATGATGAGTCTTGTCCATGAGTTGTGGCTCGTTGGAATTCCACTTTCGAAGATTGAAATGACCTCGACGACAAAGGCTTATCAAATCCTTCTTCAACTGTATGGCCTGTGCTATGGTGTGATGACCGCTCACGCAGTCATCCATGTAAAATTGATCTCGTAATACCTGTGATGCCTGGCTGTGATAATTACCTCCCTCATCGATAGCCAACTGCTTTAATGTAGCCATAGCCAGAAAAGGAGCGGCCTTCGTACCGTATGTGACCGTCTCTAGTGTATACTCCTTTAACTGCTGAGTTAGTGAATGTCGCCATACAATGAGCTGCAGCTTTTGATCATCTTTATGTATATAAATATTTCTGAACATTTTTTCAATGTCAGCAGTGAATGCTATTTTAAACTGTCGCCAATGTATGATTAAATCCATTAGATTCTTTTGTAAATTGGGCCCACATAACATAACGTCATTGAGACTGTAGCCGGTGGATGTCTTCGCAGCAGCATTAAACACGATGCGGCAATCGGTGGTGGTTGATTCAGGCTTCAATACAGCATGATGTGGCATATAATATGTTAAATTGGTAAATTTTGGGGCTTCCGACATGTGTCCTAAATATTCGTACTCCTTCATAAATGCCCTATATTTGATCGCTAAATTTTTCTTTCTCTTTAAATTTCTTTCTAAATTATAAAATTGTGCTACGGCCGCGGGTTTTGATGTACCTAATTTATATTCATAATTCTCAATAAGTGGTAGTCTGACTACATAGCTACCATCTTGTCGGCGTGTCGTGGTTTTCTTATAGTGCTGAACACAATCCAAGTCTTCCTGGGAGGTGATAGTGTTATCTGATATGTCCTCAATTGACCAAAACTGTTTTATTTCCTCAATATTATTGATAATAACATTACACTGTATTGTGTTTATTTTGCCACATAATATCCACCCCAGCCGCGTTTGTTGAGCCATTGGTAGCAGGTGGTTTTCCCTGATAACGTTCCCTAACACTACAGTAGCATATATATCTGCCCCTAAGAGTATATCCACCGATCTGCTATGATAAAATTCTGGATCCGCTAGCTGGAGGCCTTCTAAATAAGACCACGACGGCTTACTAAATGTTTTGTTAGGTAACACATTGATAAGGCGTTGCATTATGTACACGTTTGTTGAGAAACAATAGTCACCTATAGTGGATTTACAGTTTATAACCGCTAAGCCCTTGCAACTACTGTCTTTTACCCCTACACCCGTGATGATACCTTGGCATGGCTGCTGACGCAAGCCAAGTAGTTGAGCTGCATGCTCTGTGATAATGGAAGATTGCGAGCCCTGATCGATTAGAGCGCGTAACTTGATATATTCCCCAGTGACATCTTGTACCAGAATGATAGCGGTTGACAAGAGTATTTCTGATATATTTTCCTCTGAAATGGTTTGATGGCATACTTTACTCGTACTGTAGCTCTGTCCGCCCCCTGAGGTTGTTGGTTTTTGTTTATGTAATAGCGTATTATGATTACCGTTGCATTCTCGGCACCTTTTCGTCGATATGCATGTTTTGCCGTAATGATTGTACAAGCAATTTTTGCAGAAATTGTATTTGGCAACTAAGCCTTGTCTTGCATCCGGTGTTAATTCTAAAAATTGCTTGCACGCAAATATTCCATGTTCCTTTTTACAAAGTACGCATTTTTGTTGCGAAATATTATGATCTTTGTGTGCCGAATGATAATTATTAAATTTGTTAGGTGAACTCGGGTAACGTTGACTAAAAGGTTTGTTCGAGACGGTATTTTTTGGCGATGAAGATGATGGCTCTTGATATGATGATTGCTTGTTTGGCTCGTGTTTGCGGCGGGCCGACTCTAATGCTGTAAATTTACTTTCCAGGAAATTTATCAGGTCTTTTAAAATAGGTAGCTCCCTGGGATTCTTCAAAGATTCGATGTAGTCGTTATATGTATCACTGTCCAATTTTTGTGCTATTAAATGTACTAGCAAGGGATCCCAACTTGATATGTCAACCCCTAAGTTTTTAATCGCGTTGAGACATTCAAGCGTTGTGTCGTGTAACCTTTTAATATTATTGAGTGATGGCTGATAAGATACCGGTATATTTAAGAGTACATTGATGTGGGTCGTGAAAATTAATTTCTTATTGTTAAATCGGTGATTAAGTAACTCCCAACAGGTTTGATAGTTTTCGGAACTTATATGAAGATGCTGGATGATTCGTTCTGCTTCTCCCCTTACTTTGCTCTTCAGGAACTGCATTTTCTGGGAATTTGAGAGTGATTTATTATTATGGATTACGTCACTAAATATATCTTTAAAGGACACCCACTGTTGGTAGTTCCCATGGAATGTTGGGATTTCCATGGTAGGGGTTGATTTTTCAGAGTGCCTTACCGACCAAAGTTTATTATTTATTTCCTTTTTTATGCTATTAAATGTTCTTTCATGATTCCCGAATGCTGTCTCGTATGCAAAATTCGAACCCTCTAATTCGCTATCTATCTCCCAGTGTAAAGAATCTATCGCTGCCCACCTTGATTGCAAAGATCTCAATAGATCCTCTAACTCCCATTTCTCGGTGATTGTATTAAAGTCCATATTCATTACGGTACGTTCAAATGCCCTAAAGTTACTAGATTGTCTCTTCATAAGATCGTCAGTTTTGCTGTTGCTGCCCGACTCTTTTTTGTTCAACGGTGTCGTTATACAATCCCCATAATCATCACCTGATAGCTCAGGCCGACGGGTGGACACCGTCGGTATGTCGTCCCTTGTCTTCTTCATCATAGCCTGCTGCTGTTCACTGATAAGTACCTTTGTTGACTTATACAATTCAAAAGCCTCGTCATATTCCTTATTCACAAAATATTGATGAGACCTACTTAATTCCGATTGGAGTCTATCGTTGTTATATTGATACTCAGACCAATAAGCTTCTAATATTTCGAGTCGCTTTTTAAAATAATCTGTTGTCTTTCTATCTGCCGAGTCCTTTTTGATATTAATGCCCACTTTCTTCATCTCATTCCACAGTTGATTCTGCGTCTCGTAGATTGCCTTGCCTTCCATTTTGATAAAGAGAAAAATAAAAGATAATTGGAAAGATCTTACTTGTTGATGTAGAGATTGAACTGGAAGCCTAGGCCGCTTGGATACTTTGTATGGAGACCTCACTCGCGAACGAAATTTCCAAAACTATGAACACAGTTTTTTTCTTTCACTCGCGACTAGACCCCGCATACGAAAACGTTCGAAGGACCACTATGTTCGGGGTATATCCGAACCAATGATATTGATACTAAATGATAGAAGATTATACGAATCACAACTATTTATTGATAATGATACTTAGTGCTAAATGATAAATGATATATATAAATGATACGTTCAACCACGAAGCAAGTCTACAGTGCACTCTCGATTTACTCGCGATTGAGTAAAGTGCTGACTGTTACTTATTGTTCGGTGTTTGCACTGAACACGTATCTCTTCTTACTCCTATTAACATTAATTTATGTTTAAAAGTTTGTAATGTGAGGTTACGTGATCGTGTGAGGAATGACGTGATTCGTGAAAGATGTGGTGTAAAAGATGATATTGTAAGAAAGATAGAAAAAGGAATGTTGAGATGGTTTGGGCATATAGAGAGGATGGATGACAGTAAATTGGTAAAAGAGATCTATAGAGCCAATGTGGAAGGTAATGTTAGTAGAGGACGACCTCGGAGGACACATTTGGATCAAATAAAAAATGTACTCAAAAAGGCAGGTGTCCGTAGTACGAAGAATAAAAGAGCATGTATGAAAAGATTGATGGATGTGAACGAAGCTAGAGAGGTTTGCCAGGATCGTACAAAGTGGCGATCGACAGTCTCTGCCTACCCCAATGGGAACTAACGGCGTGAGAATATGTATGTATTTTATGTCTCCCTCACACGGAACGAATAATCCGATTCTGTAATTTTTGATGAGTATAATGGTGATATTCGACGAATCCAATAAACCTCCGTAGTTGTCGTTGGTTTCATCGACTAGTAAGCTCCCAAATTAACATTTTATTGTACTTCAATTATATATAATATACTTCGTTTGACCTTCGAAGTGGCAAAAGATACACACATATGTTTTAATACATACATATACTCACGGCTATAGATCCCTAGAGGGGGTAGCCAGAGCTTGGAAGTTGCGTGGGGAAAAGATGGTGAAATAAAGGTTGTTGGTGATAGGTCTCCAACTGCATCGCCCAAAAATCCCTTAAAAGCCCCAATACCGTTAGTCGCCTCTTACGTAAACCCACCGGAAGAAAAGGGGTAGTGCTATTCTAAGCCGACACTACACAGCATATTATTTTAGAAGTAGTTAGAAAAGTTACGTATGCTATCATCGTTGGCGATGTGAAGAGTTGACAACCTGGTCTTAAACGGGTTGGCAATCAGATGACTTCTACCATAATAGATGCCAGGACCGAGGGCATAATATTCTCTCCGAAGCTCGAAATCATCATAACATTACGGCTAGAAAAGTAAGGCCACCATACCCAACCAAACTGAATTAAATCTTACATATTGAATTTGTGAGTTCACTCCCCGAAACACGAACTCGTGGCGTCCGGATTGTAAGTCGCCATTTTCACCGCCACAACGCGGAAGCAGTTCATTTACGACACTTTATACAGTATACATACACGTTTTGGGTTGCAAAAGTACAAGTTTTGTAAAAGCACATGCCATTTATCAGACAATTTAGAACATCTCTATCAAACTGAAAAGCTATTGTGAATGGCAATCTCGGCAGAGAATGAACTCGGAGAACACATTTAGATCAAATAGATGCTTGAAAGGTAGATGTCCTAAGTATGGAGAATAAAAGGACATGATTAAAATTATAATGATTGATGAATGTAAATGAAAAGATTTTACAATAAATGGGTTTCTAACCGCATCGGCCCAACGCTTCTTATAGCCCCAATACCCAATACCCTTAGTCGCCTCTTACGAATAGCCACGGGAAGGAATGGGGTAGTGCTATTCTAAGCCTTGAAACAAAATAAAACATATTTGAGTTATACATTGCATTCGAAAAAAATGGCTTAGTTATTGACTAGCATTGTCGAAGCAACTGTGATAGCCCAGTGGGTAGAACACTCGCTTATCGTGCAAACGACTAGTGTTCAAATCCTGGGTTGGGCCTACACCAATTTGTCTTTTCTAAAGACATATGTGTGGTTAATTTATCATGGTTGTTAACGGTGAGGGAAAACATCGTGAGGAAACCCACATGGCTGAGTTGTACTTAGTCATGTGACAGTGTATTCGTACAAAACGGCGATAGGCCTGCCCCCTATCACGTGAGTACACTGTCCATGCAAAACGTGGGTACTCTGAACACCAGGTGACAAAGTCACGTGATGTTCAGAAGAATTAGTACCTCTGCCAACCCCTTCGGGGATATCCGGCGTGAACGTTTATGTTATGTTATGTTATGTCGAAGTAATAAAATAGAACAATATAACAACGAATAACGTCACCTTTTATTATTTAATCAAATTAATATTTCTCCAAAAAAAAAATATAATCTTTGATGGATGGATGGATTTAAAGGAGCTCTTAGGAATACTCTGACTAAATTAGTTAAATATAAAATTTTATAATAAAGATTCACCAACCATACACCATACCAATAAAGAGGCAATATGTTCTGGGTAGCAGGTTTGCCTACTCGCCATTGAGATGGAGGCAACGCGTAGCAATTTTAGAACTTGTTTCAGCGGGATAACAGCAAAATTCTGTCTATGTTCAAACTATATACAGGGTGTAATTGTAACGACTGTTTTCAATGAAAAGTATGATTAATTATTACGTATAGAGGCAGAATTCGTTGAAAAAAAATACACTTATTTTTTTTCAAATTTTGTTAAAATTTGCACTAAGAAAGTAGTACTATAGACACCAACACGCGCAATGTGTGAGTGAAACGCGATGACAAGGCGGGCGAGTGTGGGTGATGCGTAAATACAACTCAGCTGACAGTGCGACCCGCCGCCGCCGCCGTCCGCTGACCCTTAACCGGCGGCCAAATCAAATCAAGGTCAGTAAAGTAATCAATCGAACTTAGCTTCTAATATCTTCTTATTTTTTACATGTTATTATTTGACGTGATAAATTTTAATAACACTACCCCATAGTTAATACTGCATTGGAATACGAGGCGACTAAGAGCAATGAGGCACTGGGAGCGGCAGTATGTTCAGAGAAAAATTATACTTAAACATATCGCCGCGAAATTCAAAATCTGCGTGTATCATGATGTCGGGCGGGCTTGTCGGCATGACATCAAAGGAACAGTATTAGTACTAAGTTAGTTGTTTGTAGCTCAGCTCATTGTGTTTGTGTCGCTTATGATTGGAGGTCACTTTGATTTATCGCATTAATTTTCGGAGTGTGAGTTCAGTTTCAGTATCTTGTGTTGTGATAGTGTTGTGATTTAATAACCCACGGGAGCTAAGATTCATTCGAAGTGCATTTCGTGAAATACAAAATGATGCACATACCTTCACGAGTGCGGGCAAATGTACTTAAACGTGCTGAAGCGTGTTTGTTAGTTAACGGTGCACATTTTGAACAAGGTGCTGTGTAGTGTCGGCTGTGCTGTGTAGTGTCGGCTTAGAATACCACTACCCCATTTTTTTCCGGTGGGTGTACGTAAGAGGCGAGGATTTTTGGGCAATGAGGTTGGAGACCCATCACCAACAACCTTTATTTTACCATCTTTTCCCCACTAAACTTTCCAAAAGTGGCTGAGAAATTTCTAATTCCTTAGCTCTGGCTACCCCATCTAGGGATTTATAACCGTGAGTATGTGTATGTATGTATTTTACTGCCTGAAGTGAATTGATACCATTGAAATACACAATGGTATTATAACTATCTTTTTCATTCTATGGTAGTCGTGTTATGGTTACATTCAGTGTTTGTGTTTTATAATGTTAATTCTCAAAATGTTCTGCGTTTTGCGCAAATAAAGGTGATAGCCCGGATCAGCCACTGCCAATCAAAACGGGGTGAGTTATTTTTATTCATATTCTTTAGTTGAGTGTGATAGAGTACAGATACACCCGTTTAGAGCCCTTTAGCCCCGAGAAAGTTTAGTAAACACCAAGAACTCCTCCAATTTCGATGTCGGTTAATGAATGAATAGGTATTTCTTGCGCACTTTATTTTATGCCACGTAAATGCATCGTTTCGAGGGTCTCTATTTGTTTTTAAATTTATTATCTTACGCTCATGAAGGACATACATTACATACATACTCACGCCGTTAGTTCTCATTGGGGTAGGCAGAGACTATCGATCGCCACTTCGTACGATCTTCGTACATCAGTCTTTTCATACATGCTCTTTTATTCTTCATACATTTTTATTTACTTGAAAATGTTTGAATTACACTACCCCATATTTAATACTGGATTGAAATACGAGGCAACTACGACCGCAGCGGCAACAGGCGCGGCGGTAAGTTCAAAGAAAAATCAAACGGCCATGTTTAGGCCGCGAAATTCAAATTTGCATTGCTGTCATAATGCGGAGACATTATACGGGTAGGAGTGTGTGCGCTAGGCTAGTGTAGGTAACTACAGTTTTCCATCTGATGGAGAAAGTAAGTTTTTCTGCTAAAGCGGTTTTAACCTGTTTTTTTATTTCATATGGTGGATATTAAGCATTAAACTTTAATATACGAACTAATATTGAAGTAACAATCGCCGTCAAACTAACACGCTGTATAATAAAAATATATAAAATGTAGTCTTTGCTAGCTAACATTAATCTACAGTTGGCTCTACCACCACGGTACTAGCAGTAACGATAGCGATGCATCTAGTAATTCTACTCGCTACAAGATGGCGCTAACAAATAAAACGTCGTCCGTTGATGTGTAATTAACTCTACATTTGACTCTACCACACGCTAATATTGCATCTAGTGACTCCACTCTCTAAAAGATGGCGCTAACCGAAAAGACGAAAGAGAAAGCACGATGTAGAACGAAACCAAACAATAGTATGCGGCCAGGCAAAGGTTTTTTCTATTCAGCCGGTTCAGTACCAACTCGATGGTAGAGCGTGGCGTGTGCGGCCTCGATACGTAATTTACGGTATTTTTACGTCGCGCGTGTACTAAAATACATAACCATCTGTTCAAATATTGTGAGAGTTTTATTATTTCCTGTACAAAAAACCATAAACTATTATGTGATACCCATTTTAGAACGTACCCAAATAGGGTTTCTTGTCTAGTGTTTGTTTCGTTCCAAATTTGATTTTGTGTTCTGTTCGTCTGCGAGTGTTCCGTGTGGTTTTGTTTTTGCCGTGTTTTGTGCTTGAATTGAGACGACCGGATTTGTTACCACTTGATTATGAGGAGGCGCACACGAGCAGAGGTAAATTACAGCATTCTTAGTTGACTATTATGAAACATACTGGATATTGCGTTATGCTTACAAGATTCTAATAAGATTGGCGTATATAAAGCGCGCTAATTATGGTATATAATCACTGGCCTGCATTCATTCACCGGTAACAGGATTTGAGTAGGTGATTACGATTCCATGAGCGAGCGGTCACCATATAACTTATTACTGCTTACTATTCTTTATACGACTCTACATTCAAAAGTATACTTACGCTCGAACGTAAGTATACTTTATATACGCGTTCGGGAATAATGTGTTTATAATTCTGTATTGTATTGTTATTGAGTGTACCATATAATGAGTGTAGACAATATTTGAGACATGTCTGTGTTCCAATTCATTTCTCTTTCTCATTATGGCAAAAGGAAATGCTATAATTGTACTGTTGGTATGCCAACGAAAGTAATGAAAATACCTTCGTTGAATATTCTATTAATTTGAATAATTATAATTGAATAGACAATACGAGCAAGCGTGAACAGAACTTGCTTGTTATTTTGTAGAGCTGAGGTTCGAAATTCTAATTAAGAAGTTTTAATTTTGTTTTCTTAAATAGAAACAGGAATTTCTGCTTGTTAAAGGAACAAAAGAAGCTTGGGGTTATTATGAAATTGAAAAGTTTTTTTATTTAGTAATCAATAAAAAAACTTCTTGAAACTTAGCTTTGATTAGTTCTGAACCATTAGGGGTACTAGACTAAGGGAGCTTTACGATGTTTTAATAAACTTTCTTTTATTACACTTAAGTAATATATACATTTATTAATGTTTTATTAATTATTTAGCTGTGTAGTGTCTGCTTAGAATAGCGCTACCCCATTTCTTCCGGTGGTTGTACGAAAGAGACGACCAACGATATTGGGGCTTTTAAGGGATTTTTGGGCGATGCGGTTGGAGACCCATCATCAACAACCTTTATTTCACCATTTTTTGCCATTCAACTCCCAAAAGTGGCTGAGGAATTGCTAATTCCTTAGCTCTGGCTACCCCTTTTAGGGATTTATAGCCATGAGTATATGTATGTACATTTATTAATGCGGTTTTATTTACATTGTTACGTATATCACATTGATTTAATCTCCACATTTATCCTTTCCATCGAATAACGGCGGATCACATGCAAAAACAACTTTTAAGAGACTTAACCAATGGTACCAGTGTGGTAAGTCAAGTACCATGCCAAATAAAATTAGGAAAAATACTCTGATAAGACTTCTTATTAAAGATAAATGTTATCTTCTTATCTCAGGGGGATGCTGAAGGCATTTTCCTGCCGTCACCCTAACGGATTTTTAGCTTTCGTAGCTCATACATCTTCATTCACATTATTATCAATTTAGCAGGATTTCTTCCTTGTTATCTTTGTTGTTTATGGGCTCCTTGTAGCCGTACATAAACAACAAAGTGTACATATGCTGAGTCGGCGCATTTTTGGCTCTCATTTTGTGTAATTTGTGCGATTGTTGTATTTACACGTTGTATCATATGAGGGACTGAACAAAGTTTTTTTTACTTTTACTTTTACTTTAGCATCATTTATGAAGTAATGTTTTCTATTCTATAATACGTCTTTTAATTTGTCTTTTTTTTGTATGACTCATTTCATTTAACTTTTATTTAGTTATTTTAGGTCATACAAAGACAATACACATAATGAACAATATAGAGTTTAATGAACATACATACATATCTTACGACTATAAATTCCTAGAAGGGGTAGCCACTGCTTCAGGGTAAGAATTTCCTCAACTTTGTAAGTTGAGTGGGGAGAAGTTAGCAAAATAAAGGTTGTTAATGATGAATCTCCAACCGCATCGCCCGAAAATCGCTTAAAAGCTCTATTACGAAAACTTACGGGAAGAAATGCGGTATGGCTATTCTCAGTCGACTACACAGCTGTTCAATCAGTTATCGAAGTCACTGAGAGTTTTACTTAGAATTTTTTGGCTACCACTTCTTAATACGTTTTTATGTGAACGAGCATGAAGTATGAATATATAGTTATTATATAAACAGCCGTATATATTTGTCGTGTAGTGTTGGCTTAGAATAACACTACCACATTTCTAACCGTGGGTGATCGTAAGAGGCGACTAAGGGTATAGGGGCTTATTAAGTGATTTTTAGGCGATGTGGTTGGAGACCCGTCAACAAAACATTTATTATTACCATCTTTTCCCCAATCAACTTCCAAAAGTGGCTGAGGAATTTATCATTCCAAAGCTCTGGCTACCCCGTTAAGGGATTTATAGCCGTGAGTATATGTATGTATATAAACAGCGAAAAATAAGGCCTACCTTGAAAAGTCATAAATGGTAGTTAATTGACCTTTCTAGATCTTGGCTAGCAGACCATGATACCGCTGTTATTAGCCAACAATATTAATTATTATGTGTTTGCGGAATTATATTGTACATTACTTAAGCAACAACAAGCTGAAAATAGTGGAAATCTCCATAATATAAAATAATTTAACATACATACTTACGTATATTCATGACTATACATAAAAAAACGGGTAGCGAGAGATTCAGAATTTTAAATTCCTCAGCCTTAGAAATTGAGTGGAAAAAGGATGTTAAAATACCTAAACCACATCGCCCAGAACACCAAATCTCAAAAAAGGCCTCAATTCCTTTAGCCATCTCGTACGACTTACATGGGAAGAAATGGATTAGTGTTATTCAAAGCCAATAATAACGCGTAAAATATTAATACAGCCATCAGTTTACCGAACTATATTTTTCTCATCTTTGGCAAATCTTTAAGAAAATGCAAAACATGATCTCCAGCACAAGTTTTGAATGTGTGCCTCATAAATTGGAGGCAGACGTGTTTACGACCGAGCTATCACTATTTTTAAAATAATCTAGACGCCTTCCGTGGTCGAGTGGATAGTTGAGTAGCTTCTCGGTCCAGAGGTAGCGGGTTCAATCCCCAATGAGAGCAACATTTATGTGATGAGTATAATTAATTGACTGCCTTGTAGTGTCGGCTTAGAATAGCACTACCCCATTTCTTCCGGTGGGTGTACGTAAGAGGCGACTAACGGTATTGGGCTTTTAAGGGATTTTCGGGCGATGCGGTTGGAGACCCATCACCAACCACCATTATTTTACAATCTTTTCCCCACTCACTTTTCCAAAAGTGGCTGAGGAATTTCTAATTCCTTAGCTCTGGCTACTCCTTCTAGGGATTTATAGCCGTGAGTATATGTATGTATGCATGTACGGATATATTATACACACTCAAATAAACCCCAAATATACTACATACATACTATATTTTATACTTTAGTTAAAAATTTCGTTTGACCTTTGAAGTGGCGAAAGGGACACATATATTTTACAACATGAATAGATATACTCACGGCTATAAATCCCTAGAAGAGGTAGCCAGAGCTAAGGAATAAGAAATTCCTCAGCCACTTTTGGAAAGTACAGTGGGAAAAAGATGGTAAAATAAAAATTGTTGGTGATGGGTCTCCAACCGCATCGCCCAAAAATCCCAATACCTTAGTCGCCTCTTACGTACACCCATCGGAAGAAATGGGGTAGTGCTATTCTAAGCCAACACTATACGATAATATATCCGTATATTAATTTATAAAAATATTCCATTAACGTATTACAATATTTAAAAAACACAAAAACATCATTCAGGAAAGTGTAGTAAGATTAAAGAACGTTAATGTCAAAGTTCGTATTTGAGTGATTGCTCAAAGGTAAAACACGTAAAATATGAAAATGTCTTGCGATCTCCGGGGATTATGAAAATTTCTAACAGCAGTTTTGTTCAAGCCTCTATCGGGTAGGTCGTTGACCTATCGATTATGCTGAATCGCTGAAAACTAAGTATTCGCTTGACACTGGCTTATTAAGTTTCATATGTTCTCTGTATGTTTATGAATAAATTATATGGTTGAAGATGAGAGAATTATTTCGATATATATAGAAATTTAATATTAAAGTTTAGGTTAGTAAATTAAATACTGTTTAGTGTGCTGTGTAGCGTCGGCTTACAATAGCATTACCCCATTTCTTCCCATGGGTGATCGTACGAGGCGACTAAGGGTTTTGGAGGAATTTCTAATTCCTTAGCTCTTGCTACCCCTTTTATGGATTTATAGCCGTGAGTATATATAGGTAAGTGAATTAGAACTTCCTTCCAGGGAACTTCAATTAGAAGCTGGGTACAAATATGTGGTTAGGATAAGATTTTGCTGTATGGTGTCGGCGAAGAATAACATAAGCCCATTTCTTCCCAAGAGTATCTAGGGGTGCGGAATATTTTGTGTGTTTATTGGGGTATGTGGTTGAAACCCATCACCAGCAATTTTTAATTCTATTGTAGCGACGCGCTGACAGTACACAATGACGCGCACTACATAGAAACGCTGACAGTGCAAGAAGAATCACATTCCACAGCAACACGTAACGAAGCAATATACGTCACACTCGTCATCAAGACTCGCCATACAAATCGTACATCGCGCAATCGAAGTTTCTAAAACATTTACTATATATACAAGTTCCAACTTAATACAGTTGGACCGCGGTCCCCAGGCATACCACCGCCTGGCGGAAGATCTTCCCTTTTCCTCCACATTGGTGACCCGACTACAGAACACGATGGCGTCCTTCAAAGCACAAGGAGTCATTTGGATTGGCCAGACAAGTACGAGCAGCAAAAGGATATCAAAGGACAACAGACAAAATGCGCTTCGAATCCACGGCTCACGAAACACGACTCGCAGCACGGCAGCAATGGGACACGCAACGGGGCACCCACACCGTGGCTATTGGAGTCAGCATTGAGGTTCCGGCACACATGGCCGTCGAGCATACACACACTGGCACGAAGATATGAAGTCAAAATTTCCTGTTGGAGGGGGAGTAATGTAGCGACGCGCTGACAGTACACAATGACGCGCACTACATAGAAACGCTGACAGTGCAAGAAGAATCACATTCCACAGCAACACGTAACGAAGCAATATACGTCACACTCGTCATCAAGACTCGCCATACAAATCGTACATCGCGCAATCGAAGTTTCTAAAACATTTACTATATATACAAGTTCCAACTTAATACAGTTGGACCGCGGTCCCCAGGCATACCACCGCCTGGCGGAAGATCTTCCCTTTTCCTCCACACTATCATCTTTTATTTAACATTTATTAATATTTTTTTATGCTAAGTCTCTCTTGTGATTTTCACTGTAAGCATAAATGGGTAGGTAGGGAGGGTGAGACTTGTTTAAATTACAACTCTGGGCGTAAATAGTAGTATGTCTTCCTTCAGTGTGCGCCGCATGTATATGTTTAAATGAATAATTCAGAGTTAAAAACGAAAAAAATATTTTATTTATTTTTATTTATTTTTTTAAAAATACACAATGCCATTTACAGATCTTCACCTATAGAATAAATACATAATACTAAAAGAACTAAAAGGTAAATTTGCTCCACATAAGAGCATAAAAGTCTTAAAAGGTGACTAAGGGTAGACTAATTGGGATAGTGGATAAATAGGCATGCCTTGTTACTTGGACACGATATCTAGGCATTTAGCAATATATTATGTATCTACCTACCAATCGGAAATATAAGGTCGATGCTATTTTAGAAACAAGTAAAAGGTCAGCATTGTGTACATAGCAAATGAACTATTGTATTCTAAGTAACCGTCAATAATGATAACGTCAATGCCCTTCAATCCTTCCGAGAATTGGCTCTTACGTCACCTGTTATTAAAGCTTTGTGACTCGCACGCATAACGAAGTATAAACGTGGGTAAACCATGTACTGTCGGTGTTGTATAGCAGTATCCTGCCTTCTGAATCCTAGGTTCTGTCGCTTTGTATAGTTATTTTTGAGAGATTTTTTTAGTGATGAGAAGCCGTGCAGTGCCGGCTTAGAATGTCGCTACCCCTTCCTACCCACGGGTGTCGTAAGAAGCGACTAAGGGTATTGGGGCTTTTTATTGGATTTTTGGGCGATGCGGTTGGAGACCCATCACCAAAAACCTTTATTTTACTATCTTTTCCCCACCTAATTTCCAAAAGTGGCTGTGGAATTTATAATTCCTTAGCTCTGGCTACCCCTTCTAGGGAATTACAGCCGTGAGTATATATATGTATGTGTGTATGTATTTTACCAGTGATCCGTTATCGCATCACAGAGTGCCCTCGTAACTATCTAAAAATAGCGTATGATTTATTTGTAAATAAAACATTGGATTCGTTTTATGTTTAAATGTTTCGATTTACCTAGTATTCACGAATGAGTAGGTTTATTCTCCTCGTATTTGCGCTAAGATTTTAACTTTATTAAACAACAGAATCATCTATATTTTTAGGGTTCCGTACCGAAAGGTAAAACAGGACCCTATTACTAAGACTCCGCTGTCTGTCTGTCTCTAGGCTGTATCTCTTAAACCGTGATGAAAGCTGAAATATTCACAAATGATGTATTTCTGTTGTCGCTACAACAACAAATACTAAAAAGTAAAAAAAAGAAATATATAAGGAGGTCCCCATACGATAAACGTGTGGTTTTCGGATTTTTTTGCAGTATTAAGAACGGTAACATGCAGACGCTTAAACTTTTCACAGAATATTTACTTGTATATCGCCTTTGAAAAAAAATAATTACGTAACAATAAAGTAAACATCAAAGAGGGGTTCACATACAAAAACGTAATTTTCTATTATAGATGATAGTACGGAACCCTTCGTGCGTGAGCCGACTCGCACTTGGCCGGTTTTTTAATAAATTAAGCTTTTCTTTCTAAGAATTCTAGTTCCGTGCGAAAAATTCCTGCAATTGTTTCCTGTTTCCAAATCAATATTCCAAGGGCCCAGTAACCAGTGTACCCCAGTGGGAGCTCATCAGCATTGCTAATGAAAGGGCTCGTGATTAGTAGGTCACCTTCCCGCAGACAACCCTCAGTCAACCGACGATAACCCGCAAACGTAGGCAATGAAAGGGGATTTTATTTCAATGAATCGTTTGTGTGGTTTGATCTTACTAAGCAAATGTATTTGCGAATACAAGGTGTAGTATATAAACTAGTGACAAAGAAATAAAACACAATATTTTTATTTATTCTATTATATTTCACACATTTAACAAACAGATAAATAAAGATAAAAAAACAACCTAATAAAAAATATCTCCAATATGAAGAATAAAAGAGCATGTCTGAGAAGATTGATAGATGTAAACAAAGCTAAAGAGGTTTGCCAGTATCGTACAAAGTGGCGATCGATAGTCTATGCCTACCCCAATGGGAACTAACGCCGTGAGTATATGTATGTATGTACTTATGTTATCGCCAATACTCGTAAATTAACTTAAAGCGTTAGAGCGTTTGGCTTACACTACGGAGGTCTCGAGTTCGATTCCCAAGGGTGAAATCACAAATTAATTTGTAAGATTTAACATAGTTTGGTAGGATACTACAGGCTCGAAACACTTGATCGTTCGAAAATTAAGATTATTCCATGTTTCAGACGGTGGTGCCGGCTATGTTTAGGGTAATAGTGGCCGGTCTGTCAACGCGAACTTGGCTAGCGTGGTGGCCATACGTACTATATGTACGTATGTACATACACCGCATCGCCTAAAAACTACTATAAAAAGCCCCATACGCTTAGCCGCCTCTTACGACACCTTACTTGGATAGAAAGGGGTAGTGATAATATAAGCCGGCACTACAAGGTAGTGTACTATGGCCAAATTACTCTTGTCACGGTTAGTCTTGTGTAGTTCGCGAACGAACTAGGTCAGAAGAGCGATCTTATAAACGAACTGCGCGAACTAGTTCGCAGACCGGTCGATTTTTAGTTCGTTAGTTCTTTCGTTCGGCGGCGACAAGCGACCGCGAAAACAAGGGAGCGCGGCACAATTTGCGCGGCGTTCGGTCATTTGGTGCTCGTAGTTAAAAATTTATAAACGTTTATTTGCTTTGTAAATTGAAATTATTTATAAATATAAAAAAATATTTGTTTCATTGTGTTTATTATTTATATTTCAATTAAGCGTAATTGTTTTTTGTAAAACAAAACATTTATTTTTTATCATTAATAACATACAAATATTTCAATGGCAACCAAAAGAACAGAAAGTGATAGAAAGAAAGCAAAATGCACGCATTGTTTGACAATACATACATACATACATACATATTCTCACGCCGTTAGTTCCCATTGTGGTAGGCAGAGACTATCGATCGCCACTTTGTACGATCCTGGCAAACCTCTCTGGCTTCGTTTACATCCATCAATCTTTTCATACATGCTCTTTTATTCTTCATACTGCGGACAGCTGCCTTTTTGAGCACATTTTCTATTTGATCCAAATGTGTCCTCCGAGGTCGTCCTCTACTAACATTACCTTCCACATTAGCTCTATATATCTCTTTCACCAATTTACTGTCATCCATCTTCTCTATGTGCCCAAACCATCTCAACATTCCTTTTTCTATCTTTCTTACAATATCATCTTTTACACCACACCTTTCACGAATCACATCATTCCTCACACGATCACATAACCTTACATTACACACTTTTCTGAGGGATCTCATTTCTACTGCATTCACTCTACTTTCATGCTTCTTCTGCCACACCCAACATTCACTGCCATACATAAGCGTAGGAACGAGGACAGCATCATGCACAGCCATTCGGGCCTTTTCAGACACCGACTGACTAGACATTAGACTATCCAGTGCTCCATTTACCGCATTACCCTTTTTCACTCTTCTCTCGATATCTTCATCACACTTTCCATCCCTAGTAAACAAACTTCCCAAATATACAAACTCTTTCACTTGTTCCACTTTCTTACCATTAATCACAATCACGCATTCGGTCATATTCACCTCTCTCTCAAAAACCATAGTTTTTGTTTTATCCACATTCACCCTCATTCCCTTTTTTTTCAAAAGACGCACATGCAATATTCATCATCTCTTGCAGCTCTTCCACCGATGATGCAAGTAGCACTTGATCGTCGGCATATAAAATGCATTTAATGATGAATCCACCCATTCTCAATCCATAATCACTTTCACGCAACTCTGTTAAACAGTCATCCATGAACAAATTACAGAGCCACGGGGAAGCCACACAACCCTGTCGGACACCCCGAGAGATCCCGAACCAGTCAGTATTTTCCCCGTTTACTCTCACACATGCACTGGAATCCTCATAGAGTGATACCAGTGCACGTATAAGTCGACTCCCCAAACCGAACTTGGATAACACCTCCCATAAACACTTTCTTACCACCCTATCATTTGACAATAATACATATTAATTATTTATCAGGGGGCTAAAATGATAAAACTATGCCTAAATTTATTTTAAAGTTGGTATAAGAACATACCAGGTTTTCCGTACGTACCATAACAAGTAAATAAATAATTACAATTTAATATGTACTAGATTCTAATTCCAAAGATTTTAAGTTGATTATTTACAATTAGCTATTTTCATTTATTTTATCTATTTTAATTCAATCTTTGATTAACGCGAGCGCTCCAGGCGATCTCTTTATAGTAGGGAACTAACGAACTAAAAGAGCGAACTAGTTCGATCAAGAGCTGCGAACTAAAAAGAGCGCTCCCGGTCGCGAACTATAATGCACAAGACTAGTCACGGTAAGCTCTGGCCCCTCGGTGGGGACATATGTGAGCTGTAATGATAACTAAAACTTAGTACTAAAAAGAAACCTCGTATGAAATTCATTGCTATGTGGTAATGTGCCAGAAATTTGGTTGGGTAAAATAGCGTTGGTTTAATCATATATTTAGCTTAGCGATCCATTTTTATTAAAGAATTACTTTAAACAGCTGTTTCCACTTAAGTTCAAATAGCATATTTTCGCCAATCTCATTTTCAACGATACAACAACGCGTGACTCACACCGCTCCACAAATCGGTTCACTTAACTGTCATCTGTCATCGCTCACGACTCAAATGATGGACGACTTTTATATGACACAACACATAGATTGGACAGTTGGACATTGGAATGAATTGATGACTTCTGCGGGTAGTTGAAAAATAACTCGCTTTCAATGGTCGCGCAAAAACGTAACGATGCTGCTTTCTTCGGAGATTGAGACTTTCCATTAGGATATGTCATATCGCCGTATTTGGTATGACGTATGTTGTTTGAAATATTCATGTGGTTTTAATAGTACATTATGTTATATTAACCCTTAATTGGGCATAGCAATGAATAAACATTCACTGTTTTTTATGTCTATTTCAATAAAGATAAGGTTGTAATTTTGGTAGGAAGTATTTTCTGTTTGCCCGATTAAGCAAAGTTAGTTATTTATTACAGCCAAGGTGGAATATAAATCCGAATTGAAGGCGAGGACTTTAAGGAACCGAGCGTTATGATGACTAAATTTATTGAGTATTGAATTGAGTATTAACAACCATATTGAAAAAGTACCTAAGAAGTATTGTCGAAAAGAAATGAATACAGCGGCACAAATCACAGCTGTTTTTAAGCCCGCGCATGTGCAATAGCTGCCATGATGCATGGTCAACTAAAATACGGAATTAAAATACGTAAGCGTTTGGTAAAAAAATATGAAAAAATGTACATAGTTTTTTTATGAAAACCAAAATGAATGAGAATGCTTGTATTTAGCAAAGTGACACTAGTTTATACCACTGTTTTGTTATTGTATAAAAGAGCATACGTATCCGTCAAAAAATATCTTAGCATAACTTTACCCGATAGGAAAAAAACCAGATAATATTTGTGTTTCCAAAGCCCATTCATGGGAAGATAAGTTAAATTTTATGTCGCCAGTTAATATGTAACAC
Organism: Bedellia somnulentella; assembly: GCA_963576735.1. Classification (NCBI taxonomy): domain Eukaryota; kingdom Metazoa; phylum Arthropoda; class Insecta; order Lepidoptera; family Bedelliidae; genus Bedellia; species Bedellia somnulentella. The sequence goes on along the minus strand of OY755180.1, from coordinate 17,782,157 downwards.
TTTACATTTTAAAACAACAATGGCTTACAAAATCACACTAAGTAGCTTAAGAAAAAAATATTAAACTGAATTCCGCTAAAACTACTTCACAACATCTAAATATTAAAGTGTGGTAACAATAGTTTCGTCGTAATCTATGTGATGTTCTCACTAGATTTCAGATGAATAATTTTGTAAGCTGTGCGAAGGTGTGTGATGAACGATGTTACATGGTGTGGGCTAGATGAGGTAACTTAATTATGTTGCCTAATGTATTGTTATCTTCTTAATTATTTGTAATATCGTATGGATTTCATATTTGTTAAGATTTTATTATGCGACGGAAATAGAAACGTCATTGCGTATGAAACCTGCTTGTTTTTGTATTTTAAATAGAGGAACAGAATGTGGTAGTTTTTTTATAGCAAATAAGTATTTTCGACGGAAACTCAAAAATATCGTAGTGCAAATATCCGTGAAATGTTTCTAGAAATCGTTTGTAATTTTTCAATATTAACTTTATAGTGTGTTTCGTTAAACAATCACCGCCTGGTCTCTATCAGAGATTTTAAGTTTATTAGTTTTTTTATTTAGTTTAAAATCTAAATGTGTTAGGCCATATTAATATGGAAATATATTTTCGTGTATGTAAATGATCTATAAGAGTATTTGATTGTTAGTAGTAACGTGAGAAGAACCATTAATGAACGGTGTCATGGGTGCATAGAGGCTTTACTATTGTAAAAAAATGACAAACAACACACAGTATCAATTATCATATCTCTATTGTACTGAGTAGTTTTTATACTACACGCGGGAAAATATTGTATTTCTTGTCAAGACATATGACAGAGTCAGTATAGATGAAAAGTATGAAATGGGCCCATAAAGCGTGGGTGCATTCTTCGGACTAAACACGGAAACATATATACTCACGCCATTCCTTCCGATTGAGGTAGGCTGTGTCTATCGATCGCCATTTTGAGCGATCCTTAATTTTTATTTTAAAATATTTAAAGTTATGATTTTTTACATTAATCAATCTTTTCTTACTTGTCCTATATTGTTCACACTTTGGACTGCCTTTTGAGCATACACTCTATTTGATCCAAATGTGTCCTCCGTGGTCGTCACCTGTAGACCTCACCCTCAACATTGGCTCTACATATCTCTTTCACCTATTGACTTTCATCTATCCTCTCTATGTGCCTAAACCATTGTATACCGTTTTACGATATAAAATCATATTATATCATCTTCGGGGATATACGGGGTGTGAATTTTTGTGTTATTGAGTCATCTATTACTCTAGAGTACTCTAGAGTACTACTAGAGTACTCTTGTAGCAACCGTGATAGCCCAGTGGGTAGAACACTCGGTTATCGTGCAAACGACTAGTGTTCAAATCCTGGGTCGGGCCTACACCAATTTGTCTTTTCTAAAGACATATGTGTGGTTAATTTATCACGGTTGTTAACGGTGAGGGAAAACATCGTGAGGAAACCCACATGGCTGAGTTGTAATTAGTCATGTGACAGTGTATTCGTACAAAACGGCGATAGGCCTGCCCCCTATCACGTGAGTACACTGTCCATGCAAAACGTGGGTACTCTGAACACCAGGTGACAAAGTCACGTGATATTCAGAAGTATTAGTACCTCTGCCAACCCCTTCGGGGATATTCGGCGTGAACGTTTATGTTTATGTATGTTATGTTATGTTTTTTATTTTTTACTTTTTCGTTATCGCTGGTTTCAAGTTATTATTACTCTCAAAATGCCCTCTCATTTGATACCCATATTGTAGAAGTAGACTAAAGGTAACTATTCTGCCATCCTGCATGGTCCGCCATATTGGATTCAGAATGACGTCATATTATAATTGAAACAACTATTGATTTTCGGATATTTTAATCGCGTGTTATTACATTATTTTTAAAGCCCGACGTTTCGAAAACTTTTCAGTTATCATGGTCACGGGAAGACTGAGATGTTATTTGTCATTATACAGTACTATAAAATTATTAATACTAACTACCTTCACAAAATTTTAAGTTACATTTGCGTTTAATATTTGCTATGTACAAAAAGAGCTAATGTTATCTGGAGTCTTGCTAGTGTTCTTCCCTCGCTTAGTTGTGCTAATGATCGGGTTCCAAGCAGGTGGTAATTGCAATTAGCTCTTTTTGTACATAGCAAATATTAAACGCAAATGTAACTTAAAATTTTGTGAAGGTAGTTAGTATTAATAATTTTATAGTACTGTATAATGACAAATAACATCTCAGTCTTCCCGTGACCATGATAACTGAAAAGTTTTCGAAACGTCGGGCTTTAAAAACAATGTAATAACATGCGATTAAAATATCTGAAAATCAATAGTTGTTTCAATTATAATGTGCAATCGTGAAAATCTTAGAAAATACTATGACGTCATATTCTTTTTATAGTCACTCTTAACAAGCCCTTTCATTTGATACCCATATTGTATAAGTGGATTAAATATAACCCTTCGGGGATATTCGGCGTGAACATTTATTTTATGTTTATGTTATATTATACTATTACTCTACTTTCGTTTGAATATAGAAAATCTAAGTTCTAAGATATCTATCTATTCCATTACAAATCACAACCGCGAGCTTATGTATATTACTCTATAATTCCAATCATCAATAGAATCCCAAGTGTTTCTGAGATGCGTCCGCGATGTCATACCCTGTCATGTCACATGCAGTGTAGAGACATCGCATGGCTGACTCACGACCTCATATCTGATACAATGCATGTCATGCGTTGACCTCGGAGGTGCGACTCAATTGATTGAGCTGGAGTAATTGGCAGGCTTCGGTTGACGTTGGTGAAATTGTTAAAGCAAAAGCAGCCACTCGCCATTATTCATTACTTGAATAAAGGCGGGTTTCTCTATGTACGAGTATTATAGAGCCACCAAATTATCTGGAGAATGAAAAGATCTCCTTTAATAAATATAATCAACCACGCTTTTCACAGGCGTAAATCCACGATAGTTATAAATACGAGAACTTTTACTGTGTGATGTCATACATACATACATATACACAAGCCGTTAGTTTCCATTGGGGTAAGCAGAGACCATTGATTGCCACTTTGTACGATCCTGGCAAACCTCTCCAGCTTTGCTCACATCCATCAATATTTTCATATATGCTCTTTTAGTCTTCATACTTTTACGATACCTTTGCTAAATATGACTGAATTAATATAAGTAACCATTTTTTTATAAGTATTTTATTATTAAGTTCGTAACTTTAAAGTAAAATTTCGTTAATATTAGCCGAAAATGTAATTAAGAAATCATCTAACAAGCTTGCGTTTTCACGTAGTGTCCGTTGTTTATGCGGTGTAACATTCTCCAGACATGTTGGCGGGTCTGTATATGTAGTATACCTGCAAATGCTCAATTACTAAATGCATGAAAAAAGGGCATGTATATTTTATCAGATTGTTAACGAAACACAAGAGGTTAACCAAGATTGTTTCAAAGTTGCAATCGTAAGCTTCTCCCTACCACAATGGTAACTAATGGCTTGATCATTCGTATGTATATTTATTACAATTCATTTAAATACTTAAATTTTTTGTTTGTAATATATAGGTAAGTTAAATAGTAAAATAACAATATTAATAACATAATATCCATTTTAGTAGTGAGTTCAACCACATTTCAACGACTAAACAAAACAGAAAAGTATGATATCCACCATTTGAAATATGCAAATTTCAAAGAGGTCCATGTAAATATTGAACTCTATGCAGAAGTATTATTCGCATAATAGTTTGTGTGGAGAGTAGGAACTATTTTCGCAATAACCTCCGGCAAGACAGTGCAGCCAGTGGTTACCGCTTGCATAATGCAAACAAAGAAAAACAATGGTCAAGTGAGTTGTGTTTCGCGCCAATTGGTTCCGGCGGCGGTTGATTTATGCGGGCGGGAAACATTCTAAGAAGGTTTTTTGGAATTGTGTGCCCTTTTTTTAGAAATTACTCCCTTGACTCGAATTTAATTAGCATGATTTTAACTTTTAACAAGTTTTAAGATTTGTTACATTTTATGGTAGGTTTCATTACTTTGTGACAAAAATAACCATTGACGAGGTTCTTCTTCATTTTGTGTATAATAAGAATAATTTTGATAAGGAATTCCTTTGTATCCAAATAGTTAATACCTACGATCTCTTCGTACCGTTCGAGATAAACGACATATTTTTTTAGTGAAATTCTTGTTATTGCTCGGGCCTTTTTAAATAGGTGCCTTCATATTTCGACTTCGATTCCTTAGCGACATTTTTTATTTACGACATTACTTAAAAAGCTCAAATGAGGCAGCAGACTATTCTAAGACAACACATATCTATTTACATGGTTGTTAAGTTTTTTTTCAATAAAAAATATGCTTTCACACACTAACCATCAGTTTCAAAGGAGTTTTTAACTATAGTGCGGGCTCCTAAAACAGTGTTCATTGGCGCGTGACGTCACGGATCGGCTGATAATGCAAAGGAGTGGGAACTACGTTCCAATACTAACATTACGTATACATTTTAATGATGTTTTGTTGCGTTCCGTTGTTGTTTTCATCTTTTGTGTTTAGGTTTGATTGTTACACGGTGGGATGTAGATTATAATGTTATTGTTTAAATGATTTCATTATGTGCGACGATTTGTAATCTAGGTGACGGTCAAATGATTGTTAGAAAAAAATATTAATAAAACAAATGTCCCCGATTTTAATACCAAAACACGCGGCATAAGTGCGTTATATGTATACAACAATGATTATTTCAATAACTTTTGTAAAGAAAAAGAAACTAAGAACAAGAACTTAAAGTATTTTTACATTTTCAAGACGTTTACCTTTTCTATATAATAAATAAAATTTACCAGATTATATCACTTCACAAGCACCACTTTATACTTGTGAAGGGATAAAGAAAGAAACATAAGTATCTGAGATTAGTCAGATTAGTTGCGTTTAAAATTTAATACAGCGAAATTAATCATTTCTTTTTTACCCAAAAATGTTAGAAATTTAAACTTGTATTCCGACATTTATATTACAAAGAAACTTTGTCGTTTTCTGTCGGTAGAAAAACTCGTAAAAACTGGAAACCGAGGTGAATATTAAACTTCCTAATTTGAAATTTTAGTTCCAAAAGCGACTAAAACCCAATATCGCATTAGCCACGTTCTGTTCATAAAACTGTTGATATTTCGTATAAAAATTATAATCACGTCTTTCCTATAATGAAACATTCATAAAATGCCTGTGTCCTTTACAACTTCCGGTAACTGAACACTGCGTGCGTAATTACGTTCTATCGTTATGATTATACAGAAGATATAACATCTTTTGTCATAGCAATAAGGTTGAGAATAGCATTTTCTTGTGTTGAGTAAAAGCCACCCTTTGTGTTACATTAACAAACCGTGTAAAAAAGTCACAGTATGAGTGTTCCAAATTTAAATATTTTTAATACCTTTCGTTTTGTATCTTTCTGTTGGTTCAATAATCTTATATATATTGTTGTGTGGTGTTTGTCACCAAACTCCTCCGAAATGACTTGACCGATTTTTATGAAACTTTATATGTAAATTCAGTAGATCTGAGAATCAGCTACAATAAATTTTCAACAAGGGGTTGTCCACCCCATTTTTTTTTTATCTCGAAATTCCCTAGAAATAATTTATATGGCAAAACGATGTTTGCCAGGTCAGCTACGAATACCTAACATTCTATCAGGCTCCAATAGCAATCAACCGACGAGGATGAGAAAAAAATAAACCTGGTTCGGACAGTTTCAATCAAGTCAGGTTTTCCGAAGGCATCGAATTATTATTTGGCAAATAAGGTTATGATTTGCCTTACTTCCCGAACACTGTCCCAGAAATAGTAACACACTGAATAAATGTTAAGTTATTTGTGAGATGAATCGTATAATATTACAGGATAACAAGTTAAGCGTGATAGCTCAGTGGGTAGAACACCGCTTATCTTGCAGTCGATCAGTGTTCAAGTCCCGGATCCGGCCTACACCAATTTCTCTTTTCTAAAGACATATGTGTGGTTAATTTATCAGGGATGTTGACGGTGAAGGAAAACATCGTTAGGAAACTCACTTGGCTGAGTTGTATTTAGTCATGTGACAGTGTATTCGTACAAAACGGCGATAGGCCTGTCCCCTATCCCGTGAGTACACTGTCCAAGAAAAACCTGGGAATTCTGAACAACAGGTGACAATGTCACGTGATGTTCAGAGGTAATAGTACCCTCCAACCCCTCCAGGGATATACGGGGTGAACGTTTGAGTTGAGTTGATATCAAGTTATCATTAATCTTACATAACCGGTTTCGGTTATAATTTATTGTAGAGCAAGGAAAAAATATTTGTTTGTAGTATTTGCTAATAACAACTAAGTAATATTTCATTTTTCCAGTTTTATATTGCTTAATGACTTTTTCATAGAATAGTCCTAGGGACTTGCACCCGATGTATTTTATACCAGGTTCTTAGAATCGATTTTTATGTCACGATACTAGCTGTGAATTTCATTACAAATTTCCCCGTAAAAAGGATTCATGAGAAATATTTAATTAAATAAATTAAAGAGAAAATTAAATCTAGCCCGACAATTGGGAATGTACTAAAATTAAGGATCTGGTGGAGAAATAATTGTAAACCACTTACCGATTATCTTTTACCTCACCATATTGCTAATTTGCTCTGCTACTCTCATTAAGGATATTAGTCGGAAAACTTGGTTACATAAATTTTAAGAGAGTAAAATGTGCAATAGTGGTTCATATCCCGGGTCGGGCCTACACCATTTTGTCTTTTTTAAAGTCATGTGTGTAGTTAATTTATCATGGTTGTAAACAGTAACGGAAAATATCATGAGGAAATCCATGGCTGAGTTTTAATTAGTAATGTGACAGTGTATTCGTACAAATCGGCGATAGGTCTGCCTCCTATCACGTGAGTACACTGCCCAAGCAAAACGTGGGTACTCTGAATACCAGGGGACAATGTCGCGTGATGTTCAGAAGTATTAGTACCTCTGCCAGCCCCTTCGGGAATATACGGCGTGAATTTTCGAGTTTGAGTGAATCATTTTAATTTTTGAAAAATCTTGAGATATATACTGCTTTCTCAACCAAACTGTGATTTCTAATAGATCGAATTTGTAAACTGTGCCCATAGGGAATGCCACACGAGACATCAGGGTAATGCGCCTATCGCGCTAAATACACCCTTGCTAAATAGGCTTTTTCTCAAATTGGTAAAGGAATTACTAGTTCTGTAGTAGTTCACGTCATTTAAGGGGTTCTTAGCTGTGTGTATACGAATGTATAAATAACAAAAATATTCGTACTCCTACTAGTTTTTTTATAAATGAACTTAAAAAATATATAAACTAACAAACGTTTCATTTCAGAACTATTTCAATATTATTAGTTTACATTAGTCGGTCATGATTTATTGAAACATTGATAATTAATCATTGAATATGTTTTACAGTCGGTATTGCATTGCAGTAATGTTGTTTATACGGCCCACAGGCAATAGTAAACATTAAATAGTTTACAAATCATAATACTCACATGCTGTGTAGTGTCAGCGTAGAATAGCATTACCCCATTACTGCCTGTGGGTGTTCGAAAGAGGCGACTAAGAGTATTGGGGCTTCTAAAGTGACTTTTGGGCGATGCGGTTGGAGACCCATCACCTAGAACCTTTACTTTACTAACTTTTTTCCACTTAACTCCCAAATGTGGCAGAGGAATATCTTATTCTGAATCTCTGGCTACCCCTTTTAGGTTAAAACAGCCGTGACTATATGAACGTGTGTATAAATATAACGATACTCTTACGATCACTCATGGGAATGGGGGAAATTTGGTAGTGCTAATGTAAGCCGACAGTACACAGCTATATTTATTTTTATATTCAATCATATCCACCCTTAATATCTTAGCCTCATTTCACTTTAATTAATTATATTTAATGTTAATTATTTATAGTAATGTTAATTGTTTATATTTAATGTTAATTGATTATATTTAATGTTTATTGATTATATTTAATGTAAATTAATTTATAAATGTTATAAATAAGTTATAAGTTTAACGTTCCATTATTACTTACGAAATAATTTGTTTTGTTTATTGTTGTGCGCCAGTAAACTAATAGTTTCTGATACGAAGATAAAGAATGATTTGCTTCTTAAGTTTAAATGTAGGTCAGAATCAGACGGTCTTTTAAAAACTTTCGTGTTATTTACATACATTCATACATACATATACTCACGACTATAAATCCCTAAAAGGGGTAGTCAGAGCTGAGAAATTAGAAATTTCTCAGCCACTTTTGGAAGTTGATTGGGAAAAGATGGTAATAATAAATGTTTTTGGTAACGGGTCTCCAACCACATCGCCCAAAAATCACTTAAAAAGCCCCTATACCCTTAGTCGCCTCTTACGATCACCCACGGGTAGAAATGAAGTAGTGTTATACTAAGCCGACACTACACGGCAACACGTAAATACCGTATTAAAATATATAGAATTGGTTAGATGCAGCTGCAAATACACATCTAAAAAGATGCAATTACGTACAGCAGAGCTTGGACGAGCTTTCACTGATAAATTGTATTACCAGCATAGCTAGTACTAGCGACCTTTTAACTAAGTATCGTGTGATATAAAGCAGCCATCTCTTACGCACTTAGATAGTATCGTATACTGCCATCTCATTCTAACCGTTATCATGTCGATAAAATAGCGCTCGTACTAGTTCTCCTGCTCCCTTCTGAAATACGGAGGTTTATCAAAATCGGGAAGAAGCATCGTGTATATGAAATTAAATTTGAGCTTCACCTTTTTGAACTTGTAATTTTATTTCTAAAATGTTTGACGTCAAGATTTTGCATTATTATCCTTATCACGTAAGAATAATTCTCATTGTGTGGGATAATGCGTATAATCTACTTCACTGAGGAATAATGTAGACTTTTAAAGATTTATTAACTCGCTAATTAAAACGAGAGATAACTTCTTGCAAATTTTATCTTTGCCTTAAATTAGTATAATTAGATAAAGTTCTTATCTAGTTATAGTGAAAGCCCTTACGTGTCATTAGTGCTTAGGATTCTATTTAATAGTAATACATATTTATTATTTATTGCTGCCGACACTACGGCTTAGAATAACACTACCCCATTTCTTCCGGTGGGTGTACGTAAGAGGCGACTAACGGTATTGGGGCTTTTAAGGGATTTTTGGGCGATGCGGTTGGAGACCCATCATCAACAACCTTTATTTCACCATCTTTTCCCCATGCAACTCCCAAAAGTAGCTGAGGAATTTCTAATTCCTTAGCTCTGGCTACCCCTTCTAGGGATTTACAGCCGTGAGTATATGTATGTATGTATTATTAATACATAAATATCAAAAATGTTTAATTTTTTTTTTAATTTTCAAAGATAATATTCAAAAGTAAGAATATTTTTTATTGATATTAAAAAGACGAATATTATTTATTTTCAAACTCTGTCTAAGTAGGCTAATACCTCAAATTAAATAACCCTTAAAAGATGGGCTTATTTTACAGTGCAAAAACAATCTGCACAGAGTTCCGGCCTGTCTTTTCCTCATTACCATAATTGGTTACGAAATTTCGTAAGATATTTTAAGAATTCGAGCAGGAAGGTTATTTCGGTACGCGCTGAGACTGAGTTATGAAATTTTAAAAGATCTGCGTCACTCGTAAATGTTTTTTCGTCGATAGATACCCATCACTATGTTGCGGCTGTCGACCTCGTAAATATCAGTCCTTTACAATAAACCCGAAATAGAGCGCCTCAAAATAAAGTTATAAATATATTTAAATTGAATAGAACTATTAAACTGAGGAACTTACATCATCTGGGATTAAGAATCACAATCAGTTTGTAGAGATTAATACACAAAGAATTTGTATTCTAACTTTAGGAAATGACACACATTTATTGCTTTCAGATGTTGGTAGAGGTGTAAGTTTATAGTATGATAATAAAATACATAAAAAAGAAAGATGATCATTGTGCCGTATCTATTTTTACGACACATTCATTAGATAAAAATAAATCAAATAAAACATAAATCACGATAAAATCATTTAATAAAGATCACGTTTTGGGTTAGTATATAAGCTAGGCATTTTATTAAATAAATCAGACTTGTAACTGAGCATAGATCAAGCCTTTTACTACTCTCCCGAAGGATTGCCAAAAGCCGGCAAAATCATTCATGACTATAATCCTAAAATAAAGAATTTAGAGATACGAAATTTAAGTCTTTTTCCCAGTCGGTTTAGGAAAAAAAATATTCATACATTTTCTCGAAAATCATTATCCGTATCAAGCAGTAGGGTAAAAAGCACAGACACAATTTCCGGATAAGTTCTGCTAAGAACAGATCCTTTATAAATAGTAAGTACTAAGGTATTGGTACCACAGACTACTTAAGAAAATATAGAGTTCTATTTCATAAGTAGTCTTCCTCTACCAAGGTATTAATAGAAACTCCGTGTTAACAAACACTGAGTGCTCGTCTGTCAGTGGTCGGCGCTGCTGAGTAGATGGCGCACGTCAACGCACTATGAAAACATCTGGCTTTATCGATACGTATTACGCGTGATGATTCGCTGAAGTGGCTGAGATTTGAGGGAAAGATTATTCGTTTCAGTAGCAGTAACAAAGACAGATCAAATGTCAGGCGGAATTACGCACCAAGGGTTCAGTTATCATTGGTATAAAAACAGCAAGAACTCGGTTTTGTCGAAATATTGTTGTCAAAATAACTTTTTGCAAATTGTACATACATATAATTTAAATCTATTTGTTCATGAAAACCTTCTATGGGGATTATTACTAATAAATAGAGAATTAATAAAGGAAAGAAAAATTTCGACACAGGCGAAATTTTAATTCGAAAGTGGCCTTCCGAATAAGTAAAAAATTCGGAGGTGGTATACGCAAACACTACTTAAACGTGTAAAAGAAATAAAGGATAGAAGAATTTCGCGCTGGCAGCCATTGACACGGTGGCTCAATTGGCAGAGCGTCGGGGCGTATATCCGAGGACGCGGGTTCGATTTCCGCCTGTGTCGAAATTTTTCTTTCCTTTATTTATTTGTACATATACTTTGGTCATTACTTCCCAATGGGCTACTCCAACTGGCCACACTGAAACTATCGATCGTTACCGCTACTATCTACAAAAAAAACAAACTTCTGTAGCTTCATAAAATAAGAATGTTTTTGTTCATGAAAACCATATTTATCCTTAATTATTATATAGCTTATTTTACATCAATAAATAATTTGTTTATTTAAACATGTTCTATTATATTTTATTATTAAATTTGTTCTTCGCTACTTGTTCAAATGTAATTATGCAAAACGTAACAAATGTATGTAAATATTGTATCTATCACAAAATTAAAAAAAGTATTAATGAATTTTGCTGTCACATAAAAATGCGTTTGTTTACAAAAACATTTCAATATTATAACTAAAGTACTGATCTTGTTCATTCTTATAAAAATAGAATCTAACTCGCTCGTCCTAAGAAAATACTGATTTCAGCTGTATTCTTGACAAAGTAAGTACTTTAATAGAAACGACTCTTTATTCGCTTGTTAGTGTTTGAAAACAATTTAAGTGTTTGTAAATTGTCCGTCTTCCAAATCTGAAGTTACAAACTTATTTGAGTTTTAAACGTATATATATTTCTTTTTAGAACATTTGACTGCAGGTTTTCAAGAATTAACATTAAATAAACTAAACTAAATAACACGAAAGTTTTTAAAAGACCGTCTGATTCTGACCTACATTTAAACTTAAGGCGCCGTTGGTTCAGCGTAAAATATCATCTCAGGGGGTGCTGCCCCCGCGGGCGCGGGGAAGCGCCTGCGCGCCGATCGAACGGCCGTCTCCCCGACTCGACCGCGTGCGCGCGTTTTAAAAACATACAGTAGGGTAAGCAATACAGTTATTGTCAACTCGACAATTTTAGCCACTCGCAAATATTTTCTATGGTATGGATTCAGACATTTGTTTATGATTATTTACATTTTCTTTCTAAAATATTTACGAGTGGTTATAACAGTCAGGTTGACGAAAACTGTATCGCTTACCCCTAGGTTATCAATTTCAAAAATAGTTTCTACCATGGCCGTTTACAATATAAAATGTAATGATACGATAGATTTGTCTACCCCTGTCAGTTTATACAAAATTATTACAGTGATAATTTCATAACTTTTGCCGTGTCGTGTCGGCTTAGAATAACACTACCCCATTTCTACCCGTGATCGTAAGAGGCGACTGAGGGTATAGGGGCTTTTTAAGTGATTTTTGGGCGATCTGGTTGGAGAACCGTCACCGAAATCATATATTATTACCATCTTTTCCCAAATCAACTTCCAAAAGTGGCTGAGGAATTTCTCATTCCAAAGCTCTGGCTATCCCGTTAAGGAATTTATAGCCGTGAGTATATGTATGTATATAATTTTTAGTTTACACCTGTAACTATTTAATATTATTAATAGAAATTAGAAGTTACTTTAACGGTTTTGTTCTTTTTCCCATTCCTAATAAATTAAACAATAAAATATAAAAATGAGTGCAATCTATGAATTGAATGAATTCTTTTATATTTGCTAATGCTAACCGTACGCACGGTCACTCTCACGCCTACATTGACGCGCATCATATACAGATAGGTCACTCGCACACTAGCGGCGCCGCACGCGCGTAAATTGTAAGATCTGTAACACAAGGCGCGCGCGACATAGGTCCATCCTCTAAAGCAGCTCGCCGAGCACTGAGCGGGCGGCGGGCGGCGCTCGGGCACGAGTAGGACTGCGAATATCGATGTTTTTAAAATATTTGTTTTATTGAATTTATTAAAAAAGAAAACTAATCGCCAAATATTATTAGAAATACAAATGCTCAAATTATGATGCAAGTTATATGTAAGTAGGTAAAATAGATAAAATATAAAACCATTTTAAAGAGTGTAATTAGAGGTATGTTGGCGATTTTTTTCTATCGAGCGAAAATGTATAAATCATGTTTCGAATCGCCAATTTCACAGCAGAAAAGCCTCAAGATTTTGATGTATTTTTTTCAAAACCATATTGTTATAAACATATGCATTATAATGTTTCAAAAACTCTGTTCGCTGGACTAACGGCACCTTAAGAAGCAAATCATTCTTTATCTTCGTATCAGATACTATTAGTTTACTGGCGCACAACAATAAACAAAACAAATTATTTCGTAAGTAATAATGGAACGTTATCGCGGTCTGTTCGAACTGTTCAAAGGCGGTACAGTTACGCAATATGGCGGATGTTACAGACCGTTCGATTTTTAAACGGTAACACGCGTCGATTCGTAGAATATTGCAGTGTGGCTCAGATAACTTCAGATACCTGTAGCAGTGGAGAAAGTCTGGCGGGCTTCAGCTACAGGTGTTCCAAGTTTAAATTTATGTTGACAGACTTTTCTTTATAAGCTTGGCCTCTGAGAACTGGTGGTACTGGGAATTCTAGGTTTTACTACACTTCTGTGAATCCCAAACGAGTGGAACTAGAGCGTCAGAATTGTAGTGAGGATATATTGTCAATATAAAGGATGATTAGTGATGGGTCTGCAGCCACATCACACCACAAAAAATCAATCAAAAAAACCCAAACACTAATGTCGCTAAAAAGTAGTCAAAACGTAGCTAGGCAAAAATTGGCTAGTGCTATTCTATCCCGACACTACACAGCTGGTTTACTCAACTAATTATCTCTTTGCATGAAATCTAAAAACATGCTTTGAGAAACACAAAGTGCATAGCGGCGACTGTGTGGAAATTTGTACCAATTAGAGATGGGAGCGTTTTAAAATACATTTAGTCAACATTCGATCCAATACCTACAACGGGTAGGTATCTAATGTTGACTAAATTCATGAACAAAAACATTCTAACGGGTGTACGCCCCTTTACCCGGAGGTCGTGGATTCGATCACCGCTGGTGTCGAAATTCCTCCATTAATCCTTTATTCATTTACGTTGTGAAAAAATGAAACAAAAACCTTTAAAATTTATTGAGTTGTCTTATCATATTTAAAAAACCAGGACAGGAAGCAATAAGCAATTTTTAGTCAATACGGACCTTTCAGAGAGATACAGAAGGTATAGTCATTCTAAAGGTCACACACGTTGGGTCACTTTGAACTTTTCCTTATCTTCACTTCTTTTATTTCTTATCGTAACTTACACTCTTCTAAAAAGTCTGAATTACGTACTAAACATAATAAGTCCTTCTGTAGTATTCTATTAGAGATAACTCACCAAGTCGAAGAAAGCTCCCGGGCAAACGAACAATGAAGTCCGCGAGCATAGAATTTCAAACTATTCTTGCCTTTATAGCCTGGCTAGTAATATCTAGAATTCCACGGCGAATTGTTTGTAACTTACGTTCTTTTATTAAAACGTATAGCATCTGACAGCTTCCGTCAGTAATCAGGTCACGTTCCTTTTTTGAAATGCGCACCGTCAGTCGCTCAAAGAGGCGACTATAGAAATTCTATACGATCTCTTTGGTTGCTTATGGCAAGCTCGACTGTGTGCTTTGGCCTTCGCACGCATCATTGATATTATTCGCCTTCCTTTATTTGCCAAGTTATTACAAAATGTAATATTAATTCCTTTTTTTTTTAAATCAATAAACATTACAGAGCCATATCACAATTATATTTGCTATATTTTCTGTAAGAATATAAATCGTAGACCATATTAAAATATTTATGAACCAAAAAACCTTCTTTTTAACCTTTTTTGGTTTACTAAATTTTCTGCTTTATTCGGACATAACACAAAAAATTAATATACAGGTTATATTTTTATAAACATTTCGTGGAATTGTAAATTGATAAAGAGAGATAAACAGCCTAAACATACCTACACATAACATATACACACGGCTATAAACCTAAGATGGGGTAGCCAGAGCTAAAGAATTAGAAATTCCGCAGCCACTTTTGGAAGTTAAGTGGGGAAAAGATGGTAAACGAAAGTTTGTTGATGATGGAACTCCAACCGCATCGCCCAAATCCAATAAAAAGACCTTATACCCTTAGTCGCCTCTTAAGTGCACCCATGGAAAGAAACGGGGCAGTGATATTTCCAAGCAGACACTACACCGCTAAATAAATACATGTTTTTCAAAATGACGCCCATTTTATGTGCACAGAAATAGCTTTATCTCCAGCTTTATAAAGAATACGCAAGAAGGTTGTACTCCAAGTTTTCATTGTAAAACAAACGAGTATAATTGGCTCCACCTGCACACATACTTGGAATACAACATTTGCGGAAAGTACGCCTGGAGAGCGCGCAGTGGACTGACCTAAATGTAAAAGTACCTTGATTGCAATGAAAAATAGAATGAAAAAGTTGGTTTTTCATGTAACTGTTGCAACTTTACTGTAAACGCAATCTGTTGGATCCGTTCTGATGTTTTGCTTCAACTTTTTATTGCACAAAATTTTGTTAAATCTGAAGAATGCAAGAGCATTTATGAAAAGATTGATGGATGTGAACGAAGCTAGAGAAGTTTGTCAGGATCGTACAAAGTGGCGATCGTTAATATATGCCTACCCCAATGGGAACTGATGGCGTGAGCCTGAGGCGTGAGCATATATATGTATGTATGTAAAATGGTGACAAGTGAAACTGAATTGTAACAAGCTTACTTAGTTCACTTGCTACCGTATTCTTTGTACCACATCGTATAACTTTAATGCACTGTGCCAATAAAATACTAATTACTTTGACAAAGTAAAGATGCTGCTGTACTGTAGGTACAAACAAGAATAACAAAGCACATTAATTTGGTTGCAGGTAAAGATCTACATTTTCTCCGCGCTGAGTTGGCCTTCCTTTCAGAAGTCGAGACTGATTCTGCAACTAAAGTGGATGGGTAGCTGCCAGCGATTCAACGAATTTTGTAGATATACTATCATTTACATTACATTGGTCATTTAGTTTTCGTTTATATTTTAGTGATTGGATATTTTCTTTATTTAAAGCTATTGTGGCGAACGCTAGACGGCGAACTCACACGCACACTAGCATCGTCATAAAAAATCGTACATCGCGGTATCGAAATGTTTCTCTAGCTAAACATAAATACAAATTCTAAGTTGGTACACAGCAGGGTGTACTGGCCAGTATATCTTTGCTGTTCCTACAGTGGTGACCCCCGACAACAACACGACGAATCTTTCTACTACATTTCTCAATCTACCCACATCTTATACTCCTCGCTTACCTTACCAAACTACTCTACTCACCCGACCGAGCATCTACTGGCACGCTACTCTGCCTCACTGCTCACACTGCACTCTACTACTAGACGGCGAACTCGCTCGCACACTAGTCCCTCTCTACTATTGGTAACAGGTACCTCCTAGCTCTTCGATATCGTCTATCGACTAGGAGGGGAGTACTGTGGCGACCGCTAGACGGCGAACTCACACGCACACTAGCAGCGTCATAAAAAACCGTACATCGCGGTATCGAAATGTTTCTCTAGCTAAACATAAATACAAATTCTAAGTTGGTACACAGCAGGGTGTACTGGCCAGTATATCTTTGCTGTTCCCACACTATATTGACTGCATATGAATACAAAATATTAATGACTGCTTCATATACTCTTCTAATTTAATAAATTTATTTAAACTGTGTCACACTTAAGACATAACATCGTTATTTGAAATCATAAGAAATTCTCAATATCACCTACCATACCTCCGATTTATACTATATTTGTTTGCGATCGTTATTTATATATTATAGGTGCAACCATAGGTTATTGACATATGCATTAATTAAAGAAATTGGTCAAGTTAGGGTTGTACATATAAAGTCGAACTCAGAGCCGAGCGAAGCGAAACAGAGCGAAGCGTATTAAAAATATATTGAAATGTGTTCTTAAGAATAACAGTATTAATTAAAAATTTCTGATAATTATCTGTTGAGTTCCGTTGTGAGTAGTGTAGATTTGTGATAAAAAGTATGAATCAAATATTTATAAAAAGTGTTTTTTATGAAAAAAGGGCAGTCGCCCGAGGTATGAAAAATAAAATAGGATATATGAAAAGATTGATGGATGTAAACGAAGCTAGTGCAGTTTGTCAGGATCGTATAAAGTGGCGAATAATAGTAAATAAAACTACAGACTTGTATCGAAGCTGGTTTATTACTGGCGCGATAAAGAGCGCAATTGTGATCCACCGTACACTAAAAATATATTACACTATGCCAACCGCAATTTTCCGTACTGGTTTCAGGATTTACAACAGAATTAAGTCTCAGAATGATATACCCAGCAATGTTTAATTCTATATTAACTAGTAAATTTATTGTAATCATTTTTCTGTTTTTCACTTAAGGATAATATTAATTGTGTAAAATTTTCCAAAATAATCATAATTATATTGTGTGTATGCTAGGGACATATACCTAGGAATATGATCTAGCCCTATTTTCTATGTTCATTGTGTGTCTATGTTCATTGTTCATTATGTTTGTGTAATATTGATTGTATTCTGTTTTATGTTCTTCAATTAAATAAATAAATAAATAAATGGCCAATAAAATCGCGTGAATATAATTATGTATGTATGATTTAATGAACACAAATTTTATTGTTAGTCTAACCCTAAATTCGTATATATTTTTATGTTAGTCCATATGGCACCGATTTTGAAATAATTCTTCATGAAATTCTAATACATTTATTAACATTGATGTAAGAGTTCGAAGCTCTGCCGAATGACGCACAACTTTTAAAAGTTTCATCACTCACTCTCCGCACGTACAGAACTGAATAATCTGTCTTTCAAGACTTCTTAAAATATACGCCGATAGCATTATGTAAGTTTAGCACTTTGTGTTGTACGATTTTATCTACATTATTGAATCAAGCCGTGTAGTGCCAGCTTAGAATATCGCTACCCCTTTCTACCCACGGGTGTCGTAAGAGGCGACTAAGGGTATTGGGGCTTTTTATTGGATTTTTGGGCGATGCGGTTGGAGACCCATCATCAACAACCTTTATTTTACCATCTTTTCCCCACGCAACTTCCAAAAGTGGATATGTATGTATGTATGTATTGGATCAAGTGGTATTCTTTTTATCACATTTGTTACTAGACATATAAAACTACATACATACACTCACGCTTTAAATCCTATAAAGGGGTTGCTATTGCTAGAGCTTTAGAATGAGAAATTTCTCAGCCACTTTAGAAAGCTATGTGGGGTAGCTACATAATCATATTATTTACTTGTGGTCCACCCGACTTTACTTACATACATACATATACTTACGGCTATAATTCCCTATAAGGGGTAGCCAGAGCCAAGGAATTATAAATTCCTCAGCCACTTTAGGAGTTGAGTGGGGAAAAGGCGGTAAAATAAAGGTTTTTGGTGATGGGTCTCCAACCGCATCGCCCAAAAATCCAATAAAAAGTCCCAATACCCTTAGTCGCCTCTTACGACACCCGTGGGTAGAAAGGGGTAGCGATATTCTAAGCTGGCACTACACGGCTTGATTCAATAATGTAGATAAAATCGTACAACACAAAGTGCTAAACTTACATAATGCTATCGGCGTATATTTTAAGAAGTCTTGAAAGACAGATTATTCAGTTCTGTACGTGCGGAGAGTGAGTGATGAAACTTTTAAAAGTTGTGCGTCATTCGGCAGAGCTTCGAACTCTTACATCAATGTTAATAAATGTATTAGAATTTCATGAAGAATTATTTCAAAATCGGTGCCATATGGACTAACATAAAAATATATACGAATTTAGGGTAAAAAAAAATCGGTGTCGGATTAGAACAGCACTAAATCTCTTTGTTTGTCAATTTGTCAACCATCCTTTATTTTAAAATAATTTCACCACTCAACTTCAAAAAGTGACTGAGCACTTTTTGAGCCTGAGCTCTGGCTACCCCTTTTTGGGATTTATAGCTGTGAAATCATGTCTATGTTTTTCAATCACTGTAGGAGGTTCTAAACTAGGCACTAAACATTTACAATTTAAATAAGACAAAAAAATATAACCTATCCTTAAAGTTAAACAAGCATAAATCTTTTTTCCCCTTCGTCAAAAACCTGTAACTACCTCCAACCAAATTCACATCTCAGAACAGCCACTCCGTAGACTCGTAGAATTCACAAATCACCGATTCATATTTTACGAGGCAATAAAGAGGGCACACGAGGTCCCACATTCAGTGTTCATCGCATACTTTCATTCACGTACTTTATGTCCTACTTTGATGGCTCGCATACTTTCGTGTGCCAGGTGGAATAATGCCGCGAATCACGTTTTGATGTTAAAATTTTAATTAATTATGAAAGGTTTAACTTTAATGGCCTGGAAGAACTTAGAAAGAGCGATACAGAGATATTTATAGGGATAAGTGGATGGTATATTTAAAAGATAACGACCGTTTACGATGGTTAAAGAAGATATTAAAAATACATGGGTCGTGGGTCGGGCCTACACCAATTTGTCTTTTCTAAAGACATATGTGTGGTTAATTTATGATGGTTGTTAACGATGAGGGAAAACATCGTGAGGAAACCCACATGGCTGAGTTGTACTTAGTCATGTGACAGTGTATTCGTACAAAACGGCGATAGGCCTGCCCCCTATCACGTGAGTACACTGTCCATGCAAAACGTGGGTACTCTGAACACCAGGTGACAAAGTCACGTGATGTTCAGTAGTATTAGTACCTCTGCCAACCCCTTCGAGGATATTCGGCGTGAACGTTTATGTTATAAAAGTACATTTAAAGTAAGGACAGAAACGTTACATCAATCAAATAAGCTGAGATTGAAATCTGCTTTAATCCAACTAGTAGACTTTAGTGAACCTTACGGAAAGAAATTCAGAAGCAACTATTTTATTAACACAATCTTTACTCAATACACAATACGAAATGTCGTGTAAGTGAATTTAAAACTATGGATACCCCTTTAAGGAAAGTCCTCTGATATTATATTACTTATGTATGTTAGTAAATAAAACAGTGATCCGGCAGCATTATTTATAAGGTCCTTTTATAGCCTGTACTTTTACAGACCCCATTTTTGGATTGAGACCTTTCCTGTGTATAGGAATGAGGAATACATCAATTTGGGTCATGTATAGAACTGTTTTGCTTCAGATGACGATTACGCTCATTGTAGGTTCGGTTCTTGCTCCAATTTTTTTGGAATGATAAGGATGATAATTTTTTAGTGATTCATACTACGTCCAGAACTCATCAACATTTATTTTAACGTCGTCAAAGTATGCTCTTTCGGACACGATGCACTTACGCCAATGAATAATCCAATCGTCAGAACCACATTCTTAAACATACTCACGGCCATACATCCCAAAAGGGAGTAGCCAGAGGTATGTGATGGGTCGCCAACCTTATCGCCTAAAAACCACTTAAAAAGCTCCAGTACTTAGTCGACACGACACCCGTAGGATAAAAGGGGTAGTGAGATTCTAAGCCGGCACTACATGGTAGAACATACTTAAAGTGGCATACGTTGACATTGGCTCTTTATATCAATATACATATATCGTTTGGGAAAAGTAACAAAAGTGTAAACCCGATTTTCTTCTTTAACTTATACATACATATACTCACGGCTGTAATTCCCTAAAAGGGGTAGCCAGAGCCAAGGAATTATAAATTCCTCAGCCACTTTTGGAAGTTGCGTGGGGAAAAGATGGTGAAATAAAGGTTTTTGGTGATGGGTCTCCAACCGCATCGCCCAAAAATCCAATAAAAAGCCACAATACCCTTAGTCGCCTCTTACGACACCCGTGGGTAGAAAGGGGTAGCGACATTCTAAGCCGGCACTACACGGCTAAACTTATCTACCAAGGTTATATCACAGCTAATAATATAGAATTAAAAAGCGCCCTTCATATTGGGTTATGAATAAAGTATCTTCGGTTTAATAAAGTGATAACAAATTTGATCTCGTTCGTTTGTAACATTTGCCCGAACAACTCAACCAGAATCGTCCGTAATACGCTAAAGTAGAAAATAAACCAATAGGATTTCATTTCGAACCTTCACGTTTTCTTTTCTATTTCCTTTCGAATCACGCTGCTATGATTTTTGGGTCTTCGAATATTACGTTTTTCGGCATTAATAATGACATGGCTATATTATGAATGAGAATAATTTTTTATCCCATTTATATTTTTTTTTTTCAATAAATTAACATATATTTACACATTTAACTATATATACAGGTAAAAAATAAAATAAAATTATAATATATGAAAAACCTAACCTACATTAAATTATATAAAAAATACTCTCGAAATCGCTGCCACCTGGTGGCAGGGTTCCGAGAAGGCTGGCTGCATTACCCCTTTGAATCGCTAAGCTGATTCTTTGAGCAAAGAATGCGCCAGCCCTCGGATCTCCGCATTTCTCGATCAGGCGCGTCGAAATTTCTTTGAAAAAACGACGCGCATCTAGGCCCCACGGACCGAGAGTCTCTACAGCAAAAGCTGAGAAGTAATGCTCCTCAGCTAAATTGCTATATTTGCGCCTCTTCAGACCCTCAGCTTCAGCTGCCGCAGTGCCAGCTTTAGATGCAGACCCCGACAAATGAGACGGCGCTAGCGTGTCGACGCAGGTAGCGTCCCACACCAGCGTCCTCCCATTCTTCCATGGAATCAATGACATTCCGTCTGGTCTCTTACCATCGTCCCGCAGCAAACCTGATGGCTCCAGGATTGCTGGTGTGTTGACAGTGGTAAGGGCCCGTCTGATAATATCATTGATTGCAGCATGGCGAGGTATGCGACCAGCACTACGACGACATGATAATCCATGGTGCCCCAACTGATTGACAAATACTCCACAGCGGCAGCGATGTCTCTCATTTATTTTGGTGCCCAATCGCAGACCCATAGCTAAAGAAAAGGAGCCTCTGTCTAGCAATGTGCCGAGGTTGCTCGATGGTAATGCTCTCAACCAATGCCCAGAATCTGGCTCACAGCAAGCCAAGAGACGCGCCCGCTCCGCCAAGTCAAGAGCTGAACTAAGAAGATTTGCTTGAACTTGACAGCAGAGGGGCTCGTCCCATTACCTCTGAGATGCCAGACTGATGGGAACATTGACAGTAGGACCAACTATATCCATCCAAACTTTCTTAGCATCTGTGAGATCGATGATCTCTGCCGAACTTAAAGCTTTACTAATGATGCTTAAGAAAAGATTGTAATTGGCAAAACCAGATGACAAGAAAGCTGGTAAGGCTATACTTGAAACGCTGCGGATGCCAATACCACCGTACCGTATTGGGAGCGTGGCTTGTGTCCAGCAGCGTTCATTTAAGGAAATGTTGAGAATTTTGATCAAAGTGTTTTTAATCACGTTGTCTATGTCCGAAAGGACTGAGATTTGCCTCCATAAACCAGAACATCTCAGTACATAAGTAAATTTTGGAACAAACAAACAATACTTTATTATTGTATATGCTACATGAGGGTTAAGTTGTGCCAATAAAGAAGATGATTCCTGAAATTTAGAATTTTTTTCTGCTATAAAATTACTTAAACAAGATTTGAAACTGCTGTTTGTTTTGGTTTCCATAAAAAATATTTGCTACAGTTTTCGAAAGCATACAGGACACATATACATACAAAAGTCATACTCACATTCCATTCAAAGGTAAGTTTACGTATAAGTTCAACACTCCTTGCAAATGAATAAAAATTTAATAAATAATGATTACATATACACACGGACATAATTATACACAGATCAAGTTAGCCCCACACTAAGTGAGACTTGTTTTATGGGATACTAACTCAACGATATGTTTAACATAATATAATTCACAGACAAATAAAATCCAAGACTAAGAAACAATAATTTATGCTCACCACAGAAATGTTGATTTCAGTGGGAATCGAACCCGCAATCTCCGGACCGAGCAGCTAAGATATTATCTACTCGGCCACAGACGTCAATTGCAAAGGGAATCCACACTGTCTAATTATCATTTAAGTGGGCCCTTGTGGTATCCTAAGACGCATTTAATACCAGTCTCTGAGCTGGAGGGATTATCTTTACAAGATCTATTGAGTCGACTTAATTGAATTACAGTGACAACATATGTACAATGTTGTATCTACTACCAGATAAATTTAATTCTGTACCCACACACGCTAATATACCCAACTGAGCAAAGATATGACCATCTCACTATATTCAATTGCAGTAGAATTCATCAAAGCCCAGTTTCGGCCCATACCACGATCCTCAAGCCTAAATTGAATAGGGTGACGTGGCCATAGTCTACCGCGCCTTTAACGTTTACTACCTTGATAGAAGCTGGGACCAACGGTTTGTTGTGCCCTCCGAAGCAAAGAATTATTCGAGTTTTTTGATAGTCATTAATATGATACGCATCGAGTTAGATAGATTTCTATGTCAGATTTGTGTAGTCAAATTCTTGAAACATTATGTTATAACTTTTTTACAGTGTGAACTTATAATTGGTAAACTGATGGCTATTTGAGTTTTTAAACCATTTAATAGCTAAAGGACCTATTTTTGAACTTTGCTACTATTAGAGTATGTATAAAGATAAACTATGTGTATCATACATAAGCCATATTTATAATCCCTTCCAATCAACAAAACTGATAAATAAGGTGCATATTTCAAAATACAGATACCCTAACTAACTCCCCACTGAGCAACCAGCTCCATTATCTACTAACTTCCATTATGTCTCAATTCCTTCCGATCCATTTACCAAACGTATGCGTATCTATTAAAACTTCTATCTTTCCTTGTTTATTTAGTTGTCAAGTTATAAGTAAACCACAAAAAGGATCAGGCAACTTGGAAACTTAGTTATTGGAAGAAACGTCGAACAAAAAGCTTCCGAGATAAGCCTGGATTAAAAGACGCGCAGTTTCACTAGGCTTGGGTATAAAAGTCTTGGCTTGAGATATTGTCTTGTATTTTTTATGTGCTTCAAATTGTTCTTCAGTTTATTGTACTGGAATCTATCAGGCTCAAATTCAGCGGCCATTACTGAAATCGGTATGCCTTATGGCGGAGCATAAAAATGCTCAAATAAACAGCGTTACCAAAGTAGAATTTAATAGATGTCGAAAGTCTAGGTACAAGTTGGATCATTCGCATGTTCCCATCTAACTCCATTCAAAATCACATTAGAATAAAACTTTCATTGTATTGAAACTGTAAAAGCAGCCTCGAGGCGAAACGTAAAGTCACCTCTCAAATCATTTTCCGACTTTTGATAATTTTATACAAATATTAGTTAGTTACTCCGTTAATTCCGCTAAATACCTGCAGTCTTTATGAGGCATGCCGTGTGCACCGCCTGCCCTCCCACTTTATAGGTATTAAGCGAAGTAACTAATTAATATTTGTATTGCTTTGGATTTCTGCAAAGTAACGCCTAATACAATCCAATATTTTGATAATTTGTTGTATATGATAGTGGTCGACCGTGTGATGTAAGCATAGCCTTCATAGTTGCGGTTTTTTAAGGCTTCGTCTGCGGTGTAAAGTGAACTGCAGTATCGTGTATTCGTCTATCCGCCTTAATCATAGATTAGCTTTTAGTTTGTAAGACTATCCTATGCGTAAAGACACGCTTATTGAATTATGTCTACTGATATACTTATAAATTGATAATGTCAGCGGTGAATATCACTAATCCATCTATTTTAGATACATTCGTACAGGGCGTTCAAGAAATATGCAAAAAATAAGCCACTGGCGTTCATATCCAGCTTTGTACCAGTAGCAAACCATTTGAGGTTCAGTTATCCAAATCAGATAATTTAAAAATACAAAAAAAAACAAATGCTTATATATGTTGTTTTTCATAGCGATGATACAAATGGCACAAAAAGATGTTTCCTAACATTAAGACAGCGTATTCATTACTAATAAAGTCACCAACATAAACCCTGCAGCAATTGCGCCCATCGAATTTCTGTAAAACGCTCGTCAATAAAAAAGAACAAACAAGAACGTTTCGCGCCATTTGCAGCTTTGCCAATATTAGTCTATGGCCGACCTTTTTTTCCAATACACACGCGTACGTGCGGCTCTGGTCTCATTACTATTCAGCCACGCTAGGTTTCTGAACGCTCTCCACTAGAGGGCTCCATATAATATCCGCTTACTGTTTTTACGTCACTTCATTATCTTAAACCGTTTCAGGCCTCTACCGAGTTGAATATTAAAGACTTTGTTTTATGTAATCCCTAGCTAGGTATTTTGTAAAATGCTATAAGCTCGTTATTGTTTTGTGTTGCATAATATTCTCTTTTGTGTGTAATGTAGTCCAAGTTTTTTACTAAACATATATTAAGTATGATTTTAGTGCTATGAAAAGATATTATACTTTTCATCATCATCATTCAGCAAATAGACGTCCCCTAATGGACATAGGCCTCCCCTAAAGATTTTCACAAAAACCGGTCCTACGCTGCTCCTATCCAACGGCTTCCCGCGATTTTCACCAAATCGTCGATCCACCTTGTGGGAGGCCTACCCATATTGCGTCGTCCGGTACGTGGCCGCCACTCCGAAACCTTCGAGCCCCAACGGCCGTCGGTTCTGCGTGCAATGTGCCCTGCCTATTGCCACTTAAGTTTAGCAATTGTTCAGGCTATGCTAGTGACCCCGGTTGTTCTTATGAAAGTGGATAGGAGAGAAGACGGTAGAAATAAAGCTTCGCCCAAAAATGTCTTCAAAAAAATACCCAATACTATTAGCGGTCTCTGAAAAGACCCGTGGGTAGAAAAGGGTAGTGACATTCTAAGCCGGCACTACAGGGCAATATAATGCCACCAAAAACATTCTGTAAAAAACTAACCAAGTCTCAATAGAGCTGCTTGTTTATCTCTAAAAAGTAATGAAATCTCTAAAATAAGTGGAGCCAAGTCTAAGGTTCCTTACTGCGATTTATTTATGTGACTTGGCTGCGGCGGCGGCGGCGAAACGGTTCCAGAAAAGGATGGTACAGCAGTGTTTGCTTCGCGCTCGACTTGGCGGGGGCACTGCCGTGCCCCCAGACATTGTACGTTACATTACATTTAATGTAAATCTTACAAAATCTGGTAATTCCACGTTCATCAAATCAGAGGTCACACCATATCAACACTATATTTAATTAAGCAACTTCAACGGGCTAATTTTGATAAAACCTTTGTGACATCTACTTAAATATCTCAACCCGGTCTAAGACTTTGATACCATAGTACACTAAAACGTGATTACATTTAACGCTTTAGAAGTTAAAGCAAACACCAAAATCGATATACAATTACTCGATTTGGAATGATGAAGGATCGACCCTCGTCAGTAGTATGTACTCACCCGGTCGATTCTGTCAGTAATCGGTTTTGGTTATTGCAATAAGCAAACTAATCGGTCTTGCTTGTGCTTTGTGGGTCACGTACAGCTGACAATTTAGGGTTGGTATTTACATGTTTGCGTTGGTCGATTAAAGGGATGGTTTAACATCATGAGATATCTAAACCAGCTAGTTGAGAAGGGTTGGATGAATTTGAACATTTTATAACCTTTATATTAATGCAAGTTTATTTAATAAAAATAGTAAATGAAGCAAAAGACTTTGTTTTGTTGAACCCACCAAAATCTCAACAAACATTGTTTCGATAAAAATAGATGCAGCGAATGTATAGTGATTATACCTATTTCTATTTCTTACTACTATTGTTGTGGTAAAAAGCTATAAGAAAGTCATCGGTACAGATATATTTTTTAACTGAAGCTACAGTTTAAGTTCATATATTTTCTAAGCGATATTTCACTTTAACTAACTAAATAAGATTAAACGTACTTCATTGTCGTATCGGTAATTTATTGATAATTTTTAATAAGTGATTTTTTACAATAAATATAATTTGCTCGATTTCATCGCAGTCTGAAAGACAAATTTCAATGATAATAACGTATCACCAGTGACACGGTCGGTTTGTACACTTTAGAGAAATGTTTATTGTTTGAATTGTTTGTTTGGGAATTACAGTGAGTGCTAATTTAATGAACGCATGCGTGCCATTTCATTCATACTAATATTATACATATACGAAATATGTCTGACCTGACTGCTACCGTTTAAATGTTTGCAAGGACTCCAAAATTATAATATTCAATTAAAGATTTTAAAGGACATTATGTTTCGAAAAAAAACACGCCTTAAAATACTAGGAGACATGTATCACTAATTTTCTCCCAAGAATTAAGCATACCTATTGTGAGTAACGCTTTTTTATATTATAATTGATTGATACTAGTTTAAATAGTAAACTAAGATAAAAAACCACAAAATCTTTCAAAATACCAAGCTTTTTGTCTCAAACAAAGATGGAGACATAAGTAAATCACTATAAAAATACCATTAAAAATCCAAATCCGTTCCGTAGTAAAATAAACTTTCCCCTGGAATCGAAATCACTTAATTAAACTAAGTGTCATCGGGTCAGCTCCTTCTCATTACAGACCGTCTGATGTCTATAATTAGTTCTGTCCGAGGAATACTAAATTAAGAAGGAGGGTGTCTTGATTCCATTTTAAGTTTGGGGCAAAAATAAGAGGAAAAAATCAGCAACTCTTTTTATCCGAGTACGGTGGGAAGAAAATGATATTTCTGATTTTGACTTTGAACTTTTGGATAAAGTTTACATACCTGTATCGAAAAATTTACGTACACATACAGCTAGAGCTTCGGACTAAGAATTTTATAAGCAACTATTGGAATTGATTGTAAAAATAAAGTATTATTGTAAAATAAAGTCTTCAGCCGCATCGCCCAATAATCACTTTAAAAGCTTCAAAAACCCTAGGTCACTTACACTTACAAGATACCCTCGGGAAAAATGGGTTAATGTTATTCCAAGCCGACACTACACAGCCGTATGTCCCCGAAGAGATGCCGGTAACAGCACTTTTAAATATTTTAAAGCATTTAACTCCTAATATGTAGCGACATGATAGTCCAGTTGGTAGAACACCCGCCCGAAAAACAGAAGGGCGTGAGTTCCAATCCTGGGACGGGCCTACACCAATTTGTCTTTTCTAAAGTCATATGTGTGGTTAATTTATCATGGTTGCTAACGGTGAGGGAAAACATCGTGAGGAAACCCACATGGCTGAGTTGTACTTAGTCATGTGACAGTGTATTCGTACAAAACGGCGATAGGCCTGCCCCCTATCACGTAAGTACACTGTCTAAGCAACACGTGGGTACCTTCTCTGGAAACTAGATGGTGCTTGCCATGTGAGTTCAGAAGTATTGGTATTGGAGTATTTATGTTTATGTTAATTCTAATAAAGTAATGGATTTCTGTATGTACTAAGAAATAGGAAGGAAGGACGGAATAGGGTTGTGTGTGAAATTCTAGCAAACGTTGTTGTTTACGTATTTTTTCCATACTATGTCAAGGTTACTGCGTGTTAATTAAATGGTAAATATTCAATATGACAAATTGATTTGCTTATTACTATTGCATCTTATGCTAATGGGCAAAAAATGTGACATGCTTGAGTGGATTAGCCACTGGTTGATTTAATCCGTCGTTAAAATAAATATCTTTTTGATTAGTACAAAGATAAAAATGATTGTTTACATATACACGATGTGGTGAGTTTCAACATTTTACCTTCAATCAAAGAAAATATATACTTTACCAGTGTGTTCGTTTGCTGTGTAGTGCCGGCTTAGAATAGCACTTCCCCATTTCTTCCGGTGGGTGAACGTAAAAGGCGACTAACGGTATTGGGGCTTTTAAAGGATTTTTGGCGATGCGGTTGGAGACCCATCACAAACAACCTTTATTTTACCATCTTCACCCCACTCAACTTTCCAAAAGTGGCTGAGGAATTTCT
Organism: Bedellia somnulentella; assembly: GCA_963576735.1. Taxonomy (NCBI): domain Eukaryota; kingdom Metazoa; phylum Arthropoda; class Insecta; order Lepidoptera; family Bedelliidae; genus Bedellia; species Bedellia somnulentella. The sequence continues at coordinate 17,753,081 of OY755180.1, read as the reverse complement.
AATTCCTTAGCTCTGGCTACCCCTTCTAGGGATTTACAGCCGTGAGTATATGTATGTATGTATGTATGTGTTCGTACAAAACGGCGGTAGGCCTGCCCCCTAGCACGTGAGTACACCTAGCCAGTAATACGTGGGTACTCTGAACACCAGGTGACAATGTCACGTGATGTTTAGAAGTATTGGTACCTCTGCCAACCCGTGAACGTCTATGTTGAGTTTGATACTTACCAGTAAGTTTTGAACTCCAAATAGAAGCCAGTTAAAACCTCTGACTCACTAAACTCCAGACCAGTAATGAAAATTATGCAAAATTCATGATTAAATGTTTGTATATGAGGGAGATCTTAGTATTTTAGTATCTTAGTTTCTGCTGTCTAATCATGATGGATTTTCACATCCTCTGACTACACAATAGTACGTTGTCTCGGGATAAAACTCTACCTTGACTTGACTTTGGATTCTCTGCGTACTTTCAGTAACGCACTAATATTACCGAGCTACGCATTGAGTTGATAGGGCAAGGTTTAACCTATTATAGAAAATTAAAAAAATACTAGTCTGACTAAGTTCCTAGTAGCCTATGTTCTTCTTTATTTCATTTTAGCTTAATAAAATTGACCAGTTTGCAATTCTATATCACTTTAAAGTAATACTATCCTATAATTTAATGTTTTTTTGACATGAATTCCTACATAACATAACATAACATAACATAAACGTTCACGCCGTTTATCCCCGAAGGGGTTGGCATAAATAAAAGATGTTATTAAAGGACACTGACTGACTGACACTGTAGCTCAGTTGGCAGAGCGACGGGGGCGTATACCCGAAGGTCGCGGGTTCGAACCCCACCAGTGTCGAAATTTTTCTTTCCTTTAATAACATCTTTTATTTATGAGTAATACTATCCTATTTCTTCCTGTTAGTGCCCGAAATACACATAACTATAACTGTCTGGGTTTACTATAAAACCAGTAAATAAGTTTCCAATATTTTACAATAATATGGAAATATGTTATCATATTTGTAAAAAAGAACTTTGCAAACATACTATTTTGTTTAATTGAACGGCAGATTAAAAGATAAAACGTGTGAGCCATGCCTCTAAAGTGTAATCAGATTATCAAAATATATATTTGTTCTGTGTTGTCGTTTTAAAATGGCTAAAGCGTCCCGACCAACGGCCGAGGTCGTGCGAAAGGTCGCAAAAGCATTTTACGTTCTACCGCTACTAATAGCCATAGCCAGTTACAACTTTGTACATAACATACATACATAAACGTTCACGCCGTTTTATCCCCGAAGGGGTTGGCAGAGGTACCAATACTCCTGAACTCACATGGCAAGCGCCATCTAGTTTCCAGAGAAGGTACCCACGTTTTGCAACTTTGTAATAAATCACTTTTTTCCAAATTATAAATGTAAATTTTGTATATTAAATGAAGTGTGAATTTTAGTGCTTCACAAAAAGTGTATTTTTTTTATACACACTTTCCTCTAAAATATAGTCGTGAGGCTATAAATCCCGAGAAAGGGTAGCCAGAGCTAAGGAACTGAAAAATCCTCAGCCACTTTTGAAAGTTGAGTGGGGAAAACATGGCAAAATAAAGGTTGTTGGTGATGGGTCTCCAACCGCATCGCCCAAAAATCGCTTAAAAGCCCCAATACCGTTAGTCACCTCTTACGTACACCCACCGGACAACTACTCAGTCAAACAGGATCCATTATAAAAATAAACAACTAATAATATAATGCAGAAATATAAAAAAAAAATTTAAATTTATGCCGTTAGTTTCCCATAGTATTAAATACTCATTATTCGCCATAGTCGTTATTCATAATCATAATCATTTATTCGCCATAGTCGTTTTTGTGGTTAAGCTACGTGGTAAATTTGATATTAACTAGATTTGTGGTCTATACCCAATTGTTTATAATCCTACCACTAAGGGTTGTCAATTGCAGCTTATATTGCCGAGTTCAAGATCAAAGGGCCTCTGGACGGTCAAAGGGACTCAATCGCAAGTGGTCCATACTACAATAACAAGTTTAGGGTTCTAGTAAGCCCTAATTATTATAAGATGCCGTACTTGGCCAGAGATATGGCAGAGTGGATATCTTTCTGGATGTCAAGGACCGTAGCACGTTTGTGATTATATGTACATATTTTGAGCTCGCTGCTAGTTAGAAAGAAATTAGGACAATAAAAAAAAAGACAAAATAATGTCACTACCCCTTTCTACCCACGGGTGTTGTAAGAGGCGACCAAGGGTATGGGGAATTTTTAAGTGGTTTTTGGGTGATGCAGTTGGAGACCTATCACCAACAATAGTTTATTTTAACCGTCTTGTCCCCAATCAACTTCCAAATGTGGCTGAGGAGTTTCTAGCTCTGAAGCTCTGGTTACCTCTTTTGGGATTAATGGCCGTGACTATATATGTTTCCACTGGGTTTATATTTACCTAGTCGGTGTCTCTGTCTCTGTGTGAAGGAACCAAAAGAATTGATACCTTAATGCGCTGGTTTTCCCCACTAACCTATCACGGTTAATCAGCCTAGAGCCCTACATATATTGATTCCGCTGAGTAGACAGTGGTAAGGAAACCACAGTAGTGCCGGACGGCAAGTGTCCGGGTCAAATAGTCTTGGTAATCCGGATTATCCGTGTCCGGGCGAGATTGCCACTTCGTAACTCCAACCTTAATAATGGGGTCAAATTACATGCCATAGCACATATATAGGCCAAAAGCCAGGTGGAGCTAAGGATTGGCTAAAGGAGGCCGATGGATGAAGGCGGAATACAAAAAGGTGTTCAGATGTATGATATTTTTATGTATTGATTGTGCCATTAGGTGATTGAAGCCATTTCAGATTCCTAATCAACATTTAAGAAAATTTCTAATTGTTTAAGTAACGCACAATACATACGCCATAACTGAAATGCAACCTACCTTATAGTAATCTTTAACATGTCTTCATATTTCTTATGCCTAACTTTTTAAGCATATGCTCTTCTCTTCAAAATACCCACATTGTTCTAAAATAAAAATCTTTTTAAAATTCGCACGTGTATTTAAATTAGATTTTGCAAGCTGTGCAATTTAAGTAGCAAAATAATAATGAATTCTAAAATTTAAATTAAAGGTTATATCAAACTTTTCGACTGAGACTTTAAAATTAAATCTCAGAATTTTACATAAAACGCTGCGGTTGATATTAAGCGGATTTACAATGGCGCATACATTTCATAAGTTTTTTTTCATCTTTCCTAGCAAATGCGAGATTCCTTAGCTGCAAACTTAACAAAGGAATAAAGAGTAAAATCTCTTAAACCGCACAGAATACGTTTATTAAATTATACGAACTTTAGCTAGGGACTTAGTGTGGTAATACGTGCAAATATTTTACACAGGGATGCTGTGAAATGTTTGTTAAATCTTTAGCTAAATCCTTATAGCTTTTGTTCGAAATATCCTACGAGAACATTAATATTTTATATACTTATTTAATTTTACTCAAGCTATAAATTCCCATCGGGGTAATAACATCTTTTGATAAATTGTTGTATGATCCTGAAAAAACTTTCTCGCTTGGCTCATTTTTATCAGTCTTGTCAAATATACTGTTGTTAAACTTATTGGATCGACCTCCTTCTTTTTAAAAGACTTAGAATTGACCAATTTACAGATCAATTTACAGCCTCATCCGTTTATCGTAAATTGCTTTTTGGACAGAAGATTGTATGTATAATGTAGGCTCTGTAGCAGATGAGATAATATTGTTAGAATTATTTCCCTAAGAGAGTGCAAAAACAACTAAATGGTGACAGTTTCAGTACTTGGTCTAACATTTACTCGACGTCACTAATATCCAGACTTCTAATGCACATATACTCACGCCTTTAGTTCCAATTGGGGTAGGTAGGACTGCCACTTTGTACGATCCTGGCAAAACTCTCGAGCCTTAGTTTTGGCCTTATATTATCTTTTCATAGACTCCCTTTTATTCTTCACATGTAGAAGTTGTACCCATAAAAAGTGACATTATGTGCTCTTGTTCTATTGTATGGAGACTACTACTGTCTTCTTATAATATTTTTCGTGAATAAAGCGATGAGGCTTATCACAAAGTCGTATAAGCATAGCTGTCACAAGAAAGCAGTAGGTGAGGGTACTTAGCGCACTTACCTTCGAGAGTGTCCTTCCTTCGAACAATAACGAGAAACTCCCAAGCCACCTTACCAGGTACAGTGAGCAATATTATTGTCTGTCTCTGTCATATTGATTCATACATCAACTATGTACTCACGGCTATAAATCCCAAAAAGGGGTAGCCAGGACTTAAGAATTAGAAGTTTTTCAGTCAATTTTGGAAGTTTCGTGAGAAAGAGATTTTAAATGCAATTAATAAAATGTGTGAGGTTGGGTCTCCAGCCACATCGTCCGAAAAACACTATCAGCTTTTTGTAAGTGTCTTAGGAATGATTTATTCTTTAGTTCTACTACTATAAATACCCAGTTTAGAAAAATATGCCGTAGAGTATAGGTATAACCAAGTGAATACATAATAAATTCGCTATATCTTCTCCGTTTAAAATAGCATTTACTTACATAGGGTGTCTCAGTAAGAGTGCACTTTTTAATTTTAAAATAAAAACAAGTATTTTATTACAGAGGTGTAATTTTTTTATTGTATTGGAAAGAAGACATGTTCCGATTAAGTATGGAATAAAATATCCGGCAAATGACCTCCACGGCTCCGACGACAGGCCATGAAATTTTTCATTACTTTTGCATAGAGATGTTGCTGTATCTTACCGATAACGCGTTGGATTTCCGATTTGAGCTCAGGAATTAATTCAGGTTTATTCGCATAAACCCGAGATATCACAAAACCCTGAAAAATTATATCAACACGGCCTCAAATCGCACGATTCTGGTGGCCAGTTGACATCAGAATTTAGTGAGAACGAATTGCCGGTGCTTTTCGTGGTCAGCTGATTGAGCTTATTAACCATAATCGAATGGTTGACGTATTAGGTGTTTGCCAAGTTTAAATCTTTTTGTTCATGAAAACCTCATGTGGGGATTGTTAATACTAATAAATAAAGAATATGAATGTTATGTGAAGTTAGGCGTTTTCAACATTTGCATTCTATCTGAAAAGGTAGACAAGTGGCCTTCCGAATTAGTAAAAATTCGGAGGTAGGAAACGCAAACACTACTTTAACGTGTAAAAGAAATAAAGGATAGAAGAATTTCGCACTGGCAGCCAACTGACACGGTAGCTCAGTTGGCAGAGCGTCCGGGGCGTTTACCCGAGGTCGCGGGTTCGATCCCCGCCTGTGTTGAAATTTTTCTTTCCTTTATTTATTCTTTATTTATTAGTTTGCCAAGTTTGCGAGCGGTTTCAGCGTAACTTTCCCCATTTTTGTAATAAGTTGTTCTTCCAAAAAGCGCTCCATTTTTAATAATCGGAATAAACAGAGGTGTCAGCTGTAAACTTTCAGAGTTGCCACTTGCATGAGAAAAAAGTTATTCCACTTTTAAAAAGTGCACTCTTACTGAGGCACCCTATATTATTTGCTGAGTTTCGTAAAAGGCGACTAAGGGTTTTAGGGTTCTTTTAGCGATTTTTGGCCGATGTGGGTCGAGAAGAATCAGCAACAATAATGTATTTTACGAACTCTTCCCCTCTTGACTTCTAAACGTTACTGAGGAAACTAGTATAAATCACATAATTAGAATGTTTTTGTTCATGAAAACCTCATACTCAACACCACTTGTAAAAGAAAAAAAGGATAGAAGAATTTCGCACTAGAAGCCATTGACACTGTAGCTCAATTGGCAGAGTGACGGAGGCGTATACCCGGAGGTAGTGGGTTCGATCCCCGCTGGTGTCGAAATTTTTCTTTCCTTTATTTATTATATAAATCACTTAATATACGGGAATAGGTGGCAACGTAACAGACGCTACTGTACGTAGTAACTATTAGTCTATGACAGTGATAGCTCACTTACTAATGATTGTTGATCAGCTCGACTGCTTATATACGAGGTAGGATAGTTTATATTGAAACTGGCACTGAAGCTGTGTAGTGTCGGCTTAGAATAGCACTACCCCATTTCTTCCGGTGGGTGTACGTAAGAGGCGACTAACGGTATTGGGGCTTTTAAGGGATTTTTGGGCGATGCGGTTGGAGACCCATCACCAACAACCTTTTCTTTACCATCTTTTCCCCACTCAAGTTTCCAAAAGTGGCTGAGGAATTTCTAATTCCTTAGCTCTGGCTACCCCTTCTCGGGATTTGTAGCCGTGAGTATATGTATGTATGTATGGCACTGAAGCCTACATACATAAGTATCGCAAGCATTATTACTAAAGGGTAACCAGAGCTTAAGAAACGTTTATTCATTAGTCACTTTTGGTAGTTTAGAGGGGAGTGATAAAGTAGATAGGATAATTGTGGTTGGGTTCCCGTCTACCAAAAGTGACCGAAAAATACCCAGAGGGTATGCTGGCTAAGAATAGCACCATCCCATTACTTCCCGTCGGTGTTGTTTATACGATGCGAATTAGAAAATTTGCGTTATTTAAGTGATTGTTTTGTGGTATGGCTGTCAACCATAGCAACCATAATTTCTTATGCAACGTTTCTCCTCTTAAGTTCCAAATGTAACATAACATAACATAAACGTTCACGCCGAATATCCCCGAAGGGGTTGGCAGAGGTACTAATACTTCTGAACATCACGTGACTTTGTCACCTGGTGTTCAGAGTACCCACGTTTTGCATGGACAGTGTACTCACGTGATAGGGGGCAGGCCTATCGCTGTTTTTGTACGAATACACTGTCACATGACTAAGCACAACTCAGTTATTTTTTATTTATTTTTTACAAATAATTTTTTTTTCTTAAATACTGGTTTTACGGATTTATAGCCGTGAATTAAACACATTAATAAAAGTGCTATTATAAGCCAAAACTATAACCAACCCAGCAGACCTCAATGTCACACTTCAAACCATAACATATGCGTCCAACTGTACTTAACAAAATGCTTTCAGTTCCGTGCAAATTGAACCTTGTCTCAATATTCATAAGGTCGTTATTGAGTTCTCAATGCCGCAACCCTCTAGAGGTTGCTGTCAAGTATATTTTAGCATTGCTTATTATTCTGTTAGCTAAACAATTACCAGGAAGTAATGGCTACCGAGTACTGCGAGACTTTTAATTAGATAGTTGGGTGTCCATTGGATATGACTATTGTCTAAAGTAAAAATATAAATATTGTCTCAAGAGGTAGTAAGGATTGACAAGATTATAAAGTTTAATATGTTACATACATATACTCACGGCTATAATTCCCTAGAAGGGGTAGCCAGAGCTAAGGAACTAGAAGTTCCTCAGCCACTTTTGGAAAGATGAGTGGGGAAAAGATGGCAAAATAAAGGTTGTTGGTGATGGGTCTCCAACCGCATCGCCCAAAAATCGCTTCAAAGCCCTAATACCGTTAGTCGCCTCTTACGATCACCCACGGGTAGAAATGGGGTAGTGTTATTCTAAGCCGACACTACACGGCAAAAAATACTACTGTAAAAATGCGATTTTAAAGTTTCACATGTCCTACTGCAATCAATTTCGTAACGATTGAGGGAATGTGATTGATCAAGGTAATGTAGGTTAATGTAGAGGTCTTTGGGGAAACCAACGTTTATCATGGTCTATTCGCTCTTATGACGTTTATAAATTATATTGAGAACGTTTGAGTTGAGTCTTCGTTGACTGTCAAAAGATTGTATCTAGTCGTGAATCGTAATAGTTTGACACTTGAAATATAAAAAATACATGGCAATGTCCTACCACCGACCGACTATACCTGACGCCATTTTACAAGAATTTATTACCATCTACAATTATACAATAATCGTAGACTTTCCAAGTTGAACAACTCATAAATGACTGAGAATTAAGATGAAGGATAATGCTAGTAAATCTGTGTGATAAAGATTTAAACTATTTTACTAGCATTTCTCGTTACTACGTTCACACTATGGCTTTCTCTGCAAAACTACATAAACTGAAAGGATTATAATATCGTTGAATAAGATTTACTTGCGTAGTTTAATTGTTATTAAAGTATTTCGGGTTTTTGGCCAAAATGAAAATGTCTTTATTTTCGTATCTTCAAGTAAAGTAAAAAAATTACTTACATAAATAAATAAATACATTAATCACGGCCATAAATCCCAAAAAGAGGGAAATCAGAGCTTCAGAGCTGGGAAACTCCTCCTCCTCTCTGCCTATCGCCGTTTTTCCATGTGGTTTTCCTCACGATGTTTTCCCTCACCATTAAAAAACCATGACAAATTAACTAAACGACATATGTTTAGTTATAGAAAAGACAAATTGGTTTAGGTCCAAACCGGGATTCGAACCCTAATCGTCTGCACGATAACCGGTGTTCTACCCACTGAGCTATCTGGGTGGCTTATATTTTTACGTGAACCAATTATCAACAAGGTGTGTTACTGAAGTAATTGCTGTTGTTTATCTATTTCTAATAAATTGACATTAATTGACGACGTGATAGCTCAGTGGGTAGAACACCGGTTGACGCGCAAGCGACTAGTGTTCAAATCCCGGGTCGGGCTTACACCAATTTGTCTTTTCTAAAGACATACGTGTGGTTAATTTATCATGGTTGTTAACGGTGAGGGAAAACATCGTGAGGATACCCACATGGCTGAGTTGTACTTAGTCATGTGACAGTGTATTCGTACAAAACGGCGATAGGCCTGACCCCTATCACGTGAGTACACTGTCCATGCAAAACGTGGGTACTCTGAACACTAGGTGACAAAGTCACGTGATGTTCAGAAGTATTAGTACCTCTGCCAACCCTCTCGGGGATATTCGGCGTGAACTTTTATGTTTTGTTATGTTATGTTATGTAATAAATTGAATTCGAATTGACACTGGTCAACACTAGTCACTGAGAAAACAGCAATACTTAATACAAAGATATACAATCTAAAAACAGGTAACCACAGACCGCAAGGTACTAGCTCGAAACAAGTACAGTTGCACTTTCAATTTTCATACGAAACTGGCTCCTACCACTTTCTATCTCGATACGAACCTGTATTAAGTACCTTTGTAAAAACCACACTACGTATATGGACTGAATTAATTGCTTCCACTTACGATAGCAATGCCTAAAAGGGGTTGCCAGAGGCTAGAGTGGAAATCAATGACGCATCGGGCAATAGAATGAGAGTAAAAAGATGGTAAAACGACGACGTCCGTGGCCGAGTGGATAGGTTACTAGCTTCTCGGTCAAAAGGTTGCAGGTTTCGTCCCCGTTGAGAGCAACATTTATGTTATGAGCATAAATGATTGTTTTTTTAGTCTTGGATGTTATTTATATGTTCTATGTTATAGTGCTTGTGTAGTGTCGGCTTAGAATACCACTACCCCATTTCTTCTGGTGGGTGTGCTTAAGAGGCGACTAATGGTATTAGGGTTTTTAAGAGATTTTTGGGCGATGCGATTGGAGAACCATCACCAACAACCTTTAATTTACAATTTTTTCCCCACTCAATTTTCCAAAAGTGGCTGAGGAATTTCTAATTCCTAAGTTCTGGCTACCCCTTCTAAGGATTTATAGCCGTGAGTATATGTATGTATGTATGTATTATATAATATTAAATATATCGTTGAGTTAGTATCCCATCATAATACAAGTTTAACTTAGTTTGGGGCTAATTTGATCTGTGTATAATAAGTCCGTTAGTATTATTATTATACATTCAATCATGAAATAAAGGTTTTAATATTGATAACAAATTGCTCAAAAATCCACAGATTGATGAATAATTTTCATGATAACATTGATAATGCAACTTAGGGATAGCATTAAAAGTTGTATGCGCTTTTCAATCTATCGAAATACTCTCCGAAAAAAATGTACAAATATATGCATACACAATTAAATATTCCTGAGCAACTTTTGAGAGTTGAGTGGGAAAGATGTTGTGAAATTAAGGATGCTTGGATGATTGATGGATGGGCCCTCAGCCATATCGACCAACAATCACTTGAACAACCTCGGGAAGAAATGGGTTAGTTATATTTTGAAACGGAAAAGACACCATTCGTGAATTTCTCTGAAACTATTGGTCGTGAGTGAAGGTGTTGGTTTGCCCAAAGATTGCAAAGTAAAGTTTTTGGTGATGAGTCTCCAACCACTCTTAAAAAAACTTAGTCGCCTCTTACGAACACCAATGGGGTACTACTATCGGACACTATACAATAAAGCTGGCAATCATATAATGTAAATTGCAACAACACATAAATATTTCGAATGGTCTAGAAAAAGTCAGTTTGTCAGCTTATCATGTACACCGGTAAGTACTTACATTACTTAAGCAGACATAAGAATAAGTTTATAAACAAAAACCCGACTACATAAAATAGCTCACGAAAAGTTTAAAACAAGAACTTATACTATATAGTAACTTTCAGTGAATACCCGTGGTCGTTTGCCTCGTTCTAAGAAGAATTTACTCCCAAACTTCCAACTCAAACGTTGACGCCGTATATCGCTGAAGGGGTTGGCAGAGGTACTGTTACTTCTGAACATTGACGTGACATTGTCACCTAGTGTTCTGAGTACTCACGTTATGATTGGACAGTGTACTCACATGATGGGGGCAGGTCTATCGATTTTATGTACGATTACACTGTCACTTGACCAAGTACAACTCAGCCATGATGGTTTCCACACGATGTTTTCCCTCACCTTTAACAACAATGATAAATTAGCCGCACATATGTCTTTAGAAAAGACAAATTGGTGTAGGCGCGACCTGGGATTCGAACCCTCATCGTGTGCAAGATAAGTAGTGCTCTACCCACTGAGCTACCACGGCAGAAGAACTTATTGTAACGTTAAGAGTTTTTATTACATGCCGTAGTGTAAACGCTATTAACAATACGTCATTTATCTAATTGTGAACAGTATAAAAGTTATAATATATATTATATACTTATAAACATATGTGGGAGTCATGTTAGAGCGCACACTACTGCGGACTCACTCGCACATAGCAGCGTCTCACTCATATCCTACATCGCGGAGTGTAAATGTTTTTCGAGTTAAGCATAGATACAAATTATAAGTTGGTACACAGCAGGGTGTACTGGCCAGTATATCTTTGCTGTTTCCACACATACATATCGGACAAACTCATGAGCCTACTATTTGCTTCCCCTTGGTCGAGTAGTAATAAAATATATTTTATTTATATTTTAGTAAGCATCCTACAACCAAGTGACGATAATAACTATTCACACAATATGTGTGAAAATACACATACTTGTTAAAAAAATTAAAAAAGACCACTATATTAATTTACAAATTTTTTACCATATTTTGCGTTGTTCACAACAAAAGAACATCCATTTCCGTCTTTTCATAATTTAGATAAAGTTTACGTAATTAATAACCGTATAAGTTAAATAAGTTTGAAGCCATGTATGTCTACTAAACAAAGGAGGTTTGCAATTATGTCATCACAGAGATTAGCTTAGATGTAGACCTGTTGACCTCTCTGCCCACGCAACCGGCGGCGCTGTCTATGGTTAGTCATAGTTTGCGTTCTGTTTATTTACTACATGTATGCTTTATAGTAAACTGTAAGTATGTGTCTGTGATTCTGGACTTGTATTAACTGTTGATTCGGAGCGTTTAGTGTGAGAATAGTTAATCGTCTGCAATTTCAGTTTTGCTCATTGTTCTTCATCATCATCAGGCGTTTTACTATAAAAAAATACGTTTTTCACCCAGGTGTAGTTTCACCATACATCTAACAGATCTTTATGATATAAGTTATTGATCTTTTCATCAAAAGTTTGTCAGAGAGAGATCACTTAGTTTTACGACTGGCGATTGCAAATCTGTATTTTTGTAAATGAGTGATTTCTTAAATTATATTCGAATATATTTATATTTAATTTAACTAGATATTCTGAGAATGAGTAAAACAACTACAAATTCCACCTAGACGGACACAATAGAATAGGTCAATAACCTTCCACCTGTCACGTTTATCTTGAATCTGTCTTGCTCTATCTTGGGCTATTTGCTATTAGGACATCCTTGTCGTGTCAACCATATGGTGGCTAATAAAGTTTGTTTATAAATAACTTCCTCGTACTAAAATAAACTTTAAATAGCCAAAATAACTTGTGTTCGGGGAGATGACATTCTGACAAGATTTTTAAGAGCGTCCCCGGAAAAATAGGTTGATATAGATTGTTTGTAAATTCTATAAAGTCTAATTTGATGATATTGATATGACATGCATAAAATATATGTTGGTGATTAGTTCATGGTGTTAAAATTTGATAGTTAACAGTTTAATAATTTGTTGAAAAATATGATGAAAAAAATTGAATTGGAACATGCTTTGTTTTCATAAAAACCGTCAGGCTCCACTGGCATAACATACATGTGAACTCATTATGTGTCTATATACGCGTAGCTTTAAGATCTGTAACTTTGATGTTTAACTTTTCATTTAAACATTATAGTTATTCAATAAAACTAAATAAACTACATTTATCCTGCGCGCGCGTTTTTTCCGTCCCTGTCACTATCAGTAAATTTGACGTAAGAGTGAGCGCAATAGCTGCAAAATGCGGGGAGGCCCTTAAGTAGTTTTTGTTTGGAGTATTGAAACAACCGTGATAGCTCAGTGGGTAGAAAACCGCTTATCTTGCAGACGATGAAGGTTCAAATCCCGGGTCGGGCCTACACCAATTTGTCTTGTAATTGTCGGCAATAAGCCTGCCCCCCCCTATCACGTGACACCGATGTACGGCGTGAAAGTTTGATTTTGAGAGCTAATTGAATTAGTAGTGGACTTCTGTTTTTTTATTTTAATGCGTTTTAGGAATACTTTAATTTTAAGCGAGTTTACTGAATTAAAAATTGCATTATTATATGTTGAGTTTGGAAATCTTTAATCTTGACTCACGCGTGACGTAAAGTGCAAGTAATATTATATCGAGTATATACTAGTGTGTTTGCTGTGTAGTGTCGGCTTAGAATAGCACTACCCCTTTTCTTCCGGTGGGTATACGTAAAAGGCGACTAACGGTATTGGGGCTTTTTAAGGGATTTTTGGGCGATGTGGTTGGAGACCCGTCACAAACAACCTTTATTTTACCATCTTTTCCCCACACAACTTCCAAAAGTGGCTGAGGGATTTCTAATTCGTTAGCTCTGGCTACCCCTTCTAGGGATTTATAGCCGTGAGTATATATATGTATGTACTATATGTGTATGCATGTACATATGATGAGTACCCAAAAATGGACAGCCAGACTTTCTCAATACCAATTACCAATTAGGACATCCGCGGGAAATGGCTTAGTACTCTGTTTAGCTGACATTACATAGCCATTACATAATATTTCAATTAAATAAAACACAAATTTCTGTAGTATTTACCACTCTCGTTTACGTCAGTCAATATTAAAACTCGAAAGCTACAACTTGAAAGGCGATTAACATTTTAATCAAAATTTAGTTAAGCTGCTAAAAGTTGATGCCAACTCCATCACAATGGCAAAGTTAAACTGCGAAGACTATGGAGGAAGCTTTTACGAGCAAACTTTGTATCACTGTATTTCAAGATTGCCGTACATATTGTGACTATTTCCTCAGTGATATGTAAAGTTGTTTGGCTTGGGAAAGCACTGCCGTATTTAGGATGTCGTATTATGAGGTGATTTAATTATCTGTGTTATTCCTGAAAAGTGTGATGTGAAAGATGATATTGTAAGAAAGATAGAAAAAGGAATGTTGAGATGGTTTGGGCACATAGAGAGGATGGATGATAGAAAATTGGTAAAAGGGATGTATAGAGCTAGTGTGGATGGTAATGTTAGTAGAGGACGACCACGGAGAACACACTTGGACCAAATTGAGAGTGTGCTCAAAAAGGCTGGCGTCCGAAGTATGAAGAATAAAAGAGCATGTATGAAAAGATTGATGGATGTAAACGAAGCTAGAGAGGTTTGTCAGGATCGTACGAAGTGGCGATCAATAGTCTCTGCCTACCCCAATGGGAACTAATGGCGTGAGTATATGTATGTTAATTATCTTGTGGCAACCGTGATAGCTCAGTTTGTAGAACACCGCTTATCCTGCAGACGATGAGGGTCCAATCTCGGGTCGGGCCTACACAAATTTGACTTTTCTAAAAACATATATGTGGTTAATTTATTATGATTGTTAACGCTGAGGGAAAACATCGTGAGGAAACCCACATGGCTAATACTAAACGGTACGAATACTCTGCAACACAAAACTTTGCTTATGTGGTATGACATACATACATACATACATATACTCACGGCTATAAATCCCAAGAAACGGGTAGCCAGAGCTAAGGAATTAGAAATTCCTCAGCCACTTTAGGAAGGTGCGTGGGGAATAGATGGTGGTGTTACTGTGTAGTGTCGGCTTAGAATAGCACTACCCAATTTCTTCCGGTGGGTGTACGTAAAAGGCGACTAACGGTATTGGGGCTATTAAGGGATTTTTGGGCGATGTGGTTGGAGACCCATCACCAAGAATCTTTATTTCACCATCTATGTGGTATGAAGCTGAATAAAATAAACTGACAGCTATAAATACCACAAAAGATAGCCAGAGCTTTAGAATCAGAAAATTTTCAGTTAATTTTGAAAGTTGCGTGAAAAAAAGATTGTAAAATAAATGTTGTTGGTGTTGGGTCTCCATCCGCGTTGCCCAATAATAAACATTACACTAAAACGCCTCATAGACCACCGCGGCAAGAAATGGGGTAGTGCTATTCTAAGTAAATTCTACACAGTACATAGCTATATAGGTATGTAAAATCATGGTATATGCTTAATTAAGTCCGACAGTAGCTGGTAACAATGACATGAGGCCTATTTGCTAATGGGACATGTTAACATCTTGGCTGTTAAATCAATTAGTTTGAGCTTTCGGATGTACACATAGCTGTATTAGAGGCAACTTAGGGCTTAGAGGGTTTTAAGTTAATCTTGGGCGATCTTGCTCTCAAATGAAAGTAAAAGTAAATTAAAGTAGTCTTAAGATTCGGTCAGAGCTGAAAATCGGAGCTATCTGCTTGTAGTGGATAGACCGAGCTCTGTACCATTTTGTCTTTTATTTTGCCGTTATATGCTATTGTTTGCTTTGTTAATACTTCTTTCTTATTGTTTGTTGTCATGGCATCATTTTTTTTGTATGTATTAAAGACAAATAAAATCTTTTATTATTATTAAGCATTCATATAACTAAAAAGAATACATTTTGGTATAGGTCTGACTCAAAATTTGTGCTTACGTCTGTTGCTTTATAAGCGTTATATGTTATATAGTTAACATGTTGTGTTCTTTTTTAGTTTTATTATTATTATTAACTTTCGATTTGTGTTTCAATGGTTAAATGTCTTGTTTTTTAGTTTAGGTTTTATCATATTTTAAATATTTTTCAAGGGTCCCGGCTGAAAATCAGCGTGCATTAAAGCTAAAACTCTAGTGTACATATGCTGAGTCGGCGCCTTTTTGGCTCTCATTGTGTGTAATTTGTGCGATTGTTGTATTTACATGTTGTATAATATGAGGGACTGAATAAAGGTTTTTTTTACTTTTTTTTACTTTTTTACGTTAGTTAGTTAGTTAGTTAGCGACATGATAGTCCAGTGGGTAAGAACACCCGCCCTAAAAACAGAAGGGCGTGAGTTCCAATCCTGGGACGGGCCTACACCAATTTGTCTTTTCTAAAGTCATATGTGTGGTTAATTTATCATGGTTGCTAACGGTGAGGGAAAACATCGTGAGGAAACCCACATGGCTGAGTTGTACTTAGTCATGTGACAGTGTATTCGTACAAAACGGCGATAGGCCTGCCCCCTATCACGTGAGTACACTGTCTAAGCAAAACGTGGGTACCTTCTCTGGAAACTAGATGGCGCTTGCCATGTGAGTTCAGGAGTATTGGTACCTCTGCCAAAACGGCGTGAACGTTAGTCTCCATACTAAGTTTATCTCCGTCAGCTATTGAACGAGGTGAGGTAAATGATGCAATTCTATCAGTTCTTTCAACAATGACCTAAAAGACCATGTTTCCCAAAAGACCTCCAAAACTGAATGTAGCGTCGCGCTGTCAGTAGACAATAAATCATGCGATATAGTATTGTTGACAGCTCTAGAACAACGACATTCCGGAGTGCAATAACGACTACTAATAATAATTTGTAAATGTCTTCGTCACACTCAAAATCTACTACAATACAACCATTCAAAAGACAAGGCCTACATTTATATGAAGTGAAAAGTACATACATACATACATATTCTCACGCCGTTAGTTCCCATTGGGGTAGGCAGAGACTATCGATCGCCACTTTGTACGATCCTGGCAAACCTCTCTAGCTTCATTCACATTCACCAATCTTTTCATACATGCTCTTTCATTCATCGTACTTCGGACACCTGCCTTTTTGAGCACATTTTCTATTTGATCTAAATGTGTCCTCCGAGGTCGTCCTCTACCTCTACTAACATTACCTTCCACATTGGCTCTATAGATCTCTTTCACCACTTTACTGTCATCCATCCTCTCTATGTGCCCAAACCATCTCAACATTCCTTTTTCTATCTTTCTTACAATATCATCTTTTACACCTCACCTTTCACGAATCACATCATTCCTCACACGATCACATATATATATTTATATTTATATGAAAAGTATAGTTAAGTGTGCTGTGTAGTGTCGGCTTAGAATAGCACTACCCCAATTCTTCCGGCGGGTGTACGTAAGAGGCGACTAACGGTATTGGGGTTTTAAAGGGATTATTGGGCGATGCGGTTGGAGACCCATCACCAACAACCTTTATTTTACCATCTTTTCCCCACTTAACTTTCCAAAAGTGGCTGAGGAATTTCCGATTCCTTAGCTCTGGCAACCCCATCTAGGGATTTATAGCCGTGAGTATATTTATGTAGTATATGTATAGTTAAGTATTATGTAAAATTTGTGACATTAGAATAACTCGTACTATATCAATTTGACTTTATGTTCTGGCTACTATAGACTAACTATAGTGTAAATTTTTAGCAGAGTAAATGGCCTTTTATTTACTCAATGGCAATCAAGAGACGAGTTTAAAGTGTAACGAATATATCGAGGTGTGGAACGATTCGAAATGGCATCGTGTCGCGTCCATTCATATTTTTTGTCATGTTCCATCCATGCATCGTTCGAATAACGCGGGATTTCTTTTTTCTTTTTTGGTAATTTGGCGGGAGTTTTCAGTGGACTTTTTGCGGCCAGTTTTAATCGTTGTTGCCATTTCCTGGCGAGACCGAGCGACGTGAGCGGACCTCTTTTGTTACATTATTTCAAACTCCCGCTATTTCTGACAACTATTTTGATTAAATTCCTTTTGTTTCTTAGTTTTCTGTTATATTTCGCTGGAAAAAGAGTCTGTTTAAATAGGTTGTGATGTAGAAGTGATGCATGATTTTATTCAATCAGTGGTGCACGCAATCGCATTACCGTTAACGGCAGCAGTTTAATTAAATTAAGGCTTAGGGAAAGTAGAAATCTGGGGTAATAGGTAATTTCACTAAAAGTATATAAAACGCTGGGAGCCCTTTTAAGAAAGTGACCTGACAGACACCATGAAAGTTTTATTGATTATTTTCTGGGTTTTTCATTTATCCTTATTCTTTTTAACTCTAAGTATTTTAAACTTCCTTAAAGAGAAAGGTGAGGCTTAGACTAATATTTATATACTTTGTATTGTTACAGATGCTGAACCCAAAGAAACTGCGATGAGGCTAATGAAATGCTGCTGCAACAAACCTCTCCAGGTCCGAGCGGCTCTTCCAGCCCAAAACCTGTCACGAGCCAAAGACCAAGTCCAAACCTCAGTTCCCGGCTAAGCGATGGTCCGTCTGTCTCAAACAGCCCAAGGTTTGGACGTAAGAGCGCTCGATTCAGTCCAAAATTATCGGACAGTCCAAAGAGGTTTCTTGTGGACGATGACGCCTCGTTGGAGATATTGCAAGCAGAATTGAAAGATGGGTGGACGGTGCACACTGGGAGGGAAGGCAGGCTCTATTATTGCAAGTAAGTACATTTGTTACTTTTATTATTGACGATTGTAATGTGACGGAATTTAACTATTTACTATTGTTTATAACTATATAATAGTACATTTCATGTGTATACGGACGTAACACAGTGATTCAAAGTTGCGATTATTCTACCCATTTTATATGCAGACATTAAGACCAGAAATAAATAATATATTATTTACTCAGGAGATTATGAGTGTGCTATCGAAAAGTTATACCATTTACCCATTTTCTAGCCAACACATGTCTTCTTACGGAAGGCCTACGCGGTTACTACAACCTAGGGCTTTAAAGTGATAGTTTAGATGATGTGACTGGAAAGCCATAACTAAACATCCTTAATTTAATTATACAAACATTACCCCTATTACCCCATTATGCTCTTCTGAAAGTGGCTGTGGGATTTTTGATTTAGAAGATCTACTTTCCCTTTTTGGAATTTGTAGCCGTGAGTTTATGTTTGTATGCACGCAACTATCTAGGATTCTACGAAAATATTTCTTCTTAGAAGAAGACTTTAGAAGACTTTGAGACTTTAGAACATAATTTCTTGCGGTACCTATGAAATATAATGTCATCTAATGAATTATCTAACCTAGCTAGCTTCCAATCCGCTAAACGACGCTGTGTAACATTAGTAGCTAGCATCTCTCTACCCTTAATGCACCCGAGTTATTAATTAATCAACATCTTAAAACGGATGAGCATACAACCTACCACAAATTAGTGTACCCTTTGCCGGAAGGTAAGTAAATTTACTGATCAAATATGGCGTAAATTTGTCTGTGCTTCCACATGCGCTTTGAAGTCAAAAGCTAAGGGGGTATGAGTTTAATAATCTAAGATGTATTGAATTAAATTGATTGCCACTCGGCACGATCCTGGAAAACTTCTAGAGCTTCGTTTACATTCATCGATGCTTTTATAGGTATCTTTTAATGGTTTACATTTCAATGGTTTTGCTGTGTAGTGACGGCTTAGAATAGCACTACCCCATTTCTTTCGGTGGGTGTACGTAAGAGGCGACTAACGGTATTGGGAATTTTAAGGGATTTTTGGTTGGAGACCCATCACCAACAACCTTTATTTTACCATCTTTTCCCCACTTAATTTTCCAAAAGTGGCTGAGGAATTTCTAATTCCTTAGCTCTGGCTACCCCATCTAGGGATTTGTAGCCGTGAGTATATGTATGTATGTATGTTTACACTTCAGAGATTTGGCTATGAAAACACTGTGCTCTAAGCCCTGAAAAAAGATTACAAATCTGGTAGTATATTCAAAGACATAATAAAAATACTTACTTACTTTACTCACGCCCATTATTCCCATTGGCGTAGGCAGAGACTACTAAAAATACTCTAAGGAGAAATATAATTTATCTTGGTTGTTAACGGTGAGGGAAAACATCGTGAGGAAACCCACATGGCTAAGTTGTACTTAATCATGTGACAGTGTTTTTGTATAAAAACGGCGATAGGCCTGCCCCCTATCACGTGAGGTTACTGTCGAAATAAAACGTGGGTAACACTAGGTAACAATGTCACTTGATGTTCAGAAGTATTAGTACCCATGCGAACCCCTTCGGGGATGTACGGTGTGAACGTTTGAGTTGAGAATAAAAATACTGTAAGGAAAACAGAAAGAAACACCTTGTTCAGTTACTTGTGTGGTACATTCATCAGTTTTATTAATGGTATGTGCAAGCGTAAATAATACCATGGAAAGTATATGTTGACTAAAATCCGTCCGTGGATCTTGTTACATAAACACGATACATACATACATATACTCACGGCTATAAATCCCTTAACGGGGTACCCAGAGCTTTGGAATGAGAAACTCCTAAGCCACTTTTGGAAGTTGAGTGGGGAAAAGATGGTAATAATAAATAATTGTTGGTGACGGGTCTCCAACCACATCGCCCAAAAATTACTTCAAAAGCCCCTATACCCTTAGTCGCCTTTTACGATCACCCACGGGTAGAAATGGGGTAGTGTTATTCTAAGCCGACACTACACGGCTACACACGATGAACACGATGTTTCGGTTATATGTGGGTATTGGGTATGCTGTGTGGTTTCGGCTTAGAATGACACTAATCTATTTGTGTGGAATCCATACATATCCATCGATCGCCACTTTGTACGATCCTGGCTAACCTCTCTAGCGTCGTTCACATCCATTCACTCAGCCACTTTTGAAATTTGAGTGGGGAAAAGATTGTAAAGTAAATGTTTTTGGTAATGGGTCTCAAATTGCATCGCCTAATTATCACTTTTGAAACCCCAACACCCTTAGCCGCCTCTCACGAACATCCACGGAAAGAAATGTGTTACTGCTATTCTAAGCCGGCGACACAGCATTATAATAAAGTTTACCATTTATTAATTCCACGAGAAAGATCCGGAAAATATGAGTCTCAAAGATGGCTGAATAACAAAGTAAGTACGTTCCGTTAATCAAAGTGTGTAAATGTAAAACCGCGACTGAAACTTGAAGTCAACAACGGAGTGTGTTCCGAATTGAGTTTCGTGCTCGCTGTGTAGTATTTATGCTCGCCTAGTATTTATTTATGATAATTGTGGTTAATGTTAGACAGGTTTTATTAAATATTTTGTTACATGACTTTTAAAACAGTTATTTAAACACTTTATTGTATACATATAGACAGGTATTTTACAGAGAAAAGTGAATCTAACTCTCTATTATAAAAAAAAAAACTAAATTCTAACGGTATTTTTGAAAAAAAGTTTGGAATTATTACCCTGTCAGTCATTTTAAATTAAACATAAGATGAAACTCAATTCAAACGTTCACGCGGTATCTCACGTGGTCCCCGTGATCACGTAAGAGTGTCCAAGCATAAGTGCCCTGAACACCAAGGGCAAGCACGAGCGCTATTTTATCGACACGATAACGGTTAGAATGAGATGGCAGTATACGAAACTAAGTAAGTGCGTACAAGATGGCTGCTTTATCTCACGCGATAACTAGTTTAAACACCGCTCGTACTAGCCGGGCAGATGACAATATAGTCTAGCGCTGTTTAGAAGTACTAGTTCCTCTGCCACCCTTCGGGGATAAGGATAGGCCAAACGCTGTTTTGTACAAATACACTTTTATATAACAAAGTACAACTTAGCCATGTAGGTTTCCTCAGGATGTTTTACCTCACCGTTAACGACCATGAGAAATTAGCCACACATTTTGACTTCAGAAAAGACATAATAGTATAGGTCTGACCAAGGATTTGAATCCACGACTCTCTGCATGCACGGAGTTATGACGGTTGATCAATAAAAGTGATTCGATGTTAATAAATTTATGAAACAATTTGGTTAAAGTTATAGTTTAAGGAGAGTAATCAAATCTTTTGAATAAAACTTTCAACTTAAAATTTACATTTTAACATGTCTTTTTTCATTTAATTCCTCATTTTCCTCATTAGAACCTCTTCTTTCTTCTTCTGACAACATAATATGGTTACACAAACCCTTAAAACAGAACTATTAGTGTCTCAACTGTCAGTCACTTCACAATAAAACTATACAATAACTAAACATCATGTAAACTCCGCCACATTATGAAGCTGCCACACGTTTAGTCCCGGTTGCTATTAATACAGCCCCTTGACAAACAATAAACAAACGAAGTCCCATCTTGTCACGTCCCAACCCTTTCTAATCTCTCTCGTCCCGCGCGCAGACGAAATAATTCATCACAGATTTATGATCAAAATTCTCTGATAACATCTTTCGAGTTGCATCGTAAATATTAATGTATTCTGTCGGCGTTGAGAGCTTTTAAAGTTTTGTCTATTTATAAATTTTGAAAATAATAGGAAGTGTGAAGATAAGTATACATACACATACTCACGCCGTTAGTCCCCATTGGGGTAGGCAGATACCATCGATCGCCACTTTGTACGATCCTGGCAAACCTCTCTAGCTTCGTTCACATCCATTAATCTTTTCAAACATGCTCTTTTTTTACTTGGGATACCTGCTTTTCATTCTTTATTTGGTCCATTACCTTCCACATTGGCTTTATAAATTTCTTTCAACCATTTACTATCATCCATCCTCTCTATGTGCCCCAACAATTTTAACATTCCTTTCTCTATTTTGTACAATATCATCTTACTTGAAGATAAGTAGGTATGTATCTCAAATAAAATTTGGTAGCTTAGCGGAAAAGAACAGGGCATAAAAGCTTTGGTTTCGAATATAAAACGAGCTGATAAATATGTGTGCTCAGGAGTGATCATTCGTAGGCGGTATTTGTATAAATCCAAAAAGCGTTGGCTAGAGCTTCAGAAATAAAAAAATATCTATATTTTTTACTTTAAGATAATATTTTGTAAGTTGACAACACATTTAGGGTCGTGTGGTTATTATTAAAATAGAATACTTAAATTGTATAAAAAGTATTTTTAAATATGTATAAATAAATAAATAAAAAATAATAATAATAAGATAATCGGTTGCCAGTGTGTGGGTTAAGTTAAACATTAACTGCAAAATAATAAAAGAAATGACCGTTATTTAAATCAACTACAAAGATCTTTCACCGCAATGAAATTAATATCGTGTAGTCCCCACCACATGCTAATAAAAAATTATAATCACATACCAAATGACATAAAAAAACAATACTTTATTTATTTACTACGACTTTTAAAAAATATCTTATCATTAAATGTTACTACAATATTAAGGAGTTTTTTGATGACCAGAACAATAAATAGAACGCCTCGATTGCTCTACAACTAGTCTCCCACTAAACGATATTTGCCGTGCCTTTACAGGGCGTCACCTGTACTTATACTGTATTTTTTACAATTTGTAACATCTCATCAACTTGTGACATGCAAATAAAATAAATTGAATTGAATTAAACATGCTGTAAATTACAAGTATTAGAATTATTAATTTTGGATTTGTCACTTAAAACTAAAGAATTTACGGTCGCGCTTTTATTAAAACTGAATTGTTGGAGTTAATCATTTTGTTTCCTCCGAGTTTGAGGCGTAGTCGGACATGAGAGCAGAAAAAAAAGTCATAATGAAAAAGAACTTTAATATATAACAACAAATTTCTTAAAATAATGCATGAAACACCCGATTTCAAAGTTTTAGGGCGGAAGATGGAAATGTCAATCGGAATTTCCGATTTTCCGTAGTAAATTTCCATAACATCGTTACTTAAAACCAATTGTACAAGCAAAATTTTGAGGAAGAAAATTAAGTATAGGCCTAAAAAATCAAGCTTATCTAAAACACACTTGCCAATTAAAGTAAAAAGTGTATGATACATTTTACTCCATTTAATTATTTGACGCAAATAATTCACCCCAACACAATTCTTCTTCTTCATTTCTTCAACCATATTTCTAAATGCTCCTTACTCGACGCTTTTTTCTATGAATATATTAGATAGCATATTATTCAGTAAGGCAGCTAACATGTGTATTGCAATATTTTATTAGGTAGCGCTTGTTTTAAGAGAGTATTTCACGATGAGACACAAAGAATACGGTAGCAGTGTAGTATGATAAGCTAAGTAATTCCACGTTAGCTTATCACACTTCACGTTCAGTATTGTACGTACCATTTCGTGTGATACCCACTTTTAACTTTTAGCTGTAATGCTTTCCTTTCCATAGAACTATTTAAATGTACATGTACCACACATGTCGATGCTGTTTACAATATCTTTGCTCATATGACAGGTTTAGATAATAAGTATTATATGTATAATTAAAAACCGTCGGCTTAGAATAGCACTACCCCATTTCTTCCGGTGGGTGTACGTAAGAGGCGACTAATGGTATGGGGCTTTTAAGGGATTTTTGGGCGATGCGGTTGGAGACCCATCACCAACAACCTTTACCCCACCATCTTTTCCCCACTTAACATTGCAAACGTGGCTGAGGAATGTCTAATTCCTTAGCTCTGGCTACCCCATCTAGGGATTTATAGCCGTGAGTATATATATGAGTATATGGGATGTGCAAGCAGGGTTTAGAAAGGGAATGGGATGTATGGATCAAATCTTCTCCTTAAGGTGCATCACAGAAAAATTCTTAGCAAAGAACCAAAAAGTGTATTGCACCTTCATTGATCTGGAGAAGGCGTATGATAGGGTAGTAAGAAAGAATTTGTGGGAGGTGTTGTCTAAGTTCGGTTTGGGGAGCCAACTTATACGTGCATTGGAGTCACTCTATGAGGGTTCCAGTGCATGTGTAAGAATAAACGGAGAAAACACGGACTGGTTTGAAATCTCTAGGGGTGTACGTCAGGGTTGTGTAGCTTCTCCGTGGCTTTTCAATCTGTTCATGGATGACTGTTTGAAAGAACTACGCGAAAGTGATTATGGTCTGAGAATGGAAGGATTCATCATTAAATGCCTCTTATACGCTGACGATCAAGTATTACTTGCATCAACGGTAAATGAGTTGCAAGAGATGGTGAATATTGCGTGTAAGTCTTTTGAAAGAAAGGGCATGCGAGTGAATGTGGACAAAACCAAGACAATGGTTTTCCAGAGAGAGGAAAGTATGACAGAATGTGAGATTACAATAGGTGGCAAGAAAGTGAACAAGTGAAAGAGTTTGTATATCTGGGAAGTTTGTTTACAAGGGACGGAAAATGCGAGGAAGATATTAAAAGGAGAGTAAAAAAGGGAAATGCGGTAAATGGAGCCATAAACAGTCTAATGTCGAGCCAGTTCCTGTCTGAAAAGGCGCGAATGGCAGTTCACAATGCTGTACTGGTTCCTACGCTGATGTATGGTAGTGAATGTTGGGCATGGTAAAAGAGGCATGAAAGTAGAGTGAATGCAGTGGAAATGAGATCCCTCAGAAGTATATGTAATGTAAGGTTGTGCGACAGAGTGAGAAATAGTGTAATTCGTGAACGTTTAGGTGTGAAAGATGACGTAGTGTGCAAGATAGAGAAAGGAATGTTAAGGTGGTTTGGGCACATAGAGAGGATGAATGACAGTAAATTGGTGAAAGAGATCTATAGAGCCAACGTGGAAGGTAATGTGAGTAGAGGACGACCACGGAGAACACACTTGGACCAAATTGAGAGTGTGCTCAAAAAGGCTGGCGTCCGAAGTATGAAGAATAAAAGAGCATGTATGAAAAGATTGATGGATGTAAACGAAGCTAGAGAGGTTTGTCAGGATCGTACAAAGTGGCGATCGATAGTCTCTGCCTTCCCCAATGGGAACAATGGGCGTGAGTATAAGTAAGTAAGTAAGTAAGTATATATATGTATGTATGTAATAAATCCTGAATCGGACCCACGCCAAACGCTAGAATAGAATGTGTCTGTTCAAAACACATTACATACGAGTATATTTGGTTAATGAATAAAGGTTGTTAACGGTGAGGGAAAGCATCGTCAGGAAACCCACATGGCTGAGTTGTACTTGTACTAAAGTCATATTAGACCATATACTACCAAACCCAATTTCCACAAGGCCCGACATACTTTTCGCCGAATTTTTATTGGTTTTGACCATTTCTCGAGAAACCGAAATTCCAAGCATGTACGAGTATTTCAAAACAACACTATACCAAGTAAAAGATCTACTCTACCCAATTTTCCTAAAACGGTAAATGAACTTTGATTTGTACATACATACATACATATACTCACGCCATTAATTCCCATTGGGGTAGGCAGAGACTATCGATCGCCACTTCGTACGATCCTGACAAACCTCTCTAGCTTCGTTTACATCCATCAATATTTTCATACATGCTCTTTTATTCTTCATACTTCGGACGCCAGCCTTACATTACATTACATTAAAATAAAATAATACATTTACATTAAAATATACCGCAGTAATTAATAAAAGACAAGACATCGATCATCGTAACATTTCGCTAGCTTTATCTCCGGAAGAGATTCCCATTTCCATACTAACATTAAACATGTAAAAACTCAGCCACGGATATGAACGGAAGCGCTAAGCGAAGCGGTGTATACTGTTTTTTTTAACTAAAAATAATACTCTTAAACATGGGTGTTTAAAAATGCTTTTAAACACCCATGTTTAAGAGTATTATTTTTATATATGCATGACAAAATGAATTTATTGCAGGGAAAAAAATTAGAGAGTTATACATCATCATTAAATTATTATTATATTTAGTTTGTTTAAGTTGTTTATATCAAGAAACAGGAATATTTAAACTTCAAAGTCGTGTACGAAATGTGACGTCGAATGATGAAATATTGAAATTATAAAGGAGAATAGTAATTAAAACCTGAATATTTCTTGTGAAACTTACACTTGTTCCAGCTAACAGCATGTCTTTATTGTAATGTGGATTGCGAGGCTGACTGATAAAGTCTTTGTAAAACCATTTTTCACTAAAAAAACATTCGAAAATTTATTTATTTCTATGCCAACGTACTCCATCTTTTATGTCCATTTTGTTAAACTTTCAAGACGAGAAATAAAAATAAAACATAAGTAACTCATAAAAACCACCACCGTGGCCTTATCAGTATAATCAAAACATACCGATAGTCTAGTCAAGTGGTCCACATTCATTAGAACCTGCCCTTCGATCCACCCCACCCCCTTACCCCTACCCCACACCCTCCTGCTGAAAATTGCCTATTTCCATGAAAAGGTGCGCTCAGAAACAGGTGGGCGGTTTTCAAAAGAAAAAACGTGACAATGAATGGAAAGAATTACGATTTAATTCTTTAAGCGCCAAGATGTTTTAAATGAGACAGTTTTTGCTTCTCAAATGGTGTGGTAATTTCGCTATAAACGTTTTTTTGCAGTTTAGGGATTACTTTTTGTTGTGTTGGGTCGGCTTCATCAGCTTTCATGTTTAAATTTTGGGCGTAACTGTACTGTAATATAAATTAATTTGACTTTATTTGGTTAAGTTATTGATTCCAGTAGTAAGATTAACCTTTGTTAGTGTTGTTAATTTATGAAACCCATTTAATATATGAGGTACCCATCATATGATTTAGCGTGGGTTGGGTTGAGGTTGTTGATAATACTTATCTTTTGCAACCTTCTTTAACGTGCAGAAAAAGAGTTTAGCTACTATTTCGTAAGCTTTCGCTACAGCGACACAGATGAAATCAGAGGCTTTTACCAGACTTTGAATCCAGACTTGCAATAAGCAATAGGGCGGAGGGAGAAACTTTACATTACCTCAATCTAAGATACAGCACATTTAAATTCAGACATCCCTTTTTTAAAAATGATGCCTAAGTAAAAAATATAAGTACTAAACTTATGATTTTTAAAAAGAAAGTGTTTGAAAAATAAATCAAAAATGAAATGGCCAGTATTTTCAGATATTTTTTTAACGGACTAATCGTATTTTTTCATTTCTCCTATTAGTTGGTGATGCGGGTAGCCAGAGATCACTAACAATCATATTTTCTGAGCATATTTTGCATTTACGAACAAATTTATCTAAAGAACTGCGAATTCTAATACCTTACTGAATTTGAATATACAAATTCATGAAACATGTTGTTTCAAGGCGGTACTATTCAATAGGATTCAGGAATCACAGTTTCCATCTACTTTCCTTTAAATAATACTGAAAAGACTCAAGTCTTAGACTCAATTCAATAGCCTTCTCAAATCAAAATGTCTTCTGAAATGAAAACTTGTTCCATCGCCATCCGCTCGCTTATTAAATAAAAATGAAAATGTTTTAAATACAAAATGTAAGGTATAATCTAATTTAGTTTCATATTTTTGTGAAAGGAAGGGGCCTAATGTAATTTCGTCTATAAAATGGTTTTCCGTGTTCCAAAGCTTTTCTTAGCTGAAACAAATTCGGGATGCTCTGCTCAATCGACTGTTAATTTGGAAAACAGCGTATAAGAGCATCTCACTATTTTTAAAATATGAATTTGAATCGTAGACGGATAAAATCAAACAGGTTTATAGTGTAACCGCGAAAAAGATATTTTTTATTTTCTGTAGTAATTAACAAACCATTTTTAGTAGTATGTATGTCGGCTTAGAATGTCACTACCCGTGGTTGGAGACCCATTACCAATATTATTTAATACCTTAATTTAATTATCTTGTCCCATCTCAAGTTCCAAAAGTGGCTGAGAAATTTCTTATTCTGAAGCTCTGGCCACCTTTTTTTGGAATTTATGGCCTTGAATATATAACCGTGAACGTATGTATATATTGAATCCGCGAATACGATATTATTTATGTTACATACATACATACATACATATAGAATAGAATAGAATAGAATAACTCTTTATTGTACATCAAACACAAAATTTACAAAATAAATTATCATACAGTTTACAGTGAGGTACAATCGGCGGTCTTATCGCTAAAAGCGATCTCTTCCAGACAACCTTTGGAAGGTGAGATCGGTAAACTAGTTATCTGGGTAGATGCACAAAACAAGCTTACTTTATCACTAACTTATTTAATTGAAATAATAAATAATGACAAAAATATTAATTATACAAAATAATATACATATTACACACATATGAACACACATACATACATAACTACATACTTTTATATATACAAGTAATACAAATACCTAAACAAAATACACAAATACGTTTTAGAAATATAATTAATACATATAATTTAAAAAGCAACAGTATTACAGCGCTTCAGTGAGATAGTGTTGTTTCACCAGATTCTTGAACACATTAAGTGATTTAGCCAATCGCACCTCCACAGGAAGCGCGTTCCACAATTGCACAGCGTGTACAGAAAAAGAGGAGCCATAGAAATTGGTTGAATGAGAGGGAATGGTTAATTGAAGATTATGGTCTGAACGTAAATTAAGGTTATGGGAAGAAGATAGAAATTGAAAACGTTCTTTTAGATAGAAAGGGGTGGCAGGATTGAACAAGATAGAGTAAAGAAGAGACAAGGTATACGACTATAAATCCCTAGAAGGGGTAGCTAGAGCTAAGGAATTGGAAATTCCTAAGCCACTTTTGGAATGTTGAGTGGGGAAAAGAATGCGAGATAAAGGTTGTTGGTGATGGTAATATTTATTTTCTAATATAATAAACAGAACACTTTTTCTAGTCATGTACTTTTTACGGACATAGCTACTTAAAAGTGGGTGATTATCGATAATCGATTATCAAATCGGTGGGATAATTGATACTAAAATTTTCACTAACTACTCTCGATATGATCTCGACCATGTGAGATGAAAAACAAGAACAAAATAATCGGTCATTAAGCCAGGTCGGTACCCAGAGCTTAGGAATAAGAAATTCCTCAGCCACTTTTGGAAGTTAAGTAGGAAAAAGATGGTAAAATCCATTACCAAGTCCCAATACCCTTAGTCGCCTCTTACATACACCCACGGGAATAAACGGGGTAGTGCTATTCTAAGACACTACACAGCTTCAAAACTATCTATTTCCATACCGAGAAAATAGCTTCTCATCTTCACTCGTTAAATACAACCAGCTTTTTAAATTTCCTAGCAAACTCGTTTCAATACTGCTACTCACCATAGACTGCCATTTATCTGGAGCAAGCAGTCGAAAGTTGTTTTAATCACTCTGTCTGAGCAACGGCTGAACTGATTGGCAGCCAAAGTTCCGAGCAAAGAGGATTGCATTTTATGTAATCCTCTTTGAGCAGATGTCTGAATAATGAATCGCAATCGGGTCTGCATGGTAACATTGTTTTTACTTAGGATTCTAAAGCTAGGTTTTTTAAAATCAAACGGGGTTGTAATTTGAAACTGATTTGTTTTGCCAGCTTAGAATGTCACTACCCGTTTCTACCCACGGGTGTTGTGAGAGGCGACTCAGGGTATGGGGTTTTATAAAGTTGTTTAGGGCGATGCGGTTGGAGACCCATCACCAATGATACTTGATTTCTAGCATCTTGTCCCCTATCAACCTCCAAATGTGGCTGAGGAGTTTCTGAAGCTGTGGCTACCCCTTTTTGGGATTTATGGCCGTGAGTATAGGTACATTGTTTTCTACCTTCTTTTGACCGCGGCAAGAATCCCAACTTGACATAGCCAGGACATGCGGAACTATTGTTTTTGAATTTTACGTTAGTTGAGGGAAGGTGATTCAGGATTTGTGTCATTAGGGATGGACTTTTATCAAATCCATCAAAAACCTCGGTTACGATTTTAACCCTTTATCTTTTGTCTGAAGATGCTTTTTATGTTTCGTCACCATAATTTTAAAGTAATTTAAAATTAAATATAAAAATCATAGTTTGCTTTTCCTACTAAACCTATCCATTATTAAACAGCGGCTTAACTCAGGCTTGACCCGGAGGTATGAGAAAGGACTATACAATCCTCAAGCTATGGCTGAAACGTTGTTGACTCTTGATTTGCGCCTACAAGCACGTCGATAATCCAAGATGGCTGAATCTGGCATAGACGACATCTTGCATACATAATGAAGCAATAAGGCATTCTAGATCGACATGGTTGAGGTATGATTTCGATTTGCTGTCATCTGTAAGATTAAATATGTATTTATATAAATGCTTTATTAATAAGCAGCCGTGATAGCTCAGTGGGTAGTACACCACTT
Organism: Bedellia somnulentella; assembly: GCA_963576735.1. NCBI lineage: Eukaryota > Metazoa > Arthropoda > Insecta > Lepidoptera > Bedelliidae > Bedellia > Bedellia somnulentella. The sequence continues at coordinate 17,722,291 of OY755180.1, read as the reverse complement.
ATTGTGCAGATTATAAGGGTTCCAATCCCGGGCCGGGCTCACACTAATTTATCTTTTCTAAAGCCATGTGTTGTTAATTTGTCATGGGTGATAACGGTTAGGGAAAACATTGTGGGGAAACCCACATGATTAAGTTGTACTTTGACATGACATTGGGCTGCCCCCTATCACGTGGGTACTCAGAACACCAGATGACGATGTCACGTTATGAACTGAAGTATTAGTACCTCTGGCAACCTCTTCGGGGACATAAGGCGTGAACGTTTGAGTCTTGAGTTTTATTAATGCAGCTTATATTAAAAGTACGAAATTATGAGTTAACATTTTATTTTAGCTTAACACGATTATTACCAAGTAACCCTGAGATTTTGAAGCTATTTTTATCAGTGGTGTTTGGTCGAGAGTTTTGATGTAAGGTTTCATATTTTTTTGAAGAAAATTATAGAACATTTTGCGTTATTAGATGTTTTGATAGAGCGTGAATTAATGTTATTCGTTAATGTGTATCATGGTGCGGTGTAAAATACAATACTGTACAAAAGTTATTAAATAGGTTCGAACAAAAATATATAATGAAAGAAGATGAAAGTAAATAAGAAAAATTGATTAAAAATCAATGTGGTTGGAAAGCACAATTATCTATTTGATCTAAATGGCCATGTCTAAATATTTCTTTCGTAATGGTCCTCTACAAACATTGACATTATTTCAAATTAAACAAATTATCTTTAATAAAAAATAATCTTATAAAATCATCATTTAATAATAATAATAATAATCGTCGGTTATGAGATTGTATATCCCGCGGAAGTGTGGTGGTCGAGGCCTCTTGAGTGCCAAAACCATGCACAACCGCGAGGTATGCAACCTCAGAAACTATTTTTTGACGATGACGGATGATAGTATTCGGGGAGAGGTGGTCGCTAGTGATAAAGGACTGACTCCCTTATCGTTGGCCTCACAGGATTGGCGAACCCCGGAGGTACTTAGCACCTCTCATCGGGAGTCCGTATGGAAAGAGAAGGAGCTGCACGGGAGGTTTTACAAGGTACTTCACGAACCTTTCGTGGACCGTAAAGCCTCCCTGCATTGGCTGCGTTTCGGGGACCTCTTTGGGGAAACCGAAGGTTTTGTCTGTGCAATACAGGACCAGGTTATCAAGACGCGGAACTATCGGAAATACATCCTAAAGGACGGTACCACAGACATCTGTCGAGCATGTGGCCGTCCCGGAGAGTCACTTAGGCATGTTATTTCCGGTTGTTCGGCTCTTGCTAACACTGAGTACTTGCACAGACACAACCAAACAGCCAAAATCCTACATCAGGAGCTCGCTCTGAAATACGGACTCTTGCAACAGAGGCTGCCGTATTACAAGTATCTGCCGGAGCCAATCCTAGAAAACGACCGAGCCAAAATCTATTGGGACCGATCCGTTATCACGGACAGGACTATTCTAGCGAATAAGCCTGATATCGTGGTATGGGATCGGTCGCAGTCGAGGGTATTTCTAGTGGATGTCACTATCCCTCATGACGAGGGTCTCGTGAAAGCCGACACCGAGAAGCGTCGGAAATATCTCGATCTGGCTCACGAGATCACCGACATGTGGGGTGTGACTTCGACAGAAATAATCCCAATTGTTTTGTCCGCGAACGGGTTAATTCCAACCAGCCTCGCGACCAACTTGATTCGGTTGGATTTCTGTGGCGTGTCGGTTCCAGCACAAATGCAGAAAGCGGTGCTGCTCGATACGGCTCGGATCGTCCGTCGGTTCTTGAACCTGACTCCCTGACCCCGACCGACTGTTCTTTTGTCGGGGAGTACCGCCTCTCCCATTTAAAATTTATATTTTCTTTTTCGGCCATGGGAGAGGCGAGGAACTAAAAGTAATGCCAAAATAATAATAAAACTCTTTATTGCACATTACAAAAAAAAAAACAATTACAAAAAAAGATCGGCATAAAAGCCAAAGTACAACTGGCGGTCTTATCACTAAGAGCGATCTCTTCCAGACAACCCATTAATGGAAAAATTTGCTGGATTAAAAACATGTTCGGTAGATGTCCAATAAATTAAACTGATTTGCTTAAAAACTAAAATTATTCATCAAACTATTATCTATCTATTTTAAATATTACTAAATATTTATTAAGTTCTAATACACTTACAGATACAGATAGTATTCCATAAAATAAATAGTATTCAATAAATACAATACATATGCAATATATATAAAGATTTTTAAATAAAATACATATATACATTTTACCACATAATATATAATAGAATATATAAACTTTTGTATGCAACACAAATAATATTATAGTGTTTCGGAGAGGAAGTGTTTTTTTACCATTTTCTTGAAAATAGGGAGAGACTTGGCTAATCGCACCTCTACAGGAAGACCGTTCCATAGTTGTACAGCCTGGACGGTAAAGGAGGAACTGTAAAAATTGGTGGAATGGGAAGGGGTACTCAACAAAAGATTGTGGTAAGAACGCAGATTGAGGTCATGTGAAGAGTGAAGGAATTGGAAACGCTCTTTAAGGTAGGAGGGGGTGGCAGGATTAAACAAGATAGAGTACAGGAGAGACAGAGTATGTGCATTCCGGCGGAGACGAATTGGAAGCCACTGAAGTTTATTGCGATACGCAGAGACATGGTCATATTTACGCAGTCCAAAAATAAACCTAATACATAAGTTTTGTAAGCGCTCAAGTTTGTTCAGTTGATCTTCAGTTAGATCGAGATAGCAGGTGTCAGCATAATCAAGAATATGTAGTAGAAGAGATTGGGCTAACGCAGTTTTGGTAGCAGTAGGGAGAAAGTTATTTACTGGAATTAACATAAATTTCATTTTACTTAAGCAAATAAGCTGAAATTAAACGTGGTTTCAGTAAGAAGTAAAAAACCAATTATTTAATCATCAATTTTCACCACAAGGCGGAGATTGGTGTGACGCGCCAAAATAATTTTACCGAAAATTTAAGCGATAGAACTTTTTGCAGGTGGCAACACAGCCGCTGAGTTTGGCTGGAGGGTTGCCAGTTAACTAATTGCCCTACTTAGTTTTAAAGCTTCCATTAAGCCGGGTATTCTGTGAGGTTTTGTTTAAGTGTTGTGTATGCAGACAATTATTTTATTTTTTGTAATACTTCATCTAAGTCTCGGCCATTTATTTAAATGGTAACATTTCAGAGGGGCCATTTATTTTGCGGGATTTTTATTTTATTTAATTTTATTTGGATGTTGTATTTTTTCGATTTTTGTTTTTTTTTTTTGTGATTTTAGCCCTAAATATAGTTTCTACAGTGGTTGTTTTAAGTTGTTAAAGAAGTGTCGGTTCCGTATGGCATCGCTACTTAAGAAAAGACAAAGGCGCAAATCCTTAAAAGGATCTTAACAATTAAAATAGTGAATATGAATATGAAATTACTAACTTCACACATTATATTTAACATACAGACATATAATTAAGCCATTAGTTACAATTCGGGTAGGAAGAGACTATCGATCGCCACTTTGTACGATCCTAGCAAAACTCTCTAGCGTCTAATAAATAGAGAAAAGAAAAATTTTGACACCGGCGGGGATCGAACCCGCAACCTTGGGTATACTCCCCTGTTTATTTATCCTTTATTTATTAGTTATATCCTCAAATGAGGTTTTCATGAACCAAAACATTCAAACTCTCTAGCGTCGTTCACATCTATCTTCCTTTGCATACAAGCTCTTTTTTTCAAACCTTTTTGGGCACATTTTCTATTTGGCTCAAATGAGTCCTCGAAGGTTTATAATATACACCAGGCAACAAACATCCTCTGCTGAACATAGGGCTACCCGGAAGATTTTTACACCTCTCTTAACCCAAATGGATTAATAGAGTGAGTACATCTAAGAATTGGCTCCAAAACTAACTTCCATAACCAAGGCTCGTTAATTTCGTCATATTCTAGTTGTTAGTTTGTGAATTCGTGAACATTCCTACTGCGGTATTCCAGTCGTCTTGCTCCGACGAATACTTTGAGGTTGCTTGGTGATTTTGCGCTTAAGGTGCTAGAATTAGTTTTAATAGCTTGCCGAATTAGAGCTTTGGGTGCTATACTTAGTTTGTATAAAAAACATAACATAAACGTTCACGCCGTTTATCCCCGAAGGGGTTGGCAGAGGTACCAATACTTCTGAACTCACATGGCAGCGCCATCTAGTGTCCAGAGAAGGTACCCACGTTTTGCTTAGACAGTGTACTCACGTGATAGGGGGCAGGCCTATCGCCGTTTTGTACGAATACACTGTCACATGACTAAGTACAACTCAGCCATGTGGGTTTCCTCACGATGTTTTCCCTCACCGTTAACAACCATGATAAATTAACCACACATATGACTTTAGAAAAGACAAATTAGACAAATTGGTGTAGGCCTGACCCAGGATTGGAACTCACGCCCTTCTGGTTTCGGGCGGAATTCAAGCCTGGAAATAGCTTCCTAGCCGTAGGCTTAGAATGTCACTGCCCCTTTCTACCCACGAGTGTCGTAAGAGGCGACTAAGGGTAAGGGGCTTTTTTAAGTGGTTTTTGGGCGATGCGGTTGAAGACCCATCACCAACGATACTTCTACCATCTTGTCCGCTATCAACTTCCAAATGTGGCTGAGGAGTTTCTAGCTCTGAAGCTCTGGCTACTCCTTTTTGAGATTTATGGCCGTGAGTATATGTATGAATCATGATCTAAAAGAATGGAATAAAATACTCATGCACAGGGAAATGCATTTTGTATGAAATTGAAATACACAGTTGTGATCATATCATTGAAGGCGATTAAAATAAATGGGTGGCAAGGATAATGTATGGTCGTGATTGATACAAACATGATAAAATTTAACAATCGTGTTTTTACTGCGATGTACATGGCTGAAACTCATATGTCAATAATAACCAATCAGACAATCTGTTACTCACCTATACTCACGCCCGTTCTTCCCATTGGGGTAGGCACAGATCGCCACTTTGTACGATCCAGGCAAATCTCTCTTGCTTCTGTGACATTCACCATTCTTCTCATACATGTTCTTTTATTCTTTTCACTGCGAATTTTCGCCTTAGTAATAACGTTAATGTGTAATTTTATTGTATACGTCAATTGCGGTTAGTTTTTTTACTAAATTTTTTTTTTTTTTTAACATACTATAACGAAGTTTTAGATTTACTCGCATTGCCATGATATCTTTTAACTCTATGTTATGAGAATAGCCATACTCATCGTTTACGCTGTGTATCCTAAGTAAATAAAAATATATATATACATACATATACTCACGGCTATGAATCCCTAGAAGGGGTAGCCAGAGCTAACGAATTAGAAATTCCTTAGCCACTTTTGGAAGTTGGAAGAAGGGAAAAGATGGTAAAATAAAGATTGTTGGTGATGGGTCTCCAACCGCATCGTCCAAAAATCCCTTAAAAAGCCCCAATACCGTTAGTCGCCTCTTACGTACACCCACCAGAAGAAAAGGGGTAGTGCAATTCTATTTTATTTATTTTATTATCGTTGGGGGGCTTACAGCTAAATTTACAATATAAAATAATAACATAGGCAGAAATAGGCCAATAACAAGCTCCCACATATGCATAAAAATAAAGAACATCGAAAACAACAGAGAAACAGAAGGCTTAACTAAAAAAGGAATTTAACTAATTAATTAATAAAACAACAGCAAGAAAAATGCACCGAAACAAATGATAAGATGAAGAAGAATGAAGATGAAGATGAAGCAACCGCTAATTTGAAACACTAAATTTTTTTAAAAGAAAAAGTCATTTGCAAATGATCGCTTAATGTGAGCTATACTGTTATGGAATAGATCCAAAGTGAGTTTATCGTTATGATAATTAAATTCATTGCAAGATCTGATAAGATAGGCATTACGTCTGTAATTTGTTTTGGTTGGGGGGACATGAAGCAAATCATTGCTACGCAGTTTTTTTGAAGGAACTCTCAAGCAAATTTTACTGAGGAGTTCAGGACAATCAATATTACCTTGAGCAATCTTGGCTAGTAGACAGATATCTGCTATATTCCTACGCAAATGAAGAGGCAAAAGGTGTTGAGCGATGCAACGCTTATTATAATCTAAGTATGTAAGTTTAAATTTGAAAGTCAGAAAACGGGTCAACTTTTTTTGAATTCGTTCGATTCTATCAGAGTATACGCCATAACAGGGATTCCAAACTTGAGACGCATACTCAAGGTGACTGCGAACATAGGCACAATAAATAATTTTGACTGTTTTCATATTTTTAAAGTTCACAGATGATCGTATAACAAACCCAAGAGCTTTATATGCTCTATTAACAATATGATCGACATGTAAATCAAATAATAATTTGCTATCATGAATGACGCCTAAATCTTTGGTATGAGTTAATTTTACTAAATTTTGACCTTTAATTTGGTAATTAAATGAATTAATACTACGTTTACGTGAAAAATTAATAAAGAAACATTTAGAGACATTAAGGTCGAGTTTGTTACGAAGGCAATAGTCATCAAGTCTGCTAATGTCCTCTTGTAATAGAGAAGCATCCTCAGAATTTTTGACTGCTTTGAATATTTTCATGTCATCTGCAAACAATAGATATTTGGAATATAGAAAACATGATCCGATATCCTTAATGAAAATAACAAATAGCAAAGGGCCTAATAGTGAGCCTTGGGGGACACCGGATGATATTTCCACCCATGAGCTAAGCCGACTTTACACAGCAATAAACATATATATACATACATATACTCACGGCTATGAATCCCAAAAAAGGGAACCAGAGCTTTGGAATAAGAAATTCCTCATTTACTTTTGGAAATAAGGTGGGTAAAAGATAGAGCTAAAGTGGAAGGTAATGTTAGTAGAGGCTAACCGCAGAGGACACATTTAGACCAAATAGCGAGTGCGCTCAAAAAGGCAGGCGTCTGAAGTATGAAGAATAAAAAAGCATGCATGAAAAGATTGATGGATGTAACAAAGCTAAAGAGGTTTGCCAGGATCGTACAAGTGGCGATCAATAGTCTCTGCCTACCACAATGTGAAATTTAGGCGTAAGTATATGTATACTATATTTTATTAATGTATTGTAATGTTAATTCACTTCGTATAATTGGAATTGTAAAGTGTATTTGGTATTATGTATTTATGAAAAATACTAATATTAATATATTTCTTCGCTTAATTCCGCTAAATAATACCTGCAGTCTTCATGCAACATGCACTGTGCACCGCCCGCCCTCCCACTTACAAGAAATCGAAAAGCAGACAATGCACCACACACACACCGCTGACCACCGAGATCTCGGTGGTCAGCTGCCGAACTGTCTACTGCTCGACAATGACTCGTGTTGAGTCGAAACGCGTCGCATGTTTGTGGTTGCCTGTGGGTTTCGCTTGCGGGTGTGTGTGTGGTGCATTGTCTGCTTTTCGATTTCTTGTAAGTGGGAGGGCGGGCGGTGCACAGTGCATGTTGCATGAAGACTGCAGGTATTATTTAGCGGAATTAAGCGAAGAAATATATTAATATTAGTATTGCTATGGATTTCCGCAAAGTAACGCCTGATTCAATCCAATATTTATGAAAAAGTCTAATGGTGATAAAAGATCATTTATTTATTGCTAATTTATTATTATGTTTAATATAATACACATCTAAATAATATATGAAGCGCGTTTTCGCCAACACGATAAGAACTGACTTGCTAGTTAACAGTTTACTTGTATAACAACTGCGCGTACACTTTGTCACCGGTGTTCGAGTTTGGGATTACTTATGTTGGTGTTAATGTGTTGGCTGGTTGGGAACTATTACGTATTTGTTGGTTAATTGAGTTATATATGAGAAAATACATACTCTATTAATCCATTTTGGTTAATAGAGGTTTAATAGGTATAAAATGCTGTGTAGTGTCGGCTTAGAATAACACTACCCCATTTCTACCCATGGGTGATCGTAAAAGGCGACTAAGGGTATAGGGGCTTTTTAAGTGATTTTTGGGCGATGTGGTTTGAGACCCGTCACCAAAAACATTTATTATTACCATCTTTTCCCCAATCAACTTCCAAAAGTGGCTGAGGAATTTCTCATTCCAAAGCTCTGGCTACCCCGTTTAGGGATTTATAGTCGTGAGTATATGTATGTATGTATGTAATAGGTAAAAAAATCTTCCGGGCAAGCCATGCTCAGCAGTGGACGTATATTGATCGGTGTAAATTATGAACCTTGTAGGACTGGACCAAACAGAGAATGTGATTTGTCCGAAGTATGAAGAATAAAATAGCATGTGTGAAAATATTGATAGATGTAAACGAAGCTAGAGAGGTTGGCCACAATCGTAGAAAGTGGCGATCGATAGTCTCTGTCTACCCCAATGCAAAATATTGGCGTTAGTATATGTATGTATATATGTAAGTCTAATTTAGGTAATAAGCTACTTTCATGTCAAAATTCAGAGCCATAAAAGTCAATTTATGAGAAAATGTATTGAAAAATGTAATTTATAACCACACCCATACAACTAACAATTATTCACCGTTTTTAATGGAAATGTTGCGGATTCTTTCCTGGGCGAGCCCGACTCGAACTTAACCGTTTTTCTGTATAATAAGGTTGGTGAATAATGAAGTAAAACCGTCATCAAACCTACCAAAGAGAGTATAAATGAGTTTCGAAAGAAGAATGCAAAGAAAAAGGTTTTTGTTGTTTGTTTCGGGGCGGCGTTGATTAATTGTTGTTTTTTGTACTGTTACTCATTATAAAGGGTTTCAGAAGAAATTAACATTTAGACTAAGTTTATTATTTTTTAGGGAATGAATTGCACTCATATTTTCTTATCACAGAGTAATATTCAAAACAGAGGAAGAATTCCTTTTAATTACACTACAGATAATATCCTGTCGGATAAACAATATTGCCTTACTATTTATTTCATTATGATCATATTATACGTTTAGGAAATAATTTGTTTTTCGGAGCTTTGGAAATTAATGCCCATTAAAGTTCTATATACAAATTAAGAAGTAGCAGTAGTAATTACTGAAATATTGCTAGTTTAAGTTCCACAAAACATATAGATAGTCATCCACAACGAATGAAATGACAACATAGATCATCGTGTATATTCCGAAACAACACAATACTCGAATCAACCAATAGTTAATTGAGTTCTCTAAAACGCAGTATTGTTTGCTCTGCGACGACCGATACCAAATTACGGGAACATAAACGAACCAGCAGGCGACGAGCGGAAATATAATTTACACCGAATTTCTATACCATACTGTATTTAAATTGTTGACTTTTATATAAATGGGTAGCTTTGCTGTGTAGTGTCGTCTAGGAAAAGCACTACCCCATTTCTACCCGTGGGTGTTCGTTAGAGGTGACTAAGGGTATTGGGGCTTTTTAATTGATTGCTGGGTGTTGCTTTTGGAGACCGATTACCAAAAAGGCTCTTTCAAACTGGTTGAGGAATTCCCTTTTCCAAAGCTCTGGCTTTCCCTTTTTGGGATTTATGGCCGTGAGAATATGTACGTATGTCCAGTTCTATATCAAAATTAAGAAGGAATTGTAGTTAGTCAAAGGTCGCTTGTTTATGTTCCACGACACATCACATAGAGGATCATCCATGACATATGAAATGATAACAAAGATCAACTTCCATATTCCATATTACTTAATTAAGTCAAACGCAGTGTTGTTTGCTCTGCGACGACCGATACCAAATTACGGGGAACATAAGCAGGCAGGCGACGAGCGGAAAATTAATTTTCACCGCGTTTCGAGCCGCAGCCCACACACCTATTCGGTTGAGAGAGTTCCCGACACTAAATTGTTTAGCAGCTATTTTTTAAGGGGAATTAAGAGTATGTTCTAGAAACATTTGTTATAAGATATAATTTTATTAATTTATTGTGTTTTATTCTTTCCTTAGTAAGTGAGACAGAGAGAGAAAGGGACGTAATCAGAGTGTTAATTTTACTTTTTGAGAATAGTTCGTCGGTATTATTTATAAAATTCAATACTTGTGCAGGTTTATAAACAATAATTAGTCTTAGTTTTTTGGTTTCAGATTCGTTCTATGGAATAGTTTCTATTAATAAATAAAGAATAAATAAAGGAAAGAAAATTTTGACACAGGCGGGAATCGAACCTCGAAATCGACCTCGGGTATACGCCCCGTCGCTCTGCCAATTGAGCCACCGTGTCAATGGCTGCCAGCGCGAAATTCTTCTATCCTTTATTTCTTTTACACGTTTAACACATGAGGTTTTCATGAACAAAAAGATTTAAAATAGTTTCTATGTTGATCTCACAGTTTTTACTTGACCCTAATAGGTGATGCAAATATCAACTAGACTTAATTGTTGATTAAGTCTTGAATTTAACTTAGGTTAGATTAGCTTAATATTAGGATTAGTCAACTAAAACTTTACTCCCATATCTGGTCATATTGATTGAAATGGCCAAATTGCAAATTATTTTAGGGTTCGTACATACATATATATAATTACGACTATAACTCCCTAGAAGGGGCAGCCAGAGCCAAGGAATTAGAAACGTTTTCAGTCAGTTTTGGGAGTAGCTTGGGGAAAAGATGGTGAAATGAAGGCTGTTGGTGATGGGTCTCCAACCGCATCGCCCAAAAATCCCTTAAAAGCCCTAATACCGTTAGTCGCCTCTTAAGTACACCCACCGGAGAAATGGGGTAGTGCTATTCTTAGCCGGCACTACACAGCAATTCAGGGATCGTAAACCTACTAATATAAAATACATTTTATTGAAATAAACGTAAAGGTTGATTGACGTTTCATCTTAATTAAACGAAAATATCTTCTACGTTTCGCTGAAATAGAAACCCGAGGCAAACCTCCTTCCATAGAATATCAAGCTGCACAACGGAACCGGAAGACGTCATAATTGAATTGAAATCAAAATGGTTGCCGGGCGACCGAGACGCATTGTGATGTTTCGTGGCATTTCTAGGAAATATAACTAATCCTTCATTTCTATTTAACTTTAATGGTTGTTTAAATGGTATGAGGATTTTGTTGTTGCAAATAAGTATTTAGGTCTTAAGTAGTATTAAAGATACGACATCATAGGGTAGAGGTATTTTTTTCAATGACAATAAATGCCACATTTCTTACTTTTTTGGAATTTGTTTTGTAACTTGTAGAATATATTTTAATATACAACTATTTCAATTTATATCTAGAATGGAAGTAAATTAATTTTAATTGTTTCTTTTCTGTAGGGAACTATAGGTTTATTTATATCATGTCATCTTAACGATACTTTATTTCTATCATCTTGTCCCCTATCAACTTCCAAATGCGGCTGAAGAGTTTCTAGCTCCGCAGCTCTGGCTACCCCGCTTTGGGATTTATGGCCGTGATTATGCGTATGTATGTATGTATGTCCTTGTACATTTTATTTATACATTTTTGTTATAATGACTGTTTGTTTCCCAAATATAAATAAATAAATAAAATTTAGGTGTTGGTTTGCATGTTGCATATACCAAAACAGTAGTATTTTTAACTTAACGCTCCTTTCACTGGCAGTGGCAGATAGTTTATGTAGTAAGGAGAAACTTAGTCAGTTTGTTTCACTCTTAATACCCGTGCGAAGCGAGGGTGCACTCGCCTAAAATATACTTGCTATTCTTCGAAAGACTATTCTTTACTTTGTTCATTACATACATTGGTAAGGTTTGCTGATAAACTTTTTATTAGCAGAATAATACTTTGTTACATTAGGTATTTCGCGCTAGAGAGAGAGAGAGAGTAGAAAATGTATCGTAGTTCCTTGAATGGGAATTCAAGACATGTGACCAACATATCTACACACAACTTTAACGTAAACTTGACAGTTTCATAGAATGATAAACAGCCTGTACGAAGGCTTTTGTACACTGAAAACGCTACTACAGGCTTCCAATATATTGAAAACCACCCTTTATATTTTCATACTTCATTTGAAATATAACAGTTAAATAAACCAGTTTTGAAATGTCTGAAATTTATACAAAACATTTTCTCTTATGAGATAACTTGTTGATCACTCGTTGAGGACATGAGAATCGATTCGAGTCCATATCGGTTAGACGAGCACGATGTTTCTGTTCGATACTCCGATGTTCCGATGTTCATATTCCGGGTCGTATCGGGCTGTATTTTTGAAATCCGACAAGATTTAGAACGCGTTAGGTAACCGCTTTGTGTAGGGTGGCTATAATTTAAAGTCGGCTTTATACTAACCAAGTACTTTATAGATCCAGCCCCCAGAGCTTGAGACAAGAAAATTTAACAGTATCTCCCTTCTCGCTAGACCTACTCGCTCATATCCATCATTATTAATCATTACAATGCCTATAGTCTCAGCTCTATATTTAAAAAAGGTTTACAGGCTTAGAATTTAGCAAGCACTCGGCCAGTTTTAGAAGAAAAAAACAATAAACTCTGCCCCTAAAACGTACTACAATGACTTGTGATGACAACTAGAAATAAAAGAAAGAAAAATAAAATTTATTTGGCAAAAACAAAATAAAAATTATTAACAAAAACATACAAATATCATAATATCATAAAATAAATATATTGGTTCTGGCTCAGCATATGTGCCTCTGCACTCAGCTGCAGCACGCTGGTTTTCAGCCAGCACCATTTAGTCTGACAACATCAAAAACATGATGCTCTATGTAGCGTATATATTTATATAAAATAATATATATACCGTTAAAAGTCATACAGTCTAAATACATTAGGACACAAAAATAATTAGGTAAAAATGGAATTGGTTCAAACATTAAACATAAAAAACATAATTGTTAAGTTTTATAAATAACTGGGCAATATCCCCGCTTTGCACAAACGACACCCTTCCATCAACCAAATAAAGCAAAACCAAATTCAATTCCATTTCAAAAATAGCAAAAGATACATGTGAAACTAATAAATATCTAAATTGTAGTGACCCACACAAATATAGTAACTACAAACTCAACATATATTTATTAACAAACAATGTCAACAACAACCTCCTACATTGATCACAAAAATCCCTCAGCCTTAGGGGATCGAACCCACAACGCTACATCTGAAAGTGAGTCTTCTATTCGATAGACGTTGGTTGCGCGGGCGGGATAGCTACGAAGGACCAGAGCTGGTGAAGGCTCAGCGGATGGCGAAGGTATAGGAAATAGGAAGCAACGTGAGACTCACCTCGTTCTCGTAACGGACGACTTGGCTTGGTCGATGGCGGCGGCTCCGTCAATAACGCTGCTGTTTTTCTCTTAAGCGGCTACACTTCCACACACAACACAATCTTATTCAAATAAACAAATAGTCATAAAACTTCAATATAAAACATGCGGGCGCGGTTCAGATGATGCGGTGTACAGCGGTTTTCGATACGGATATCTAAGTGCTACTGCTCGCTCGATCGTCTCTCCCCTTCCTGGTCATCCCTCCTCCTCGTATGACATCTCACGCGCAGGTAAGGAAAGGAAAAGGATAGAATGAGACGGGATTAACGAGTCCGATCAACTACCCACTTCTAGTTATAAAATAATTTAGGTACGCGGTACGGTAGGTTCGGCGCAAGCATCCCCCCGGGCTTGAAGTCTCTCGAGATTCAAATACAAATAAACGCAAAATACTGTATAAAATCTAACGCGGCTACTTAAACTAAACTAACGCGGTATAAGAATCTGAACTAAAATAATAAAAAAAAACTTAAATTAATTAGGTAGGGGACATAAACGAGTTGCTGGTCGTACATACGAACCAGAAGCCGTCTTAACGCGGGCGACTCTAACTACTCCATCCTTCGCGGGAAATACGTCTTCAACAACCCCTAGAGGCCAATGAAGTGGCGGCGCGTTATCCGTTACGACAATAACTACAGTACCAACAGAAAGAGGACAAGCGGGAGTGTTCCACTTTTGCCTAACCTGTAGCGTGTGCAGATATTCCGATCTCCAGCGCCTCCAGAAGTGTTGCAAAACGCGATCGAGAAGAACGTGACGTTCGAGAAGATGAGTCCGATCTTCAACGACTTCAGACGCGGGTAAATACTTTAGCGGGGTGTAAACTAAAAAATGTGCGGGAGTTATCGCGAGCGGCTCTGCCGGATCAGACGATAGAGTGCGGCAGAGCGGGCGGCTGTTCATGACAGCCTCGACTTGTGTCAGAACAGTCGTCATCTCTTCGTAAGAGAGCGTTTGCTTTCCGACGACACGAAATAAATGGTTCTTCATACTTTTAATATTTGACTCCCAGTCAGAACCGAAGTGTGGTGCTCTAGGCACATTGAGATTCCACGTAATACGGTTTTCCGAAAGAATGCGAGAAAATTCGGAACTATATTCACAAGAAATCAAAAATTTGTGAAGTTCATCTAAGTGACGCTTAGCTCCTACGTAATTTGTCCCGTTATCTGAATACATATGCGAAACAGGACCACGGCGTGATAAAAAGCGTTTAAAAACTGACAAAAAGCATGCCGAACTTAAACTAGAAGCCAACTCGATATGTATGGCTCGAGTTGTCAGACACACGAAAATACAAACGTACGCCTTAACAGTACGTATACCACGTCCACGCGAGGGCGTGATCATAAAAGGGCCAGCGAAATCTGTACCCGTGTGAACAAATGGCTTAATAGTAGATACAACACGGCAAGCTTTAAGCTCGGACATTTCGGGAAAGTTAGGCTTAGGGCGTAACTTAAAACATGCAATACATTTAAATATGCGACTACGTATAACATTACGTGCAGAAAATATCCAATAACGTTGTCTTAATATAGACATCATTAGGTCGGGACCCGCGTGACAGTGTTTTTTGTGATAATAATCTATAATGAGATCAACCACATGATCTTTACGCGGCAAAACAACAGGGTGTTTTTCGCTAAAACTTATGTCGGCATTCGACAATCGACCACCTACTAAAATTACATCGTTATTTAAAAATGGTGTAAGTCGCTGAAAGGCACGGTTACAACATTTGCCTGATTCTAAATTAGAAATTTCATTGTAAAAATAAAATTCTTGTAAGTTTCGTATAATCTTTTGCTCAACAAAATTTAAATCATTGGCGGAAATATAATTGCTGCGCGGTAATAAATTAAGGAAGCGGTAAATATAAACTAAAACGCGTAATAACTTCGACCACGAAGAATAACGATCAGCAATTCGTAAAACAAGCGGTCTTTCTGTAGTTTGAACAGCCAACACAACCGCAGGCTTCAGCTCAGGCGGCACCGAAATAGTCGAGGGATCGAATTGGGAAATAGGCCATGCGTCTAGGCTCTCTTTCATCCATTCCGGACCTTGCCACCAGAGCGGGTGGTTTAATATCTGCGCGGGTGTCAGCCCCCGAGACAAACAATCAGCCGGATTATCGCTTCCCGCGACGTGATGAAAATGATCGGAAGATAACTCGGCTTGTATCTTTGAAACGCGGTTAGCTACAAAGGTAGCCCAGCGGTGGGGTGACGAATGTATCCAACACAAAGCTACAGTCGAATCGGAAAACGCGTGTATACTATTAACACCAACGCGGGCACTACTAACATTCAAAACTATACGTATCAGTTTCGCTAATAAAAGAGCGGCGCACAACTCTAAACGTGCGAGGGATACCACTTTAGCGGGCGCAACGCGGGACTTCGAACATACTAGGCGAATCGCGCGTGAGTTACTATTTTCTACAATAAAGTAAACTACTGCTCCGTATGCCCTTTCGCTGGCATCCGCGAAACCTACCAAGTGTATCACACTTTTACTAACGATGCCTAAATGACGCGGTATGGAAATATGATTTAATAAAAGTAGTTCACTACGAAACTTATCCCAAGCAGAGACAACATTCTCTGGAGGGGTTTCATCCCAATCACATCCTAACAACCATAATTGTTTTATAATTAACTTAGCATATAAGATAACAGGGCCGATAAATCCCATCAGGTCCCACAGTCGCGCGACACAGGATAATATTGAACGCTTTGTAGGACGTTCGCTAGGTAAGCAAACACTTAACGCAAATTCATCAGTCGTGGGTGACCATGACATACCTAAGACTTTATGTGAATCCGTTTTATCAAACTCAACTAAAGCTGATAAACGATGCGATTCAGGAAGAGACTCCAGAACTCGCGGCGCGTTACTATTCCATTTAACGAGATCGAACTGACCAAGTTTTAACAACGAAATAACTTCATGTGCCGTCTGCACACCTTCTCTGTCGTTTTCGACCGAGTGGACAAAGTCATCCATGTACAGAGAATTATTTAAAATAGCCTTTGCACGCGGAAAATTATCACCTTCGTCGTAAACGAGTTGCTTTACTGTGCGAAGCGCGTGGAAAGGGCTGGACTTAAGTCCGAAACAAACTCTATTGAATTGGAAAACATCTATTGGTTCATTAGAATTAAAGCGGTATAAAATGCGTTGAAATCTTTTATCGCTTTCCCGCACACCCAGACACAAAAACATCTGGCGTATGTCAGCCGAAAGTGCTACAGGAAACATGCGAAAGTTTATAATAATTTCAAATAAATTACCTTGTAAGTTATGACCGCTGTATAAAATATCGTTAAGCGATTTAGAGCTGCTAGTCTTCGCGCTAGCGTCCAAGACAATACGAAGTTTAGTGGTAGCTTTATCTTCCCGCAGAACCCCGTGGTGTGGGATATAATAAGCAGGCTTAATCTGCGACTCGGAAGTTTCCCGTGGCACGGGTGATAAGTAACCTTTATCAATATACTCGCGGATGACGTCATCGTACGCCAGTTTATAAGCGGGTGAAGCGGCGAGCTTGCGCTCTAAACACATAAAACGTTTTTTAGCGGTTTCCAACGACTGACCTAAAACCGATGGATCATCTTTAAAAGGTAAAGCTACTACGTATCTACCCGTCGAATCCCGAGTCGTAGTGTTCTGGTAAAACTGCTCGCACGCGCGGTCGTCGGGGCTGCTCACGGGCTGCGCACCGACATCGTCGAGCTCCCAAAATCGTCTCACAATCGAGTCAATGTTCGCGTCTACAGAACAGCAAGAGATGGTCGTGCCATACTCAGCCGACAGCACGGGCGCGAGACCGGATACCACGTACCCAAACACGGTCTCGATAGCGTGTGGTGTTCCCGCAAAACTACTGACTTTATTTGGCAGTAATAAGTGCGAAAAGAGTGATGCTCCTATTAGAATTTCGATATCTCCAGTAACCGAAAAAGTATCGTCTGCTAAAGGCAACGAATGTAAATACGCGAGCATCGAAGTGTCGACAGCGACGGAAGGTAAGCGGTCCGTGACCTTATCGACTACTAAAGTGTCGATCTCGTAGTTAATATCACGATTAAAGCGGGAAAATATTCTTAATTTTAAGTACGACTTAATAGTCTTCCTGGCACCCCCAATACCCTTCACGAAGGATATCGTAGGACTTAAGTGATTACTTAAACCTAATTTGTCACAACACGATTGCGAAATAAAATTGCTTTGAGACGCACTGTCTAATAAGCAACGTACTACGACTTCGTTTCCATAAACGTCGTGAGTAATAACGCGCGCGGTGGCTAGTAACACTGTCGTAGGTATATTACTGCTCGAATGGCTAATATTATTGCACAAGGTAATATTCGAACGCGGGGTAAATTGTGTCGTAGAAGCAGACGCGGGAGCGGAAATCGGTTCAGAAAGGCGGGGAACACTGTTTGAATTCGCTGAGTACGTATTAATATTGTTATCAGTTACGTAAACAGGCGGCGCGGGCTCACGCGCAGCGAGTGTGGCGCTCGCGCAGGCGGGTGCAGAATAGCCGAACGCCTCCGCCGCGCCGCGCGGGGCTGAACCGGTGCGGGCGGCGGGGTGGTGCGGTGCTGCATGTTGCGTTGGCGCGGTCGTATAATAACTAATAGATTGCGGACAGCTATAAGCGGGTGGATTAACCATAACCGTATCTCGACCAATACAATTAAAATAATTATTTTTATCCGCGGAGCGTGGTGAAGAAAGGGACGTCATCGCGACTGCGGTGACGTTTCGTTCTATGTGTAGGGCTGTATGGTGTTTACCTCCACAGTTACGACAGCGAGACTGTGAATTGCACGCGGATGTTTTGTGTGAAACACTAAGGCAATTCACGCACACATCCCTCTCCTTGACACACTTTAATCTTTCCTCCACAGGCATTACATTGAACTTTGGACATTTATAAATATGCGTATGCGATGGGGTATTACATAAAATGCAATTACGTGCGGTTGCGGTCGAAATGTTAACGTATGCCTGAGTTTTCGGGAATTTAATAGCACGCGGGGGTTGGAAAGGTTTATTAAGATTTGTATTAGGTTTAGTTGTGGAGCGCTGCAGTAACTTTACTTGCTGGTTAATAAACATAGTTAACTGGTCGAGGGTAGGAAATTCAGTTGTTTTGTGTTCTAATTCGAAAGAACGAACAGTTTCAGAATCCAGCTTTTTTAAAGCAATATGTAGTAATAAGTAATCTAATAAATTTGGTAAGTTTAAACCTTTCAGCGCTGAAATGGATGTGAAATATTGATTAGCGAATGAATCAAGGCTATCCGCGGTTGCTAAGTTGACCTGTTTTGTATCAAGAATACGTTGTATGTAGTCACTAGCTAATGAACGTTTATCTTCATACCTTTTAACGAGCGCTTCAAATATTATGTCGTAGTTTTCACCACAAGGCGTTAGACCGGCGAATATTGTTTGCGCCTTGCCTTGTAATTTACCTACCAAATAATAAATACGTTCAGAATTGCAAAGACTAGGGTTATTGTGAACGTTGCTGAGGAAGCTAGCATAAAATAACGGCCATTTATTTGGTTCGCCGTTAAATGCGGGTAGCTCAATCGGCGGTAGGTGTGGACGCGCCATTTGTATCTTCTTACAATCAGCGGCTGCGGGTGATGTTTTAGGACATAAAGTCGCACAGCGGTGTTTAACATAACTGTATATATCTTCGAACTCGAGCCATAACTTGTGAGAAGGTGTAAAATCCGGATTTATTTGAGTACTGAGAACATTAACAGCTTCGACTGTTTCTAAAACTTTTTGCGGGTAACTTTCTAGCATTTCTACATCAAAAATGAATTTGTCGATGTCGGCTTGGGTGTCTAGTTTTTGAGCGTTGACATAAAGTGATCGAACTCGCTCGAGATAAGCCTCTAATCTCGATTCTAAGTTAGTTAATTTCGCTCTATTTGTAGCCATATTTAATTAAAATTACGCGGTAAATATAAGTATATAATTAACTACTTGGAGATGCGGGGTCGCGGAGTAATATTCAACCTGAAGGTGGAATATAATTTACTTAAATATAAAATCAACGTAGACGTGGTAATTAATCCGGCTCGTTTGGACCAAATGGTTGCGCGGGCGGGATAGCTACGAAGGACCAGAGCTGGTGAAGGCTCAGCGGATGGCGAAGGTATAGGAAATAGGAAGCAACGTGAGACTCACCTCGTTCTCGTAACGGACGACTTGGCTTGGTCGATGGCGGCGGCTCCGTCAATAACGCTGCTGTTTTTCTCTTAAGCGGCTACACTTCCACACACAACACAATCTTATTCAAATAAACAAATAGTCATAAAACTTCAATATAAAACATGCGGGCGCGGTTCAGATGATGCGGTGTACAGCGGTTTTCGATACGGATATCTAAGTGCTACTGCTCGCTCGATCGTCTCTCCCCTTCCTGGTCATCCCTCCTCCTCGTATGACATCTCACGCGCAGGTAAGGAAAGGAAAAGGATAGAATGAGACGGGATTAACGAGTCCGATCAACTACCCACTTCTAGTTATAAAATAATTTAGGTACGCGGTACGGTAGGTTCGGCGCAAGCAGACGTGAAATAAAAACAATTCCAGTCGAATATTGAAACCACAGTCACCCTACTCGTTCGAGGCTTGGCCTGCATCCAGAATAGGCCGGCTGCGGTCCCAGAGACCTGTACAGATTAACTTAACTACTTGGACCAGGTCTGGGCAATCACATCGATTCACCGACATATGCTGTGGATATGTATGTGGATGTTTGAACTTTCATTCGGTCAGTATCGTGTTTGATCGAGATAATGATATAGAGGATATGTTTCAGGTCAAAGGGTTAAATGAATAGGCATGATGAGTTAGCTGTGTATGGCTTAGAATGGCACTACCCCATTTCTTACTGTGGGTGTACGTAAGAGGCGACTAACGGTATTGGTGCTTTTAAGGGATTTTTGGGCGATGCGGTTGGAGATCCGTCACCAACAACCTTTATTTCACCATCTTTTTCCCACGCAACTTCCAAAAGTGGCTGAGGAATTTCAATTTCCCTAGCTCTGGCTACCCCTTCAAGGGATTTATAGCCGTGAGATGTATTGAGTATGCAAGATGAGTGATGATTATAAATGAAATGCGGATATTCCTCTAGCATAGATCAAAATGGCAGTATTCTCTTTTACTTTAAGTGATAGTTAATGGAGCCTGATGGAGAGGTTGTGAATACATTTATTAGGAAAATCATCAGTTTAAAATGTATATGCCAATAGTACAAGTTAGGTCTGAGTAACAAATAAATACATACATACATATACTCACGGCTATAAATTCCAAGAAGGGGTAGCCAGAGCTAAGGAATTAGAAAATCCTCAGCCACTTTTGGAACTTTGAGTGGGGAAAAGATAGTAAAAATAAAGGTTGTTGGTGATGGGTCTCCAACCGCATCGCCCAAAAATCCCTAAAAAGCCCCAATACCGTTAGTCGCCTCTTACGTACACCCACCGGAAGACATGGGGTAGTGCTATTCTAAGCCGACACTACACAGCAAATAAATATATTTTATATTTTGAAATAACACATTTTCGTAGCCCGTAGCGTATGATCGTACACTCCTTTTCAATTTAGAATAACAACAGAACAACAGTCAATAAGAAACACACGGATGTCAGTTGGCATTGTCAACAAGAAATAATAAGTATGTATTGAAATGTTTGTCAATGCAAAACATAATGTTATGATGACTTTACAAACGGCTGTTATAAATACCACGAATGGGTTAACTATATCTATTTATCAAGATGCAGAATGAGCCTTAGAATCAACAATTTCTCTGGACACGTTTCAGTACATACATACATACATACATACATATTCTCACGCCGTTAGTTCCCATTGGGGTAGGCAGAGACTATCGATCGCCACTTTGTACGATCCTGGCAAACCTCTCTGGCTTCGTTTACATCCATCAATCTTTTCATACATGCTCTTTTATTCTTCATACTGCGGACACCTGCCTTTTTGAGCACATTTTCTATTTGATCCAAATGTGTCCTCCGAGGTCGTCCTCTACTAACATTACCTTCCACATTGGCTCTATATATCTCTTTCACCAATTTACTGTCATCCATCCTCTCTATGTGCCCAAACCATCTCAACATTCCTTTTTCTATCTTTCTTACAATATCATCTTTTACACCACACCTTTCACGAATCACATCATTCCTCACACGATCACATAACCTTACATTACACACTTTTCTGAGGGATCTCATTTCTACTGCATTCACTCTACTTTCATGCTTCTTCTGCCACACCCAACATTCACTGCCATACATAAGCGTAGGAACGAGGACAGCATCATGCACAGCCATTCGGGCCTTTTCAGACACCGACTGACTAGACATTAGACTATCCAGTGCTCCATTTACCGCATTACCCTTTTTCACTCTTCTCTCGATATCTTCATCACACTTTCCATCCCTAGTAAACAAACTTCCCAAATATACAAACTCTTTCACTTGTTCCACTTTCTTACCATTAATCTCAATCACGCATTCGGTCATATTCACCTCTCTCTCAAAAACCATAGTTTTTGTTTTATCCACATTCACCCTCATTCCCTTTTTTTCAAAAGACGCACATGCAATATTCATCATCTCTTGCAGCTCTTCCACCGATGATGCAAGTAGCACTTGATCGTCGGCATATAAGAGGCATTTGATGATGAATCCACCCATTCTCAATCCATAATCACTTTCACGCAACTCTGTTAAACAGTCATCCATGAACAAATTGAAGAGCCACGGGGAAGCTACACAACCCTGTCGGACACCCCGAGAGATCCCGAACCAGTCAGTATTTTCCCCGTTTACTCTCACACATGCACTGGAATCCTCATAGAGTGATACCAGTGCACGTATAAGTCGACTCCCCAAACCGAACTTGGATAACACCTCCCATAAACACTTTCTAACCACCCTATCATACGCCTTCTCTAAATCAATGAAGGAGCAATACACCTTTCGGTTCTTAGCTAAGAACTTTTCGGTGATGCTCCTTAAAGAGAAGATTTGGTCCATACATCCCATTCCCTTTCTAAATCCTGCTTGCACATCCCAAATTTTATCATCCGTTTCATTCATCACTCTTTCAATCAAAACCTTTGCATACAATTTACCGACAATGCTGAGTAGGCTAATTCCACGGTAGTTTCTAGCCTCCTGGTGTGACCCCTTTCCTTTATATAAAGGCACAATTACCGCTTTGCACCAGTCTTGTGGCACTTTGCCACTCGACCAGCATTTTTGGAAAAGGAAGTACAACCAGGAAGCCACCACCCCTTTACCAGCCCTCAGCATTTCAGTGTTTATCCTGTCATACCCTGCCGCTTTCCCTAGTTTCATACTTTTCATTGCTTTCATTATTTCTTCCATACTGATCTCACTGTCACTAAAGTCACCCATAACGTCGTTCCAATCAACATTACTGCTGATTGGCGAAGAAATGGATGAATCCTCTTTTTCAAAGAGTCCCTCAAAATAGTTTCAGTACAATCTATACATATATAAATAAATACACACTCTCGGCTATAGGGGTTACAGGATTAGAATTTTCCCCGTTTCTTTGGGACGCGAGTGGGTAAAAGATTGTTAAATAAATGGTAATGGTGATGGGTCTCCAACAGCATCGCCGAAAAATCTCCTAAAAAGCGGCAATACTCTTAGTCACCTCTTACGTACACCTACGGGAAAAAATAGGGTAGTGCTATTCAAAACAGAACACAGCAAATATGTTTTGATACATGCCTACTTCAAAAATAATATATTATTTGCCTTATGTTTGAGTAAATTCTCTATTAGATCTAAATGTGCCCTCCGCTGACACTCTATACTAAAATAACCAACATCAATGGCTCTGTATAGCTTTTATATCAAACTACTTGCAACCATCTTTTTAATTTCCCGTAAATAACTCAAGATAATGTTAGAAACGTCGCCAGCAAGTGTCCTAGCTCCTAGAACACAATAAGCAGTCCAACCGCGAACAAAGCAGTAGTCGGTGGAGGCGAGGTAAGTGGGTGTTGTCTGCGACGCGTTTGTTTGTTTGCACTGCAGTACAGACAGAATTATACGGAACCACTGAGAAATACTAATATATGGATTCATGTTATAGAGGAATTGGTTCTAATAGATAATATGATGAAAAGGCGGACGAAGTGTGGAGAATGAAAGGGCACGTATGAAAAGCTTGATGAGTGTAAATGAAACTCGAGAGATTTCCCAGATAAATGGCGATTGATAATATATCTACATATCTCAATGGAAACTAAGGGCGTAAGTATATGTCATTAGTAGCCATTGGTTATATAAACCTTTCCTTCTTTTGTCTGGCATCTACTTTTACCTTTTCTAAATAAATTTACTTTAATCTCAAAATGACAAGAACGTAGTCTTTTAAAATGCGTAAATATTCTCTAAAACATCCCTAAACCGTGAAAATAAAGTCCAACATTAACAAAATAATCTAAGGCAGCAAACATTATGTTTCACAATATTTGGTGCAGAAAAACGGGCAAGGGCGTCGCGTCATTTCTGCCAACGGTCCAAAGAGATCTCAGGCACGTTGTTAGCACTAAACAAGTGTAGGGACGTGCTGGCTCGCTCTCTTAAACACCGGGCGGTACATTCGGGAATACTCAACACGTTTTTATCATGTTACCGGCATACGTGTGTTGTCGGTATAAAACACACTCTTTAAGGTAAACATTTCAATTTACGTTTGAACAGGTCGTTTTTTTAATTTTCTGCGAAAAAGCGTAGTGGGTTCGCTGAAAATCACTTTACATTAAACTGGGTTTATTTGTTGTTTCTGATTGTTTTACTCTTAATCGGAAGTAAATTGAGGTTCTGTTTTTTTCGTTTATAATATAAATTTAATTAATTGCTTTACTTTTTGTGATGCATGAAACTATTTTTTGATGAACGTGACGTGACGAATGGAGCTTTAATGATCACACTAAGTTACGAAAGATATTTTTGTCTACCTAAAGCGGAATTGTGTAATGTGATGTGTGAGTATATGTATGTACAATTATTAGCTACTGATTACAAACACTAGCTTATAGCAGTAACATTATTAACAAAACATCAATATTATGATAGCGACTGAAATGTTTTTTAAAAGCTTTATTGGCCTGAATGCAAAGAAGTCGCTTTCGTAAAGTTCGAAAAGTTGAGCTCATTTGGAAACTCTAATTGCAACTTTTAGCCCGCACAGAAGGAATTTCACTCAATATTTGAAACTAGTTTATTCATGAGTTCAGTCCTGCTTCTAAAGCCACTACTTTTCTTGTTTTTGCTTTTTCTTTGTAAAAGACTTTATTGTCAACTACATATACTCCTTTATACTCACGGCCATTAATCCCAAAAGGGGTTGCCAGAGCTTCAGAGCTAGAAACTCCTCAGCCACCTTTGGAAGTTGATAGGAGAGACACGATGGTAGAAATAAAGTATCGTTGGTGATGGGTCTCCACCGCATTGCCCAAAACCATTTTAAAAAGCCGCATACCCTAAGTCGCCTCTTACGACACCCGTTGGTAGAAAGGGGTAGGAACATTCTAAGCCGGCCCCACACGGCTATCAACTAATAACAAAAACAATACGGCCGAATTAAAACGAAATCATTGAAAAAGGACATAAACATAAACGTTCACGCCAAATATCCCCAAAGGGGTTGGCAGAGGTACTAATACTTCTGAACATCACGTGACTTTGTCACCTGGTGTTCAGAGTACTCACGTTTTGCATGGACAGTGTACTCACGTGATAGGGGGCAGGCCTATCGCCGTTTTGTACGAATACACTGTCACATGACTAAGTACAACTCAGCCATGTGGGTTTCCTCACGATGTTTTCCCTCACCGTTCACAACCATGATAATAATGAAAAAGGACCTTCCAAAAATAAGTCCTCTATGGTTGATCAATCACTTTATAAAAAGTAAAACAACTTCCTTCCTTGTTTCCTCAACTCCTTTATTCGATTAACGCACTCCTTCATTCGGAATCGAAAGAAATCGTTTCTGATAATCGAGTGAAAAGTATTGATGTTGCCGTCGTAACATAGCTACTGGGATTCGGAATCATTGTTACGAAATGGAACTGGATTTAACTGGCTCCCGGAAATTTGGGACGCACTGATACTGAATACCTATCTGATATTTGTGGTGTTATACGGGTTCAGTTTCGTTAGTTTAAATTGTAACAGGAAAGTTTGTATATAAAGCAATCACTTTTTCGCTCCTTTTCGTAGTCATCAATATGTTTAGCCCTATCCTAGCAAAGAAATCTAAATCTATTACCTATTAGGAACTGTATATAGCTATGCTTTGGCACTAATGATCCATATATCTTAGATATACAGCCAGTTGAGTTCGGCTATTCATTGATAAACTTAATTTACCGATTAGTACAAATATCATATTATTGAATTGTGATAATATAAATTTGCGAGTGTGAACGAATCTCAGAAGCTGAATACATACTTGTTTGTTGAGTTGATGCTAATCGTCTAGCCGGGGGCGGCGGCAATCGTAACGCTTGGATCTGGCATCTCTCTATTATGTATTGAGATTATGTCATGCGCATCACTATTTATTACTTTATTGCACGCCTTCAAGGATTTTACGAACATATATACGTACACTTACGACTATAAATCTCTATGTTATTATAGAAGGGCTGGCTACCCCTAATACCCGTAATATGAAATTTCTCCGCTAATTTTTTAAGGTTTAGTGGGGAAAAGATTGTAAAATAAATTGCTTTTTGAAATGGGTCTCCAACCATTACTTAAAAACCGCGATACCCTTAGCCGCCTTTTACGATAATTCATGGGAAGAAATGAGATAGTGCTATTTTAAGCTGACACTACTCAGCAAAAGTAAATTTCTTTATTATATATCGAAATTATATGTCATGCGCTGCGCGTCACTTTTTATTCCTTTATTGCACTTCAAGTATTGTGTATTCAACAATATTTATTTTGTCCTTTAGTGTAGTGTGGTTCTTTGTCGACATGACAATTAAAACTGACTGTGTCTAATTAAAAGTGCCGTGTAGCCGGCAGGCTTTGCCGTATAGTGCCGCCATAGAATGTCACTACCCCTTTCTACCCATGGTTGTCGTAAGAGGCGAATAAGGGTATGGGGCTTTTTAAATTGATTTTTGAGCGATGCGGTTGGAGTCCCATCACCAACGATACGATACTTTATTTCTACCATCTAGTCCCCTATCAACTTCCAAATGTGGCTGAGGAGTTTCTAGCTCGGAAGCTCTGGCCACCCCTTTTAGAATTATGACAGTGAATATAGGGAAGCATGTATGTATGTTAGTTAAATCCTCTATGATATCATAATATAGATAACTTTATTCTATATTTTTTCGGAGAAATACATACATACATATACTAACGCCATTAGTTTCTTTTAGGGTAGGCAAAGACCATCGGTTGCCACTTTGGTAGTGTAAGTTACCGATATGATGGTGAATTCACCATTGGCAATAGTGATTGAGAAGATGCGAAGAAGAAAACTAGATACGACAATACGGAATTGATATATAGTTCAAATATTTTAGAACTTTACAATCTATTGTATTTGTAATAACTTACTTATATGATGTCACAGCGTCATCATAAAAACAAAATAGTTCAAATACTTTAATTACATACATACATATGCTCATGGCTATAAATCCCTAGAAGGGGTAGCCAGAGCTAAGGAATTGGAAATTCCTCAGCCACGTTTGGAAATTTTAGTGAGGAGAAGATGGTAAAATAAAAGTTTTCGGGTGGGTCTCGAACCACATCGCCCAAAAATCCCTTAAAAGCTCCAAATCCGTTAGTCGCCTCTTACGTACACCGACCGGAAGAAATGGGGTAGTGTTATTCTATGCCGACACTACACAGCAAATACTTACTACGTTAATTCAATTCAGAAAAGTCTGAAACATTTCATTGATACTATCACCTAAAATTATTTTTCGTAAACCGACATGGCATACATTAATTATAGTTTTAACCATGATATATTCTCGGAGGACACAATTGGATCAAATAGAAAATGTACTCAAAAAGGCAGGTGTCCGTAGTACGAAGAATAAAAGAGCATCTATGAAAAGATTGATGGATGTGAATGAAGCTAGAGAGGTTTGCCAGGATCGTACAAAGTGGCGATCGATAGTCTCTGCCTACCCCAATGGGAACTAACGGCGTGAGAATATGTATGTAATATGTGTGTATGTATTTTCAAGTGCACTTTGGTGTTTGTTACTCACTGTGATATGGTGATATAGTAGTTAGTGTACAAATGGCATGAGATATGTGTGTGTCAGTGGCAGTTGAGAAATGGAAGTGGTCTGAATGCAGTGGAAATACACTCCTTATGGACTGATCGATACCAAAGTAACCTGAAGCAATGTAGCGTGAAGGAAAATTTCATTGTGCAAGTTAAAGTTGAAGCACTTTGAAAAAAAGTTAAAATCCAGCTTTATAGTTGTTATAAACTATTAATATGATAAATAGTACTGTTCTGATATGAATTGGAACCAGAGAATTTCTGGATGAAGGCTAGCAAAATTATTTAACTACTTATTCAAGATTTTTGATAGTTGAATGGTTGAAGGTAAATGATTGGCAAGTTTATTAATATTAAAATGAAATTAAAATTGTTAATAATGTAAATTTGGAATACAAATGATAATGAAATAAATATGTTACGACACTATGCCACGAAACGGAGGTCCGACGCTGTCCTGTTACAGGCCCTACGGGGCTTACTAGGATAGGTCGAAATGTATAATGTACATTTTGTAATGATGAATCAAATAAATGTATTTTTTTTTATTGGATCTAAAATACAGGAATCGGGTACATTTATTTTGTTGTCTGTAATTTTAGCAATACACACAACAATATTCTATTGTTTACTTTCTCCCCTTTTCTGAAGCTTTGATCAAAACTTCATAGAAGTAACAATATAGATTTTAAAAAAAAACACGTAGAGTTAGATGCACTATTGAAATACTCTTTTCGTTCATAAAAATTCATATTCCTATTTCGAATTCATATTTGGAACCCAAAATCTCTGGAGAATACGTATCGTAGAACTAATACGGTTTTATCAAAATGCATTGAATAGAATCGAAGTGCTCTTTGAATAAGTTTTCAGCTAGTTCGACACCGCGAAGTTTTGCCAACAATACGTACAATAGTGATGGGTATTTTCGTGGTCAAATATTATATGACATTTTTTATTCATATGGCTTTATAATATTTATAATCAAGGCTATAACAAAACAAAAGTTCCAGAACATTCTCGATTGAAAATTCTCACCCACTTCTGGAAAGTGAGTGGGTAAAATGTTCTAAAATAAAGTACGGTTGGTGATGGGTCGCTTGTCACTTCGACCAACAATCAATTAAAAAGCTCCAATGCCTAGATCATTGTACAAAGATCAAAAACAGTCAAACGGTATAAAAGGATTTTTAAGACAAAAAACGCAGAGCGGGATAAATGGTAAAAAGCGGTTCAAAAGATAGAATAAACAAAAAAGGCGAGCC
The DNA here is from genome assembly GCA_963576735.1 of Bedellia somnulentella. Classification (NCBI taxonomy): domain Eukaryota; kingdom Metazoa; phylum Arthropoda; class Insecta; order Lepidoptera; family Bedelliidae; genus Bedellia; species Bedellia somnulentella. The sequence continues at coordinate 17,693,329 of OY755180.1, read as the reverse complement.
CTGAAAAGCTTAAATCTACATTATTAAATTGGTAATGTTTTGTCGCTTAATCCGGTGCAAATTATGAATCGTGACTGAATTTCAAATTGCTTTTTAATCGAACCCACAAACAAATATTTGACCGTAGGGAATTTACGGTTAGGATTATTCGTTTGTTTCAGCAGTGGACTGGGCCACAAATATACTAATTGTGGTCTTTCATTTATAATTCAAATAAATTTATACTATCATAAATCAAATAGTTTTTGCCGTGTAGTGTCGGTTTAGAATTACACTACCCCTTTCTACTTACGGAAGTCGTAAGAATCGACTAAGGGTGTGGGGCTTTTTTAAGCGGTTTTTTGGCGATGCGGTTGGAGACCCATCACCAACGATACTTTATTCCAACTATCTAGTCCCCTATCCACTTCCAAATGTGGCTGACGAGTTTCTAGCTCTAAAACTCTGGCTACATCTTCTTGAGATTTATGGCCGTGAGAATATGTATGTATCTATGTATGTATGTAAACCGAAGAAAACAACATGATATTTACGTTCCAGAGCCACCTGAAATATTAATTGGCATAGGTTAGTCACTGAGTACTGTAAGCGGACCTTTTCTTAAGTAACAGTTGTGGTTTTGTGTACCAAGATAGTTGCCTATGAGGAAATATCACGTGAGGAAACCCATGTGTTTTTTTATTATATTACATGGTTTATCTATTATTACCTGCTTCAGTTATTAATCTTACCAAAGCGCGTTTCGTTCCTAGATTAAATACTCACCTTACCTAAATGAAAGCACATCTGTATTTTTTTCATTTAAAAATGAACTGGTAACCTCTTGACAATCTCTTGACCCATCAATGACATTTCAACAAAAGAATAAAGCAAGGTTTTAGAATCCTCCCAATATTTTTCGGCAAAAAGTTATCATTTCACCTTTTTACACTCAATAATTCAGTAAAAAAGAGAATGGCTGAATAGAATTCTTCGAAATACAAAACACAAGAAAATGTCCATCAATACAATAAAAGAAAGTGCGAGGAAGGTATTGAATGAAAAGTATTATAACAATTCCACTGAAAGTGGTTTAGGAAGGTCAGATGAGATGTCTGCTCCGTAAGAACATTTATTGCTTCGTTGAGTTTTCATGGTGCTACTCTGGAAAATAGATAATAAGATCTTATTTTTTATGTATTGGAAATCAATGACGCTGAAATATAGAATACAAAATGTTTTTTCTGTATTGTTACGGTGTATGCTTCGATGGGGGAGGTATCCTTTATATTTTATGGATGTACACGAGGTGGTTTAAGGGGTGTGTTATTGTATGTACATAAATTCATTTGTTTAATAATGCTGATGACTCGAAAGCTATGGTTACTTCATTATGAATAGCCATAGAGAACTTAACTTAGCCGTGTATTGCCGGCTTAGAATGTCACTACCCCTTTCTACCCACAGGTGTCGTAAGAGGCGACTAAGGGTATTGGGATTTTTTATTGGATTTTGGGCGATGCGGTTGGAGACCCATCACCAAATACATTTATTTTTACCATCTTTTCCCCACTCAACTTCCAAAAGTGGCTGAGGAATTCACAATTCCTTAGCTCTGGCTACCCCTTCTAGGGAAATATAGCCGTGAGTATATGTATGTATGTAACTGAACTAAATAAAGTGGAAACCTAACGTTGTTCAGTACAAAAATTGCTACAATAATACCGCAAAAACAAATTGTCAAAATAAATTCTACCTACGCTCTGATTGGTTGATTTAATGTTTTGACATTTGTTGGTCTTTGGCAATAACATTCTTCTCTATTTAGTTAAGTTCTCTAAGTGCATAGCCAAAATAATAATTATGCAGGTTAAAATAAAAGGGATATTGACCAATATACCTCGTAGTAGTCACCTTTATCTTTGTCATCGCACTGTCAAAACGTCTGTTTAAGAAATAATGACTTTTTTATCGGACCCGATAATTTTGGCCAGAGGCAAGAATATGTTTTTACTTTGATACTCCTCTAATATACTTTTTTTATTTATCGGAATTTCTCCGACATTTTAAGGCATTATTCATAAAACTGTAATATTACAATTAAAACAATTGCCGTGTAGTGCCGGCTTAGAATGTCGCTACCCCTTTTACCCACGGGTATCGTAAGAGGCGACTAAGGGTATTGGGGCTTTTTATTGGTTTTTTTGGGCGATTCGGTTGGAGACTCATCACCAAAAACCTTTATTTTTATCATCTTTTCCCCACTCAACTTCCAAAAGTGGCTGAGGAATGTATAATTCCTTAGCTCTGGCTACCCCTTCTAGGGAAATATAGCCGTGAGCCGTGTATGTATGATTTTCGGATATTTGGTCTTCCCGTGTCCATGATAACTGAAAAGTTTTCGAAACGTCGGGCTTTTAATACTAAGTAATAACACGGATGAAATGTCCGAAAATCAATAGTTGTTTCCTTTGTAATGTGTAATCGCGAAAGTTTTAGAAAATAGTGTAATCTGTAATATTCCAGGCTTTACTGACTTAACGATTTTGTTAGAGAACTCGAATGCTATTAAGTCTGGCTTAAGGTATATAAGTTTTGCGCTTTACCTTGTCTAACATACATACATACATACATGTACTCACGGCTATAAATCCCTGGAAGGGGTAGCTAGAGCTAACGAATTAGAAATTCCTCAGCCACTTTTGGAAGTTGCGTGGGGAAAAGATGGTAAAATAAAGGTTGTTGGTGATGTGTCTCCAACCGCATCGCCCAAAAATCCCTTAAAAAGCCTCAATACCGTTAGTCGCCTCTTACGTACACCCACCGGAAGAAAAGGGGTAGTGCTATTCTAAGCCGACACTACACACATTGTCTTACCTCATCTAAAATGTTTCCTTACTTTAGGCTGGAAGTCGTGTCATGAAATTATGAATACCATGTGAGGGTTATATTACTGTTGTACGATTTTTGTAACAGTTTCCTCATTAAAAGACATAAAAAGAAAACAATAATTAGAATATTGAATATATTGAATTTCAGGGTTTTTTGAAATTTATTCGTGATCAGACTTTTAAAATGTAATTAAAATTGAAATCCGTACTAACATCTTATCTTTATATTTGCAGGTAAGTTATACAATATCCTGAAATGTGGCCGGTAAACGATTACTGGTAAGAATAACGTTACTATATTGTTGTACCATATTGTACTTATTACAAAAGTAAAAGCCATACATACATACATATACTCACGGCTGTAAATCCCTAGAAGGGGTAGCCAGAGCTAAGGAATTAGAAATTCCTCAGCCACTTTTGGAAATGTGAGTGGGGAAAAGATGGTAAAAATAAAGGTTGTTGGTGATGGGTGAAAAGCCATAGAAATAAAAATAAAATTTATAGATACTGCAGTCTATGCTATAAGAGAAGCAGAGGTTGTGTTTTTGTATCTTTTTTTAATATCATCATCATCATCATCATCATCATCAGCCCACACTCGTCCACTGCTGGACATAGGCATCTCCCATGGCGCACCACCTCTTCCTGTCCTCGGCCAGCCTCATCCAACCACTCCCGGCCACCTGCTTTAGGTCATCGGTCCAGCGGGCCGGAGGGCGCCCCACACTGCGTCTGCCAGTGCGTGGTCTCCACTCAAGAACTCGTCTTCCCCAGCGGTTATCGGTTCTTCGGCAGATGTGACCAGCCCACTGCCACTTCAACTTGCTGATCCGATGAGCTACGTCGGCCACTTTAGTTCTCTGTCGGATCACGTCATTTCTGATGCGATCCAACAGAGTGATGCCGAGCATAGCTCGCTCCATCGCTCTTTGAGTGACTTTTAATTGGTGGACTAGTCCAGCCGTGAGTGTCCACGTTTCCGCACCATACGTTAACACTGGCAGGACGCACTGGTTGAAAACCTTAGTCTTCAGACATTGTGGGATGGCCGAGGAGAAGATATGCCGAAGTTTTCCAAAAGCAGCCCAGCCCAGCTGGATGCGTCTTGCAGCCTCTTTGTCGAAGTTGTTTCTACCGAGTCGTAGCGTCTGACCTAGGTAGACGTACTCCGGCACAACTTAGAGCTCTGCTCCCTCGACAAGAACTGGTCTTGGCTGAACAAGACGATTGAACATGATTTTCGTCTTGTCCAAGTTCATGCCAAGCCCCACTCGCCGAGAGGCTGAGTTTAGGCTACTAATCATCCCGCCGAGATCCTCCAGCGTTTCTGCCATAACGACTATGTCGTCCGCAAACCTGAGGTGTGAGATGTACTCGCCGTTGACACATATACCTTTTCCGTTCCAGTTCATCATCTTGAAGACGTCCTCCAACGCATTCGTGAACAGTTTCGGGGATATGACATCCCCCTGTCTCACCCCTCGCTGCAGTTGGGTGGGTTCCGTCTTTTAATCCTGTACTTGGACAGTCATGGTCGCAGCATTGTACAAGTGTCTCAACACCTCAATGTATCGCCAGTCGATTCGGCAACGCTGTAAGGATTGTAGAACAGCCCAGGTTTCGATGGAGTCGAAGGCTTTTTCATAGTCCACGAATGCTAGACACAGCGGCTGATTATACTCTTCGGTTTTCTGTATAATCTGCCGTACTGTGTGGATGTGGTCTACGGTGCTAAAGCCTTTTTGAAACCCAGCCTGCTCCACGGGCTGGAACTCGTCGAACCTCTGGGCAAGACGATTCGAGATGACCCGTGAGAACAGCTTATATACGTGGCTCAAGAGCGCAATCGGTCTGTAGTTCTTGAGAAGAGTTTTATCTCCTTTTTTGAAGAACGAGACCACGACGCTCTCACTCCACGCCTCCGGAATAGTTCCACTGTAGATGACGTTGTTAAACAGATCTTCCAGGGCTCTCAGTACAGGTGTACCTCCCTTAGAAGCTCTGTCGTTACCCCGTCATCACCCGGAGCTTTGCTGTTTTTAAGCTGTCTCAGGGCCGATCTTATCTCGTCTAAGTCGACGTCTGGGATATCTTCGTTGAAGTGGCGAGTTAATGGAGCTCTGGGGTCGGTGTCGTGTTCCTCAGGTGGTGCGGCATGACTGGCATATAGCCTTCCGTAGAAGATCTCAACTTCACGGAGAAGCTCCGGCTTCGAGACAAGGATCCTGCCGTCTTCCCTCTTAAGCTTCGTCAGCTGGCTTCGTCCAAGCTGCTGACTGAAGACTTTGGACCCCCGGTTTCGCTCTATGGCCTCTTCAATGAGGCGCGTATTAAAGCTCCGAAGGTCTCGTCGAATCAGCTTTTTAATGTGCTTGGACAGAACCCGATGCTGCGACGAATGCTCTTGAGTATTCGGCAGTTCGCGTCTTTGTCTCATAAGCTCTAGAGTCTCCTGGGAAAGCTTAGACTCCTTGCCATCGCGCCGCGTTTTAAAATGTCTGTGGCCCACTTCACGTAGAGCTCCTATCAACTGGTTGGCCTTCTCGTTAACGTCGTCTTTGGTTTCCAGCGAGTCGAAACGGTTCTGTAGGTCCATTTGGAAGTTCTCGCTCCCAGATAGCAATTGGCGCAGGTTAGGGCGAAGAGTAGATCTCATAAGACGTTTGCGCTCGAGCTTGTAGTTGATACTTAGAGTGCCTCTGACAAGTCGGTGATCGCTTCCGGTATTAAACCTGCTAATCACTGAGACATCTCTAAATATGTGCCGCTTATCCGTCATAATGAAATCTATCTCGTTCGCCGTTCGTTTTTAATATATTTATTACTAAATATACCCTTTGAGATTGTCATTTATTACCGAAGTTCTCCGTGTACTATATGTGCTGTATATCAATTGCATACACTTATACTTTAACTCTATTGTTTTAATTTGTTGTATTTTTCTATACTTTATTTTTAAGATACAACCTCTACAGCAAAAGCTACCGCAACTCAAAAGACATCACCCAAATCATAAAATTCGGTCTTCAGTTTTGTTACAACAAAATGAGGCTAAAGATTCTAGGGGCTTTTTAAGTGATTTTTGGGTGATGTGGTTGGAGACCCGTCACCAAAATCATTTATTATTACCATCTTTTCCCCAATCAACTTCCAAAAGTGGCTAAGGAATTTCTCATTCCAAAGCTCTGGCTACCCCGTTAAGGGATTTATATCCGTGAGTATATGTATCTATGTATGTATGAAATGAGGCAATAAATATTTTAAATACACTAATAGATCCTCGAAATCCATTGCTGGTTCCCAACCCAACGCAATCGAGTCCGTCGGTTCGAACACGCAAACTAGATATCGGAGTTCCAATACTCGGTTACCGGTATTGAGAGTTAGCAACGCGAATGTTCGGGGTACGGGTCCCCTAGTTACGTATTTTTGAGACTGATGATTCATACATACATACATATACTCACGGCTATAAATCCCTAAAAGGGGTAGCCAGAGCTGAGAAATTAGAAATTTCTCAGCCACTTTTGGAAGTTGAGTGGGGAAAAGATGGTAGAATAAAGGTTGTTGGTGATGGGTCTCCAATCGCATCGCCCAAAAATCCCTTAAAAAGCCCCAATACCGTTAGTTGCCTCTTACGTACACCCACCGGAAGAAATGGGGTAGTGAGTGCTATTCTAAGCAGACACTACACAGCTGTTGATTCAGTTGGAAAGCAATACATAATTTCCCCTTTCTAAGGGCGTATACAGAAAGAAAGCTGGAAACTTATAAGCGCTTATTGGCGCTTGATAGTGCTGGTTCGTTCTACAGAAAGGAAGCAGGTTGAAGCAGACCAAGCAAAATGTCGGACTCATCGGACGACGATTGTCCCAGATGTTTATTAATTTTAAATGGCAGCGGCCAGCGCTGACCAGCGCGTATTGAAGCTTGTCGGAACTTGTCGGCGCCGTTCGGTGCTTATCGGCGCGCGTTCATATATTTTCCTGCGCGGGTTACCAGCGCTGTCAAGCGCCGGTAAGCGCTTATAAGTTTCCAGCTTTCTTTCTGTATAGGGCCTAACACTCTGCACTCTGGACACTAGGTGGCAGTGTCACGTCACGTGATGTTCAGTAGTATTAATACATCTGCCAACCCCTTCGGAGATATGCGGCGTGAACGTTAGAGTTTGAGTTTTGATTCAGTTGCAAGATTGATGTTGTAAATCTAGTAAAATATGCGTTTTGACAGTGCAAGTTTTTGTTTTGCCGCTACAAATACAGTTTTGAAGTAACTTACCAATCTACTTGACTAATCTATCAACATATCATGGAAATCTTTATCAAATCAAATCAAAATCATTTTAATTTGCATAAATGTGGTACAATGAAGATGGTGCATTATTATAATCGGTCCATCAAATATGACTTTTTTTATGTAAATATTGGCTAACATGCAAATATTTACATAAAAAAAATTGACAATAAATTTATTAGTTACATTTATTTCACTCAAACAGCCGGCTGCAGCCGTGAATTTAATATTATATTATTATTCAGAAAAAAAATCTTCAAGTTCATAAAAGAATTTGTCTATCAGCCATTTTTTTAGCTCACGCTTCAGTATATAACATAGTCCAATAACATTACTCTTCGTCTGAAGAAGTCTAGTAAAAACATTATAAGCAACCTGTTAATAATTACTTATTTTGCTACATGGCATTAACAAAATGCCACCAAAACCCAATTAGTAGCTGTAACATTAACGAGTAATTAAAAAAAGAGCAGTTACGCTGCTTTGCAGTTGAGGCGATAATTTAAAATGGCGCCGGAGCAATTTGTTCGTATTTTAGAATTTCACTTAATTTTTATGTTGTAAACGGTGTTTTGCTGTTAATGGAACTTAATTTTGCAGTAAACCTTTACCAACAACATTGAAAATATAAAGAGAACTTTTTAAAGGGTTATTTAAAACTAGTTACAGAAGTTGTTAGTGTTGTAAAATAATTTCTTAGTAAATAACAATTATAATTTATTTGTACAGTGCAACAAGGGTTCCGTTTGACATCATACTATTATTGATTGTTTATAAAATAAGTAGTAGTACTAACGTGCAAGCGACTAGTGTTCAAATCCCGGGTCGGGCCTACACCAATTTGTCTTTTCTAAAGACATATGTGTGGTTAATTTATCATGGTTGTTAACGGTGAGGGAAAACATCGTGAGGAAACCCACATGGCTGGATTATACTTAGTCATGTGATAGTGTATTCGTACAAAACAGCCTGCCCCCTATCACGTGAGTTCACTGTTCATGCAAAACGTGGGTACTCTGAACACCAGGTGACAACGTCACGTGATGTTCAGAAGTATTAGTACCTCTACCAACCCCCCCGGGGACTATTGATGGACCCCTCTCCAACTATACTTTATTTTATTCTATCTTTTCGCCACTCATCTTCCAAAAGTGCCTGAAGTATTTTCACATTCTAAAGCTCTGGCTACCCCGTTTAGGGATTTGTAGCCCTGACTATATGTATGTATGTATTGTATGTGTATCATAAAAATTAACATAAAACATAAACGTTCACGCCGTTTTATCCCCGAAGGGGTTGGCAGAGGTACCAATACTCCTGAACTCACATGGCAAGCGCCATCTAGTTTCCAGAGAAGGTACCCACGTTTTGCTTAGACAGTGTACTCACGTGATAGGGGGCAGGCCTATCGCCGTATTGTACGAATACACTGTCACATGACTAAGTACAACTCAACCATGTGGGTTTCCTCACGATGTTTTCCCTCACCGTTAGCAACCATGATAAATAAACCACACATATGACTTTAGAAAAGACAAATTGGTGTAGGCCCGTCCCAGGATTGGAACTCACGCCCTTCTGTTTTTCGGGCGGGTGTTCTTACCCACTGGACTATCATGTCGCATAAAAATTCAATTACATAAAAAATAAATATCGAATCAGAGCCCTTAAAAATGATGCGTGTTGATGTGAGAATGCCGTGTTCTGATATCACGTGCTAATGATGCTAGAGACGGCAGATATCATATTTCACATTCTTCAATAATAATAATAACATACATACATATACTCACGGCTATATTTCCCTAAAAGAGGTAGCCAGAGCTAAGGAATTATAAATTCCTCAGCCACTTTTAGAAGTTGAGTGGGGAGAAGATGGTAAAAATAAAGTTTTTTGGCGATGGGTCTCCAACCGCATCGCCCAAAAATCCAATAAAAAGCCCCAATACCCTTAGTCGCCTCATACGACACCCTTGGGTAGAACGGGGTAGCGACATTCTAAGCCGGCACTACTAATAATAACCTCCCTTGCAAACCACCTTCATCAATAAATGTTTATCGTTATATCAGAAATAAAAACTAGAAAAGGTTTTTTACACCTTAATTACATCACAAATAATTTCATTTTGCAATATAAGATTACTATTCTTTTAAACCATATGTATGCATTTTCATTTAAATGCAAGGCATACTTAAATTTCGAACATTTTTGATTCCTAAGGAATTGTAATTCAATATGCTTTTATTTAAACTACCCTTTGTTTATCCTTGAAACACAGTTAGAAAACTTAATGATTTTTGACATGAATTCCTCATGTGGGGATTATTACTCATAAATAAAAGATGTTTTTAAAGGAAAGAAAAATTTCGACACTGGCGGGATTCGAACCCGCGACCTTCGGGTATACGCCCCCGTCGCTCTGCCAACTGAGCTACAGTGTCAGTTGGCATCCAGCGCGAAATTTCTCTATCCTTTGTTTCTTTTTTACACGTTCAAGTAGTGTTTGCGTTTCCTACCTCCGAATTTTAACTAATTCGGACGGCCACTTGTCTACCTTTTCAGATAGAATGCAAATGTTGGAAACGCCTAACTATCACATAATTTAATGATTTTTGACATGAATTCCTCATGTGGGGATTATTACTCATAAATAAAAGATGTTTTTAAAGGAAAGAAAAATTTCGACACTGGCGGGATTCGAACCCGCGACCTTCGGGTATACGCCCCCGTCGCTCTGCCAACTGAGCTACAGTGTCAGTTGGCATCCAGCGCGAAATTTCTCTATCCTTTGTTTCTTTTTTACACGTTCAAGTAGTGTTTGCGTTTCCTACCTCCGAATTTTAACTAATTCGGACGGCCACTTGTCTACCTTTTCAGATAGAATGCAAATGTTGGAAACGCCTAACTATCACATAATTTAATGATTTTTGACATGAATTCCTCATGTGGGGATTATTACTCATAAATAAAAGATGTTTTTAAAGGAAAGAAAAAATTCGACACTGGCGGGATTCGAACCCGCGACCTTCGGGTATACGCCCCCGTCGCTCTGCCAACTGAGCTACAGTGTCAGTTGGCATCCAGCGCGAAATTTCTCTATCCTTTAGCGACGGGGGCGTATACCCGAAGGTCGCGGGTTCGAATCCCGCCAGTGTCGAAATTTTTCTTTCCTTTAAAAACATCTTTTATTTATACAGTTAGAAAACGTTTAAAAAAACGTTGATCCTTCATTTAATTCATTTCGATACAATCTCATACTTACTTTGGACAATACAATACAAATAGTTTATTCAAGAAAAGCGTACAAGTTAATTATAATGGTTTATAAACAAAAACTGTGCTTAACTTTACAGTGCAATTTTAAAGATATTTGCAGCCGAACTAGACGATAGTCTGTGTTTCAGCATGCAATTCACGTTATATAGTTCTTATCAAAGTTTTGTAGTTCTAATATTAGTGGCTTTAAAAGACAATATTTACAAATTTTATCCTACTAAAATATATTCATATATAGTGACTCCCTGGCAAATGAAATAAGGTAGGGATTGCGAGTCATTACTATGTTATGTTGTCCGTGTAACTATATTGGGTCTACATGAGAATATTATGAGAATATATTGGCCGTGTAGTTTTGGCTTAGAATAACACTACCCCATTTCTACCCGTGGGTGAACGTAAGAGGCGACTAAGGGTATAGATTCTTTTTAAGTGATTTTTGGGCGATGTGGTTGGAGACCCGTCACCAAAAACATTTATTATTACGATCTCTTCCCCAATCAACTTCCAAAAGTGGCTGAGGAATTTCTCATTCCAAAGCTCTGGCTACCCCGTGAAGGGATTTATAGCCATGAGTATATGTATGTATTAGAATATGATTTTATCATGTCCCCAGTGAGAGTGATAGTCACTTTTCACCGAGGGGCTCGAGCCTTACTTACTTATTAAGCCAAAATTCACCACGCTGGGCTATAATGCATGTTGGCAGACTATAGACTACTGTACCGTGATAATAGCTGGGACTAAAGGCTTAACATGCTCTAAAGTGCGGAAACATTATGAATTATTAAAGCCTGCAATATCCTTTTGGACTGGTAATAAATCTTACAAACTCAATTGATTTAGATGATGAACAAACAGAATATGTGAGTTTCCACTCCAGGATCCAAACCCAAGAGACCCCCAGATTGTAGGTGAGCGCTTTACCACTAGAACATAAATTCAGATCACCATCTGAACTTTGTTGAAAGATGCAGAGTTATATTCTTAGGAGGAAACCTATTAATCTACAATGGCAGAAAAATGTATCGGTGAATGGCTATATGTTTTTACAGTAATAAAGAACGTTTGCAATTCAAATATAAAGCATTTAAATGCTGGTCGCTGACAAGCAAAAACATATCTTATATAAAATGAAATTAATTTATAGCATGAACATAATTTAGAAGACATAAAAAAACCAGTAGTGCCGGCTTAGAATGCCGCTACCCCTTTCTACCCACGGGTGTCGTAAGAGGCGACTAAGGGTATTGGGGCTTTTTATTGGATTTTTGGGCGATACGGTTGGAGACCCATCACCAAAAACCTTTATTTTCACCATCTTTTCACACTCAACTTCCAAAAGTGGCTGAGGAATTTATAATTAAGGAATTATAAATTCTAAGCTAAGGAGCTCTGGCTACCCCTTCTAGGGAAATATAACCGTGAGTATATGTATGTATGTATAAAAAAAAACAATATGCTACAAAACTAAATAAATATCCAAGTCCGTAATGAGCCCCTAAAACCTCTCAAACGTTCTGAAAACATCTCAAAATAAGATTAATCACTTCTCTTCAATATTCCATATTTTTTCGTGTTGAGTTTATGTACTTTGTATAATTGATGGGCACCAGGTGTAGGGTTGGCGCAAAGAAATAAATGATAGGGTTGAACAAATACGTTTTGTTATTTTATCGTTCGCGTCCGATTGGCGGGCGTATTAGATTGGGTTTTATCAGAAAAGTTTCTATATTAGCTGTATATTGGCTCAGAGTAGCATTACATCATTTCTTGATGTGAGCATCGTACAATATGAATAAGGTTTTGCTTCTTAAAAAATTAATTAAATTTGTGGCTGCAGACCCTTCACCAATAATAATTTAATAATATATATATATATATATATATAATTTCTCTGTTTAACTTCCAAAAGTGCTTGAGTTTTTTTTTATCCTAGAGCTCTTTAAACTAGTTTTATAGTAGAAATGCAAAAACGAAAGCTTTATTTTTTCGTTATGGCTCTCTGCCTGTCGATTTATCTGAATGTTACAGCAATTAATTAAGTTGGAAATCGATAGGTGTGTTTACGAAGATACGTTTTACGTATGATAAAAAAAAAACTGAAGTAAGTGGGACCCCGACATAAAAATGTGAGACTATGACATGAGAGATGAACCGAATATAAAAAAAACCTTCCCCCTGCTCTAACTTTCAAAACAAGCAGGTAAAGACAACTAGTGTAGTAACCAAGACTGGCTTTGCTTCGGTAGCAAATTTTTCATTCTACTACACACATACATACATACATATACTCACGGCTATGAATCCCAAAAACGGGTAGCCAAAGCTTCAGAGCTAGAAACTCCTCAGCCACATTTGGAAGTTAGTAGGGGACAAGATGGTAGAAATAAAGTATCGTTGGTGATGGGTCTCCAACCGCATCGCCCAAAAACCACTTAAAAAACCCCATACCTTTAGCCTCTTAGCTCATTCTACTACCTTTCTGTTAATGAAAGACATTGTACCTATCTAATAGCGAAATAATATTCAAAACTAGTTCCGAATGCCAAACATTTCCTCTGACTAGCATTTATATATTACCTCCGAGTATATTACATACATACATACATACATATACTCACGGCTATAAATCCCTTAATGGGGTTGCCAGAGCTAAGGAATTAGAAATTCCTCACCCACTTTTGGAAAGTTAAGTGGGGAAAAGATAGTAAAATAAAGGTTGCTGGTGATGGGTCTCCAACCTAATCGCACAATAATCCCTTCAAGGCCCCAATACCGTTAGTCGCCTCTTACATACACCCACCGCAAGAAATGGGGTAGTGCTATTCTAAGCCGACACTACACAGTAAATATATATATTACCTCAACATTGTATTAGTAATATATAATATTTAATGTTGAATAGTCTAATAGAAGCAAAGGCACGTGTAGCAAACCGAATATACTCAAAAAATATGTTTAGATGAAGCTGATCGAAGGTTCTTGCAATATCCTTCCTGCCTCGAAAATGGGTCATTTCCTTTTGAAGTAAATATTTGCCGGACTTTCCCTGGATGATGTTTCACGTTACAATATGCCTTTTGTGGTTTTGTCGGCTTTTTTGACATGATTATATTGTCAGTGATTTTTCTTCATCTTTCAGAAAAACTCTACAAAATTGGTTAAGAAAGATGTCATGTTACATCTAAGCATTAATAAGTTGCTAAAACTACTTTTAGATAAGTTGACCTAATATGGAGGTTAATGTTAAAAGAGGACAATCATATCTAACACATTACAATGAATACACATACATATACTCACGGCTATATTTCCCCAGAAGGGGTAGCCAGCGCTAAGGAATTATAAATTCCTCAGCCACTTTTGGAAGTTGAGTGGGGAAAAGATGGTAAAAATAAAGGTTTTTGGTGATGGGTCTCCAACCGCATCGCCCAAAAATCCAATAGAAAGCCCCAATACGCTTAGTCGCCTCTTACGACACCCGTGGGTAGAAAGGGGTAGCGAAATTCTAAGCCGGCACTACACGGCATGAATACACATTTAGATCAAATAGAGTGTGGGAGTAATGTTAGAGCGCACACTACTGCGGACTCACTCGCACATAGCAGCGTCTCACTCATATTCCTACATCGCGGAGTGTAAATGTTTTTCGAGTTAAGCATAGATACAAATTGTAAGTTGGTACACAGCAGGGTGTACTGGCCAGTATATCTTTGCTGTTTCCACAAGAGAATAAGCTTTTAAAAGCAGGGGTCTGAATGTGAGTAATAAAAGTGGGGCTGAATAGTCTATGCCTACCTTTATGGTTACTAATGGCACAATTATATGTATGTTTTGAGTCAAATCACATTAACCACGAATTATGTGAAAAAAAAACTGACTGCGATTAAATTATACCGAGGAAAGATTTGTTGGTGTTTTTGGTTGTCTGCAACGAATAGGCTTTGAAACCACTGAATAGACTTTTCAAATTATTTCACCAATAGAAACCCATGACAAGCGGATGACATTAGGCTGTACACTACATTATAAAAAGGGTGAGCAGTGACGGGAGAAACTTTGATAATTACAAAACATCAAATTTTAATAATACACCTTCCCTTGTGTTATAAAAAAGTAAAAAAAGTTATATATTAAAATTAAACGGTATTGGGGCTTTTAAGGGATTTTTGGGCGATGCGGCTGGAGACCCATCACCAACAACCTTTACTTTACCATCCTTTCCCCACTCAATTTTCCAAATGTGGCTGAGGAATTTCTAATTCCTAAGCTCTGGCTACCCCTTCTAGGGATTTATAGCCGTGAGTATATGTATGTATGTATGTATCAAAATTAAATACGTAGTCAAAGCAATTGTATACCAAATATGCTATCATTAACACATTTCACATTGATAATATAATTGACACATAAATTCTATATTTAGTCATTAAATCAGGCTGCACAGACTGGTTGTGGCGTGCATTGTAAGCTGAGCACTTCCTGACGAGGGGCTATTCTCTGAGACATTATTATGCTGGGCGGCTACGATGTATAATGGATATCTTGGCATTCTACTGATTTTGGAATTTAAATTTTGATAATAAACCTAATGCTTCTTGATCGTAAATTTTAATTTGTTACATTTACAATCTTGCGTTTTTCTAAAAGTCTCAAATATGTCAAACTAAATTTTGTTTAAAAGTTACACTGCTTCATAACGTTTACATAAAGTACGCCGTGATGAAATACTGCCATAGTTAATCTTTTAAAATATCCCGATCAAAGTTCTGTAACAGAATTATAATTTGCGGAATATTACACTATGGAAATTGTATTCATTTAAGTATCTTTAACTGAGCATTTTTGATGATGTCTTTGTATCTTTTAGTTACAGTTAACACTTATAATAATTAACCAGAGCAAATTTTTCATATATTATTATGCTGGTTACTTAAAATTAAATTATTTCGAAATAGTGTAATTGTAAAATAGTAAATATTGCAAAATAATAAAACTTACAAGAGCTCCCAAAAATCACAATTACAAAGAAATCTAAACTCCGGAATTCATCGTCTTTACAAATTCTGAACCGATCCAATCCAAAATACTTTCCTTGTTTTCGGATTACGGAAACAAACCAATGAATAGAATAACCCTTCAAAAGCAGGAAAGCCACAGCTAATTTAATCAAGCACTCCCAGTTTTCCCAAAATGGTATTTAGGACCTTGTAATAAGAGCCACCAATGGTGATAGACATGCTCTGATAAACTGGTCTCTGCTGTGGACTTTATGCAAATTAGTTTATGATTTAATATAAGGATGCTCCCGTGGTATACAGGATTATTCTCGTAAATGTATTTAAATGGTTTCAATTAACGTCAAGCTTAAATTCCCATGGGAAGACAGGGATCAATTTAAGTCACCTATCACCACCCGTACTCACCTTACGCGCTTTTGTTGTTAGTGTTGTAAAATAATTACCTAGTAAATAACAATTATAATTTATTGTTCAAGAATAAATCACTAGTGTACAGTGCAACAAGGGTTGCGTTAGACATCATACTAATATTGATTGTTTATAAAATAACTAGTAAAACTACGTCGTGATAGATCAGTGGGTAGAACACCGGTTAACGTGCAAGCGACTAGTGTTCAAATCCCGGGTCGGGCCTAAATGTGTGGTTAATTTTTCATTGTTGTTAACGGATAGGGAAAACTTCGTGAGGAAACCCACATGGCTGGATTATACTTAGTAATGTGATAGTGTATTCGTACACAACGGCGATAGGCCTGCCCCCTATCACGTGAGTTCACTGTCCATGCAAAACGTGGGTACTCTGAACACCAGGTGACAACGTCACGTGATGTTCAGAAGTATTAGTACCTCTACCAACCCCCCCGGGGACTATTGATGGACCCCTCTCCAACTATACTTTATTTTTTTCTATCTTTTCCCTACTCATCTTCCAAAAGTGCCTGAAGTATTTTCACATTCCAAAGCTCTGGCTACCCCGTTTAGGGATTTGTAGCCGTGAGTATATGTATGTATGTATTGTGTGTGTATCATAAATATTCAATACAATAAATTCAATTCAATATACATAAAAAATAAATATCGAATCAGCGCCCTTAAATATGATGCGTGTTGATGTGAGAATGCCGTGTCCTGATATTACGTGCTAATGATGCTAGAGACGGCAGATATCATATGTCACATTCTTCAATAATAATAATAACCTCCCTTGCACACCACCTTCATTACATACATACATATACTCACGGCTATAATTCCCTAGAAGGGGTAGCCAGAGCCAAGGAATTAGAAATTCCTCAGCCACTTTTGGAAAGTTGAGTGGGGAAAAGATGGTATAATAATGTTCCCTTAAAAGCCCCAATACCGTTAGTCGCCTCTTACGCACACCCACCGGTAGAAACGGGGTAGCGCTATTCTAAGCCGGCGCTACACCTTCATTAATAAATGTTTTTCGTTATATCAGAAATAAAAACTAGAAAAGGTTTCTTACACCTTAATTACATCACAAATAATTTCATTTTGCAATATAAGATAACATTTTTTTTAAACCATATGTATGCATTTTCATTTAAATGCAAGGCATACTTAAATTTCGATCATTTTTAATTCCTTAGGAATTGTAATTGAATATGCTTTATTTTAAACTACCTTTTGTTTATCCTTGAAACACAGTTAGAAAACGTTTAAAAAAACGTTGATCCATTTAATTCATTTCGATACAATCTCATACTTACTTTGGACTCCCTGGCCTTCGATCATATATACCAAAGATACACCAACCAAGCACGAAAAACGGCCCGGCTAAACTGTGCTTATTTATATGGTAAGCACTGTTTCACTGACAGTCGCGTGCTAGATCTTGCAATTAATAATAGGTCTTAAGAAAATGTGGTAAGGTCGATCATTGTAGAAAAATAAATATTTAATTGTCAAACAGTCTTGTCATTCTCGTGGTCCACTTTTGTGCGTTGAATTTGTATGGAGTGCGGCATCTTTGGTATATATGATCGAAGTACCTGGCAAATGAAATAAGGTACGGATTGCGAGTGATTACTATGTCATGTTGTCCGTGTAACTATATTGGGTCTACATGAGAATATTATGAGAATATATTGGCCGTGTAGTTTTGGCTTAGAATAACACTACCCCATTTCTACCCGTGGGTGAACGTAAGAGGCGACTAAGGGTATAGAGGCTTTTTAAGTGATTTTTGGGCGATGTGGTTGGAGACCCGTCACCAAAAACATTTATCATTACCATCTTTTCCCCAATCAACTTCCAAAAGTGGCTGAGGAATTTCTCATTCCAAAGCTCTGGCTACCCCGTTAAGGGATTTATAGCCGTGAGTATATGTATGTATGTATGTATGAGAATATGATTTTATCATGTCCCCAGTGAGAGTGATAGTCGCTTTTCACCGAGGGGCTCGAGCCTTACCTTGGGTAATTAAGCCAAAATTCACCACGGTGGGATATATTGCATGTTGGCAGACTATAGACTACTGTACCGTGATAATAGCTGGGACTAAAGGCTTAACATGCTCCAAAGCGCGGAAACATTGTGAAGTATTAAAGCCTGCAATATCCTTTTGGACTGGTGTTAAATCTTACAAACTCAATTGATTTAGATGATGAACAAACAGAATATGTGAGTTTCCCCTCCGGGATTCAAACCCAAGAGACCCCCAGATTGTAGGTGAGCGTTTTACCACTAGAACATAGATTCAGATCACCATCTGAACTTTGTTGAAAGATGTAGAGTTATATTCGTAGGAGGAAACCTATTAATCTACAATGGCAGAAAAATGTATCGGTGAATGGCTATATTTTTTTACAGTAATAAAGAACGTTTGCAATTCAAATACAAAGCATTTAAATGCTGGTCGCTGACAAGCAGAAACATATCTCATATAAAATGAAATAAATTTATAGCATGAACATAATTTAGGAGACATAAAAAAACAACCGTGATAGCCCAGTGGGTAGAACACTCGGTTATCGTGCAAACGACTAGTGTTCAAATCCTGGGTCGGGCCTACACCAATTTGTCTTTTCTAAAGACATATGTGGGGTTAATTTATCATGGTTGTTAACGGTGAGGGAAAACATCGTGAGGAAACCCACATGGCTCACGTGACAGTGTATTCATACAAAACGGCGATAGGTCTGCCCCCTATCACGTGAGTACACTGTCCATGCAAAACGTGGGTACTCTGAACACCAAGTGACAAAGTGACGTGATGTTCAGAAGTATTAGTACCTCTGCCAACCCCTTCGGGGATATTCGGCGTGAACGTTTATGTTTATGTTATGTTATAAAAAAACAATATGCTACAAAACTAAATAAATATCCAAGTCCGTAATGAGCCCCTAAAACCTCTCAAACGTTCTGAAAACATCTCAAAATAAGATTAATCACTTCTGTTCAATATTCCATATTTTTTCGTGTTGAGTTTATGTACTTTGTATAATTGATGGGCACCAGGTGTAGGGTTGGCGCAAAGAAATAAATGATAGGGTTGAACAAATACGTATTGTTATTTTATCGTTCGCATCCGATTGGCGGGCGTATTATATTGGGTTTTATCAGAAAAGTTTCTATATTAGCTGTATATTGGCTCAGAGTAGCATTACATCATTTCTTGTCGTGAGCATCGTACAAGATGAATAAGGTTTTGCTTCTTAAAAAATAATTAACTTTGTGGCTGCAAGCCCTTCACCAATAATAATTTACCTTACAATCTTTTCTCTGTTTAACTTCCAAAAGTGCTTGAGAATTTTTTATCCTAGAGCTCTTTAAACTAGTTTTATAGTAAAAATGCAAAAAACGAAAGCTTTATTTTTTCGTTATGGCTCTCTGCCTGTCGATTTGTCTGAATGTTACAGCAATTAATTAAGTTGGAAATCGATAGGTGTGTGTGTTAGTTAGTGTGTAGTTCCGAATGCCAAACATTTCCTCTGACTAGCATTTATATATTACCTCTGAATATATTACATACATATACTCACGGCTATAAATCCCTTAATGGGGTAGCCAGAGCTAAGGAATTAGAAATTCCTCACCCACTTTTGGAAAGTTAAGTGGGGAAAAGATAGTAAAATAAAGGTTGCTGGTGATGGGTGTCCAACCTAATCGCCCAATAATCCTTTCAATGCCCCAATACCGTTAGTCGCCTCTTACGTACACCCGCCGCAAGAAATGGGGTAGTGCTATTCTACGCTGACACTACACAGCAAATGTATATATTACCTCCATATTAGAATATAATAGAATAACTCTTTATTGTACATCAAACACAAATTTACAAAAGAAATTATCATACAGTTTACAGTGAGGTACAATCGGCGGTCTTATCGCTAGAAGCGATCTCTTCCAGACATATTGTATTAGTAATATGTAATATTTAATGTTGAATAGTCTAATAGAAGCAAAGGCACGTGTAGTAAACCAAATATACTCAACAAATACGTTTAGATGAAGCTGATCGAAGGTTCTTGCAATATCCTTCCTGCCTCGAAAATGGGTCATTTCCTATTGAAGTAAATATTTGCCGGACTTTCCCTGGATGATGTTTCACGTTACAATATGTTTTTTGTGCTTTTGGCCGCTTTTTTGACATGATTATATTGTCAGTGAATTTTCTTCATCTTTAAGAAAAACTCTACTAAATTGGTTGAGAAAGATGTCATGTTATGATGTATGTTACATCTAAGCATTAATAAGTTGCTAAAACTACTTTTTGATATGTTGACCTTATATGGATGTTAATGTTAAAAGAGGACAATCATATTTAACACATTACAATGAATACACATACATACACATACTCACGGCCATATTTACCTAGAAGGGGTAGCCAGAGCTAAGGAATTATAAATTCCTCAGCCACTTTTGGAAGTTGAGTAGGGAAAAGATGGTAAAAATAAAGGTTTTTGGTGATGGGTCTCCAACCGCATCGCCCGAAAATCCAATAGAAAGCCCTTACCCTTACCCTTAGTCGCCTCTTACGACACTCGTGGGTAGAAAGGGGTAGCGAAATTCTAAGCCGGCACTACACGGCATGAATACACATTTAGATCAAATAGAGTGTGGGAGTCATGTTAGAGCGCACACTACTGCGGACTCACTCGCACATAGCAGCGTCTCACTCATATTCCTACATCGCGGAGTGTTAATGTTTTTCGAGTTAAGCATAGATACAAATAATAAGTTGGTACACAGCAGGGTGTACTGGCCAGTATATCTTTGCTGTTCCACAAGAGAATAAGCTTTTAAAAGCAGGGGTCTGAATGTGAGTAATAAAAGTGGGGCTGAATAGTCTATGCCTACCTTAATGGTTACTAAAGGCACAATTATATGTACCACGAATTATGTGAAAAAAACTTACTGCGATTAAATTATACCGAGGAAAGATTTGTTTGTGTTTTTGGTTTTCTGCAACGAATAGGCTTTGAAACCACTGAATAGACTTTTCAAATTATTTCACCAATAGAAACCCATGACAAGCGGATGACATTAGGCTGTATACTACATTATAAAAAGGGTGAGCAGTGACGGGAGAAACTTTGATAATTACAAAACATCATATTTTAATAATACACCTTCCCTTGTGTTATTAAAAAGTAAAAAAAGTTATATATAAAAATTAAACGGTATTGGGGCTTTTAAGGGATTTTTGGGCGATGCGGCTGGAGACCCATCACCAACAACCTTTACTTTACCATCCTTTCCCCACTCAATTTTCCAAATGTGGCTGAGGAATTTCTAATTCCTAAGCTCTGGCTACCCCTTCTAGGGATTTATAGCCGTGAGTATATGTATGTATGTATGTATCAAAATTAAATACGTAGTCAAAGCAATTGTATACAAAATATGCTATCATTAACACATTTCACATTGATAATATAATTGACACATAAATTCTATATTTAGTCATTAAATCAGGCTGCACAGACTGGTTGTGGCGTGCATTGTAAGCTGAGCACTTCCTGACGAGGGGCTATTCTCTGAGACATTATTATGTTGGGCGGCTACGATGTATAATGGATATCTTGGCATTCTACTGATTTTGGAATTTAAATTTTGATAATAAACCTAATGCTTCTTGATCGTAAATTTTAATTTGCTACATTTACAATCTTGCGTTTTTCTAAAAGTCTCAAATATGTCAAATCAGAACTAAATTTTGTTTAAAAGTTACACTGCTTCATAACGTTTACATAAAGTACCTTTTCTTAGTTCATCTAATTTTATCTTAACCAACCCTTCGGCACGTCCTTTCCTCCTTATATTGGACGTATATTACAATACTCATGTTCTCAGAGCCGTGACGAAATACTGTCATAGTTAATCTTTAAAAATATCCAGATCAAAGTTCTGAAACAGAATTATAATTTGCGGAATATTACACTATGGAAATTGTATTCATTTAAGTATCTTTAACTGAGCATTTTTGATGATGTCTTTGTATCTTTTAGTTACAGTTTACATACATACATATACTCACGGCTATAAATCCTATGAAGGGGTAGCCAGAGCTAGGGAATGAGACATTCCTCAGCCACCTTTGGAAGTTGCGTGGAGAAAAGATGGTGAAATAAAGGTTGTTGGTGATGGGTCTCCAACCGCATCGTCCAAAAATCCCTTAAAGGGTCCAATACCATTAGTCGCCTCTTACGTACACCCACTGGAAGAAATGGGGTAGTGCTATTCTAAGCCGAAACTACACAGCAACATTTTACACTTACAATAATTAACCAGAGCAATTTTTTCTTATATTATTATGCTGGTTACTTAAAATTAAATTATTTTGAAATAGTGTAATTGTAAAATAGTTAATATTGCAAAATAATAAAACTTACAAGAGCTCTCAAAAATCACAATTACAAAGAAATCTAAACTCCGGAATTCATCGTCTTTACAAATTCTGAACCAATCCAATCCAAAATACTTTCCTTGTTTTCGGATTACGAAAACAAACCAATGAATAGAATAACCCTTCAAAAGCAGGAAAGCCGCAGCTAATTTAATCAAGCACTCCCAGTTTTCCCAAAATGGTATTTAGGACCTTGTAATAAGAGCCACCAATGGTGATAGACATGCTCTGATAAACTGGTTTCTGCTTTGGACTTTATGTAAATTAGTTTATGATTTAATATAAGGATGCTCCTGTGGTATACAGGATTATTCTCGTAGATGTATTTAAATGGTTTCAATTAACGTCAAGCTTAAATTCCCATGGGAAGACAGGGATCAATTTAAGTCACCTATCAACACCCGTACTTACCTTACGCGCTTTTGTTAACAGCCAAGATATACTGGCCAGTACACCCTGCTGTGTACCAACTTATAATTTGGTACACAGCAGGGTGTACTGGATATAACTCGAAAAACATTTACACTCCGCGATGTAGGAATATGAGTGAGACGCTGCTATGTGCGTTTGAGTCCGCAGTAGTGTGCGCTCTAACATGACTCCCACAGTTGTTACATCTTTTAACGTCCACACAACCACATAGCCACACACACCCACCAACAAACTCACACACACACACACCCACAAACACATAAAACAATCTATTTTATAGGTTGGATTACAATCGAATAGTTTGATAAGTGGGACAAAGAAGAATTCGTGAAAGGATTGAGAAAATTGCTGGGGTATTTTCCATTTACCCTATAACTTTATGGGTTTGTCTTCAAGCGACTACTATATCATTTAATTTATTGAAAACGTTATTGGATTGAATCAGGCGTTACTTTGCGGAAATCCATAGCAATACTAATATTAATAAATTTCTTCGCTTAATTCCGCCAAATAATACCTGCAGTCTTCATGCAACATGCACTGTGCACCGCCCGCCCTTCCACTTACAAGAAATCGAAAATCAGACAATGCACCACACACACACCCGCAAGCGAGAACCACAGGCAACCACAAACATGCGACGCGTTTCGACTTAACACGAGTCATTGACGAGCAGTTAGTAGACAGTTCGGCAGCTGACCACCTTGTTGCATGAAGAAATTTATTAATATTAGTATTGTTGAAAACGCTTTAGTGGGTTTTTCAGAATAGGCTACCAAAATAATAAAACGTCGTGGGCGGAATCTTAATTCTGTTACTTTACAATTCATTCATATTTCTATCGTTTTTAATTCAATTTGATTTCTCGCTGTTTTGACAAAGTTGGTTTACGCGCGATGTTCACTTGTTTCCCAGTTTGTCGACACTATGAATGGAATAATAACAGACAAACTTTATTTGAACAGATGATTTAAGTACGGAATTAAATTTATATTATACTTGTAAATGTTAATTCGTCGTTTGTTCAGATTATAATAGGAAATGGGTACAAAAGGGTAGACGTCAGAAGTGTTAAGAATAAAAGGGCACGTATGGAACGATTGATGAATGTAGTCGAAATGAGGTTTATCAGGAGCGATCGATAAATGATCATGAGTTAACCGTATTGTAAGTAAAAAAAGTAAAAAAAAAGTAAAAAAAACTTTATTCAGTCCCTCAAATGATACAACATGTAAATACAATAATCGCACAAATTACACACAATGAGAGCCAAAAAGGCGCCGACTCAGCATATGTACACTAGAGTTTTAGCTTTAATGCACGCTGATTTTCAGCCGGGACCCTTGGAAAATACATAAAATAAGATAAAACCTAAACTAAAAAACAAAACATTTAACCATTGAAACACAGATCGAAAGCTAATAATAATAAAAAAACTAAAAAAGAACACTAAGGAAATGCTTCTGTTAGAATACTGACAGCCGTGATAGCTTAGTGGGTAGAACACTGCTTATCGTGTAGACGATTAGGGGCCCAAATCCCGCGTCGGGCCAACACCAATTTGCTTTTTCAAAGATTTAAAATCCTTGGTTAATTTATCATGGTTGTTTACGGTGAGGGAAAACATCGTGATCAAACCCACATGGCTGAGTTGTTCTTAGTCATGTGACAGTGTTTTCCTTCAAAACAGCGATAGGTCTCCCTATCACGTGAGCACACTATCTAAGCAAAACGTGGGTACTCTGAACACCAGATGACAATGGCACATGATGTTCAGAAGTATTATTACCTCTGCCAACCCCTTTGGGAATGTACGGCATCAACGTTTGAGTTGAGTTGAGTAATTATTATAGTGTGTGTTGCCGTGTAGTGTCGGCTTAGAATAGCACTACCCCATTTCTACCGGTGGGTGTACGTAAGAGGCGACTAACGGTATTGGGGCTTTTAAGGGATTTTTGGGCGATGCGGTTGGAGACCCATCACCAACAACCCTTATTTCACCATCTTTTCCCCACGCACCCTCCAAAAGTGGCTGAGGAATGTCTCATTCCCTAGCTCTGGCTACCCCTTCAAGGGATATATAGCCGTGAGTATATGTATGTGTATATCATTTAAGTTATCGTTATTGTGTAAATATTAAGACAATAAACAGCTTGACCGTTAAAGGGTATGTTTCGCTTGTCAGTCCGGCTCTCAAAGACAAATTGCAGATTATATGACCCTCTTAAAGGCTTATGATGT
The DNA here is from genome assembly GCA_963576735.1 of Bedellia somnulentella. NCBI lineage: Eukaryota > Metazoa > Arthropoda > Insecta > Lepidoptera > Bedelliidae > Bedellia > Bedellia somnulentella. The sequence continues at coordinate 17,668,318 of OY755180.1, read as the reverse complement.
CTGAGAATTCACCATTTATCTCCGGAATATTATGTTTTGTTACATATGGGTTATATTTCCTTGTTGTAATAATGTATAATAGTTAGGAGCTCAGGATTCTAAACAATGCTATTATTAGTTTTGATGTAAAGGTTAAATATACATACATACATACATACATATACTCACGGCTGTAAATCCCTAGATGGGGTAGCCAGAGCTAAGGAATTAGAAATTCCTCAGCCACTTTTGTAAAGTTGAGTGGGGAAAAGATGGTAAAATAAAGGTTGTTGGTGATGGGTCTCCAACCGCATCGCCCAAATATCCCTTAAAAGCCCCAATACGCCGCCGCCTCTATACTCAATAGTCGCCTCTTACGTACACCCACCGGAAGAAATGGGGTAGTGCTATTCTAAGCCGACACTACAGAGCAAAGGTTAAATATGTCTTTGTAATTTACTTCATGAGTAATAATCTTCGTTGGTTTAGGTAAAATAATTTGGTATTCAAACTTTATCGAGAACATACATTCATATACTCACGGCTTTAAATCCCTTAACGGTTAGCCAGAGCTTTGGAATGAGAAATTCCTCAGCAACTTTTGGAAGTTCAGTGGGGAAAAGATGGTAATAATAAATAATTGTTGGTGACGGGTCTCCAACCACATCGCCCAAAATTTTGTATTAAAAAGTCCTACACCTTTAGTCGCCTCTTTTGATCACCTACAGGTAGAAATAGGGGAGTGTTATTTTAAGCTTTTAGGTTTAAGGTGATCGATTAAGTAACTTTTATATTTAAAGCGAATTCATGGCAAAGGTATGATTTTTGACAGTGATTAGCTTGATTGCATTTTTATCATTACAAATATGAAAAAGAGAAAAAATTGTTCAACTTTTTGAAGAAATATGCAAATGAAACTGTTAATCCGATGTGAAAAATATTTTATCCAAGAAAAGCTTTTATCAGAAGAAACATAAACTATAAAACCTTATGGTAAATGTGAAAAACATACATACATATACTCACGGCTATAAATCCCTAGAAGAAGTAGCCAGAGCTAAGGAATTAGAAATTCCTCAGCCACTTATGGAAAATTGAGTGGGGAAAAGATGGTTACATAAAGGTTGCTGGTGATAGGTCTCCAACCGCATCGCCCAAAAATCCCTTAAAAGCCCCAATACCGTTAGTCACCTCTTACGTACACCCACCGGAAGAAATGGTAGTGTTATTCTAAGCCGACACTACACAGCAAAAAATAACACTATTACCATTATTGTTCCATATAATCTGTACTGCCACTATTTAGTGACAAATCGAATAAGATAATAAAGTGAGTGAGACTTATGAATAATATTAATCATGTCTGTAACAAGTGACGTAGATCTCGTTACAGACTCTGAAGCTTTCATAAATCTAGTTAGGAAGGCGTATTAAAGTTGACAGTCATTAAAGTGAACAGTACTGCTGGATTTATTAAAATGTAAGCTGTTTAGTGTTGTCTTAGAATATCACTAACCCATTTCTTCCCGTTCAGGGGCGATCCAGCGCTCAAAAAACTGAGTCGAGTATGAACTCAGTCCTAAATAAAATAAAATATTTTGGTTTTTCATCTTATTTTTTTTCGTTTACATTGTTTAAATTACCTACTTAAACTCAACCCATTACCATTAGTTCCCATTGGTGTAGGCAGAAACTTTGTTCGATTTTGACAACCCTTTCGAGCTTCGTCTAGTTTATCATTATTTTCATCCATGCTCTTTTATTCTTCTTTTATAAAAATGACGATAAGGGATCTGGGCATGCCCATCTTGCCCATATGGATCCGCACTTGATACTATTAGGTGTTATACCAGGCGACGAAGGGTGAGCTTCTTATGCTATTGTTGGATGATCTTGGAGACTCATCTCCAACCGTACTTAATTTTACTATATTTTCCCACTCAAATGTACAAGTGTACTCTTTGCTGTGTAGTGTCGGCTTAAAATAGCACTACCCTATTTCTGCCGGTGGGTTTACGTGGCGACTATCGGTTTTGTTAAGAGATTTTTGGGCGATGCGGTTGGAGACCCATCACCAATAACCTATTTTACCATCTTTACCCCACTCAACTTTCCAAAAGTGGCTGAGGAGTTTCTAATTCCTTCGCTCTGGCTACCCCTTGTAGGGATTTACAGCCGTGAGTATATATATGTATGTATGTATGTCAAGTTCCAAAAGTTGCTGAGGAACTTCTAACTGCGAAGCTCTGGCTACATATTTTGAGATTTATTAGAGTGTTTATATGAACTTAGATATGTATGTAATTGGTTAACAATTAGTAGCAGCGAACATGCTTTTTCTTTAAACGAACAATAACCGGCCAAAACCTTCTTTTTTCTATTTTGAAACAAATGTTCTCCGAATCAATAAAAATATAAAACATGCATGCAACCGCTTCTACAATACTCAGTAAGTCTGTAACACGGTATATGAAATACTTAGTAAGCGCATTGCGACGACGATCGATGGGAGGCAATTTTCGTGGAAACCTCGTGAATAATAAGCCAGCTTTAAGCTCGCAGTGCCTGAAAATAAATATAACACTGCATTGATTTCCGTGAACCGATTTCGGTTTATGTCAGGTAGATAGGTAGGCGATGGATAGCATCACCCCTTTTTGTGGGTAGTATTGATGGTGACAGAGCGTAGGAAATATAGTGTTATAGGGAATTTTTGGGCTATTGGAATAAGTTGCAAATATTTTTATGGGTTAAGATAATGGTCATAAAATGTATTAGAACTTTATATTTACATTAATGGAAATCAGGGCCTCGCTGTTGTTAAAGCACGTCTTAAAACTGACGATGACAAACATTAATTTGTAAGAACTTATAATAAATTTTATAATATATTTGCCGTGTAGTGCCGGCTTAGAATGTCGCTACCCCTTCCTACCCACGGGTGTCGTAATAAGCGACTAAGGGTATTGGGGCTTTTTATTGGATTTTTGGGCGATGCGGTTGGAGACCCATCACCAAAAACCTTTATTTTACTATCTTTTCCCCACAAAACATCCAAAAGTGGCTGAGGAATTTATAATTCCTTGGCTCTGGCTACACCTTCTAGGGAATTACAGCCGTGAGTATATGTATGTATGTAACTTATAATAACGTCTTAATCACCAATGCAATGTAAACACATACGCAATCTAACATTATAATGAAAGTAGAATATGAATGTATTTCATAAAATGTAGAAAAATGTTTCACAGTAATTTTCCCCTTTGTTTTGTTGGTCCCCGGAGTTATAAACTTTTTGCTATGTTATTTTCGCGGGAATTGTATAGAGTCCACTCTGTAATGAAAAAATGTTTCCATTAAATTTCGTTTCTGTTAGATAGAAAAAGTTTTTTATTGTGCACGAAACAAGTCCGTTTTGCTGTCTTAAAAGATGTATGCTCTAAATATTCTTTATTTATTGCCTTTTGTTCATGAATGTTTATTTTATTATTATCATTTTTTTATACATAAAAATAGTTACAGCTATAAGTAAGAACTTCAAAGTGAGATATTTTAAAATAAACGTGTAAACGCTCAGTGCCAAAAATATTGTGAAATTAAGAAACGTTTGTGGTGAATCTCAATCTTGGAGGATGACTTTTTCCCTCAGTAGGCTGATATCGTAATTTAAAAGATTGGGCCTCACAAAATAAATAATTATTAATATACTCACACCCACTATTCTTATTGATCTTTGTGCGATCCTGACAAATATCTCTTGATTTAATGTTTTTTGACATGAATTCCTCATGTGGGGATTATTACTCATAAATAAAAGATGTTCTTAAAGGAAAGAAATTTTTCTTTAAGAACATCTTTTATTTATGAGAAATTTCTCTTGCTTACCGCTTTTATATTGTTATACATGCCCATGCTTCTCATTTTAGACTTTCATGATTTTCATAACATAACACTAACGTTCACGCCGTTTACCCCGTAGGGGTTGGCAGAGGTACCAATACTTCTAATCTCACATGGCATCGCCATCTAGTGTCCAGAGAACGTACCCACGTTTTGCGTAGACAGTGTACTCACGTGATAGGGGGCAGGCTTATCGCAGTTTTGCACGAATACACTGTCACATGACTAAGTACAACTCAGCCATGTGGGTTTCCTCACGATATTTTCCCTCACCGTTAACAACCATGATAAATTAACCACACATATGACTTAAGAAAAGACAAATTGGTGTATGCCCGACCCAGGGTTGGAACTCACCTTGGTAAAAAGATTTCAATCTAGTTCCCATACATAAACAATGGGTGTGAGTATAACATACATACATACATACATACATATTCTCACGCCGTTAGTTCCCATTGGGGTAGGCAGAGACTATCGATCGCCACTTTGTACGATCCTGGCAAACCTCACTAGCTTCATTCACATCCATCAATCTTTTCATACATGCTCTTTTATTCTTCGTACTTCGGACACCTGCCTTTTTGAGCACATTTTCTATCTGATCTAAATGTGTCCTCCGAGGTCGTCCTCTACTAACATTTCCTTCCACATTGGCTCTATATATCTCTTTCACCACTTTACTGTCATCCATCCTCTCTATGTGCCCAAACCATCTCAACATTCCTTTTTCTATCTTTCTTACAATATCATCTTTTACCCCACACCTTTCACGAATCACATCATTCCTCACACGATCACATAACCTTACATTACAAACTTTTCTGAGGGATCTCATTTCTACTGCATTCACTCTGCTTTCATGCTTCTTCTGCCACACCCAACATTCACTGCCATACATAAGCGTGTGAGTATAAATAATTAAATAAGTATAATAAAGTATCAAAGAGTTATTTAAAATGAGTTATCATTATGTGGAATAGGTGACAAAGTGATATTTGGTATTTAAGTTCACCTCTCTAGAGAGTTTTTTTGTTGTTTCACACACGCCATTTGCCTCACTTAATAAAATCTCATTAGAAAGTTTTTTTTAATTTAATCTAGCTGTATTGAAAGTTCATTTCGTTTAAAAATCAAATAAGGGTGCAATAGACACAAGGAGATAATAAAAAATATATTTGATCGTTGTTTTCTGGTAGCTTATAATTAAATATTTATTTTATTTTATTTCATTGATAATTTATTAGTTAATACTCAATGTTTTATCGATGTATGAAGCATATCTCTGTTGATGTCTTCAATATTCATCTAAAATTAAAATATTTGAGACCTTTTAAATTCTCATTTTATTGTATTTTTTGCGTAAGTATATCTATATATATCTGGTTATAGCAGCAACAGAAACACACAAAATCTGTAATTTCCATAGTCTAACTATCTCAGTCAATGAGTTACAGTCTGATAGCAGAAGGATAGACAAAAATACAGTCAAGAGTAAATGATAGGGTATGTTATTATCTTTTAGTACGTAATACAAAGAAATCCAATCATCATCATTATTACCAGCCAATAGATGACTGCTGCTCGACATACGCCTCACTCAAAGAGCTCCACCACCGGTCTGCTGCCCTTGTCCAACAACTTCCATACTTTACGAGTTGTAGGAGAATTAGTTTTTTTGTTATTCATGCTTAAATATAATTTTCTGTGTTAATTGCACTATTTGCAATACCTATTCACTTTTACTAAACATCATGTTTCAATAAAATGTCAATATTTCTGAACCATCAACCCGAAACTATGGGGTTATCTTCGTCATCGCACCTTAGTGGTCTGTCCGTGGTTCGTGAGACGAGGGTTAACATCCAATTGATGGTTCAGACATGCCATGATTAATAATCTTCTCGCTCATTTATTATAAGCGCTATTTATTGCTTATCCACTACGTAACCTTTGCGATATCTTTGTAAAGATTTTCCTGTTAGAAGAAAGGTTGATGGGTGTTTTGAATATTAGCACGCAACTAGTAAAATTACTACATACCAGTCATATTAATGCTTTGTTTACAAAATTGTCGTAAATATTTATGATCAAAATTAATACAAATACGAAAAATACTAGCTAATCCCTAAATTTACAGCAATAATTTAAAATATGCCGTGTAGTGCCGGCTTAGAATGTCGCTACTCCTTTCTACCCACGGGTGTCGTAAGAGGCGACTAAGGGTATTGGTGCTTTTTATTGGATTTTTGGGCGATGCGGTTGGAGACCCATCACCAAAAACCTTTATTTTTATCATCTTTTCCCCACTCAACTTCCAAAAGTGGCTGAGGAATTTATAATTCCTTAGCTCTGGTTACCCCTTCTAGGGAAATATAGCCGTGAGTATATATGTGTGTATGTATGTAATTTAAAATACTTAATTGACGAAAGGCTTTGACTTTTTATGACAATAAATTTTAAGCTGCTAAATATCCTGAAATTCGGAAAACACAATCAAAAGATAACTCTATCAGAAAACTCCATTAAAAGAGACGCCTGACCTCCATCGTCCACCTCTATTGGGGTTTATCTGGTACTGGTATTAAATAACTGTCTTATAAATATTATGAACCATTAAACTGCTTTTTCTTACAATTTGATAAAAAGATAAGAATAAAAGAAAAAAATATATTTAAGTGTACAAAAAAAAACAATGAAAACAAACCATAAATAAAGACGGAAGTGTACGTACTATATAACGTTAAATAGAACGCTAAGTGAGTATCCCATAAGAAAAGTTCTACTTAGCTTGGGGCTATCTTTAACTGTGTATAATATGTGCATATATTTATTATTATTTATATCAAGTAGTTTTTCTTGATTATAGTCCTAAAGTGTCAAGAAGAAGGGTTGCTATTAAAGCCAATGCACAAAACTGCGTAGCAGTTTCCCTTTGTCGTTGGCTACGAGATTTCTTTCGTAGACATTTTGTATCGTAGAAGTTATAAGAACAAAAGTTTCCTTACCAATGCTTCTTGCAAAATGCTTTACTTTTAGAGAGAAAAAAGAATGATTAAACATTTTTTTACTGCAGTATTGAATAATCTTTACATAATTGCTCATCACCACGGTGGTCTTGGGTTAGAGTCTGTTAGTATAGCAGTCATAGAGATATTAGTTCTGCAGAACATTACGCTGCATATCAGTCAAACTTTATCCGGAAAGTATTGCCGCGGGATAGAAGGGGCTATTTTGCATTTTACATATATCAGTATGTAGTTCTTATCTTAGTTTCAATTTTCTGTGAGTATATATTATTGTGTGTATTTATTGTGAGATTCCTCACTACGTTTTCTATACAAACATTAAACCGGTTAAATGATCCAGACAGTGCACTTATCTGGTTTTGAACTCACAACCAAACCACCAAAGATAATAAAGGTATTTCTTAATGTATCTTTGGCAAATATGTCTAATATATAAAATTTGCGTGTCACGGTGTTGATCACAAAACTCCTCCGAAACATATGAACCAATTTAAATGAAATTTTGCTTACACATTCGGTCTGAGAAAAGGTTTATAACTATTTTTTATACTCCTAAGTAATAAGGTGTACAACACCCCTAACTTCAACTTTTATTTTAACGACTAGAAATTCCCCACAAATCATTTATATGACAGGACAACGTTTGCCGGTTCAGCTAGTTTAATATATAACTCTCTTACTCTTATGCTGTGTAGTGCCGGCTTAGATTAGCACTACTCCATTTCTTCCGGTGGGTGTACGTAAGAGGCGACTAACGGTATTGGGGGCTTTTAAGGGATTTTTGGGCGATGCGGTTGGAGACCCCATCACCAACAAACTTTATTTTACCATCTTTTTCCCACACAATTTTCCAAAAGTGGCTGAGATATTTCTGATTCCTTGGCTCTGGCTACCCCTTCTAGGGATTTATAGCCGTGAGTATATGTTTGCATGTATGTATGTCTCTTACTCTGACTACCCTTCTTTCAATATTCTCAAAATATGTTCAAGATTTTCTGTTAGGATCACAAGAAAGTGATGCTTCTTAATATGAGTTACTAAACAGAGTCGAAAACCTAATTAAAAAGATGTTTTGTCTCTGTCTCTCACACGACGACCTCATTGGGCATCTCACTCGTTGCCACTGCAAGGGTTGGTTGTAAATGTTGTAATAAAGCCGGTAATTAACAGTTTTAGTGGAGTCTCGTCGCGACTTATAATTTAGGCAAAATTTATGAACGCACTTGTTGTTTTAGGCACGCGTTGTTATTTTATATATTTGTACTCGTATATACTCACGCCTATGGTTCTCATTCTGGTAGGCAGAGACTATTGATAACCACCTTTTATGGTCCCGGTAAACCTCTCCTGATTCGTCTACATTCATGAATCTTGGGTACATGGTAGATACTCTTCTATTCTTTATACTTCAGACGTCGGCTTTTCTCTATTTGATTTAATATGTCATCCGTGTTTGTCATCTATTGATATTACTTTCCACATTGGATGATGCATAGTTTAAAAAAAAAAAACCAAAACTATGTATAAAACTATTTTATTCTTGTTGGAAAATTCTGTTGAAAATATTGTTTGTTAGTTACTGTGATGTTCAATATAAGGATTTCTGTTCTATAACTCAAATGGTTTTTCTGTTTCAGGTAAGTTGACATCACAACTTCTTTTAAAGGTAAAAGTTGCCAAGGAATGAAAAGCACTTTAATATATATATTTTTTATTTTTTTTATTTTAGTGGTCCGCCCCGGCTTTGCACGGTAGTGATAAGTATTTTTCTCCGCTGAAACCCCATGATATTTAGCGTGATAATATATATTACCTATGCTAGTTTTAAATTGCTATGTAGTGTCGGCTTAGAATAGCACTACCCCATTTCTTCCGCTGGGTGTACGTAAGAGGCGACTAACGGTATTGGGGCTATTAAGGGATTTTTAGGCGATGCGGTTGGAGACCCATCACCAACAACCTTTATTTTTACCATCTTTTCCCCACTCTACTTTTCAAAAGTGGCGGAGGAACTTCTCGTTCCTCAGCTCTGGCAACCCCTTGTAGGGATTTACAGCCGTGAGTATATGTATGTATGTAAGTATGTAGTTTTTAAAGTTTTCGTTTCCCATTGGTGAATTGGACTCGGCTGAGTTGTTTTTAAGCCAATTTGCTAACGAAGAACAAACATATAAAAAAAACTTTCCTCTATAATATGTTAGAAAGTATCCTATGTCCTTTTATTTTCAGCTTAATCGGTTCAGTCGTTCGTGAGTTATGTAAATAGTGTAACTAACACGACTTTCTTTTAGATACATAGATTATGTCGTAATTTAAGAAGGATTTAAAATATTTCCAGATTTATATGCTTTAGCTTTTTTAGTAACCAATTGAGTTTGAAATTTAGCTTTACCATGACTTTGGCAATAATATGCAGAAGTGGATTACCACCAGTATGTACCAAGTATGAATTACCATTATTATTCTACTTCACTAAGCAAAAATAACAACATATTTTTTATCATAAAATATTCAAGTACAATATTCATTTTAAATATTCAAGTGGTACTGCCATCCTTTTGCTGTGTAGTGTCGGCATAGAATAACACTACCCCATTTCTTCCGGTGGGTGTACGTAAGAGGCAACTAACGGATTTGGAGCTTTTAAGGGATTTTTCGGCGATGTGGTTGAAGACCCATCACCGAAAACCTTTATTTTACCATCTTTTCCCCACTAAAATTTCCAAACGTGGCTGAGGAATTTCCAATTCCTTAGCTCTGGCTAACCCTTCTAGGGATTTATAGCCGTGATCATATGTATGTATGTATGTATGTACTGCCATCCCTTAAACATTGTATTAGATTAGAGCCTAATCAAACATTCTTACGTATGAAATAAAAATAAAAAGCTACTAATTTACTTACTCTCTCGCTATTCGTATCCAAGTAGGAGTAGAAACAGATTTATTAATCTTCTAATGCATGCTCTTTTATTGCTCTCACTTCAAATTCCAGCCTATTTTAAAACGCTCTCTATCTAAAATTACTCGACAAAGAGAAAAAAAGACTTCAAAAGCGCTTCATCAATTCCGCCTATTCACCAGAAAGTCATTTTCGACGATAATGAATGGTGGAACAAAGGCGTGTCGAGCTATCAGCTATATTCCAGCCAGCGCCCCGGGGGACACGACAAACATTCACTGGAAATAAATTCGGTGAAAGTTGCGACTGAAAAATATTATTCTGTTATATCTCTTTTAGAGGAAGATCTTTTAATTATGAAAATAAAACTTATAAGTTATTTTAAACAATTATGAATGCATGAATTTTAACAGTCGTGGTAGTTCAGTGGATTCTTTGATGCAGAAAGGCATGTGTCCAAATCTCGAATTGGGCTTACACTAACGCCCTTACTAGTCACGACATTAGTTGCCATTGGGGCAGGTAATGTGTCTTTTTAAAACTTATTTTGGTTCATACATACATATACTCACGGCTGTAAATCCCTACAAGGGATAGCCAGAGCTGAGGAACTAGAAGTTGCTCGGCCACTTTTGGAAAGTAGAGTGGGGAAAAGGTGGTAAAAATAAAGGTTGTTGGTGATGGGTCTCCAACCGCATCGCCCAAAAATCCCTTAATAGCCCCAATACCGTTAGTAGCCTCTTACGTACACCGACCGGAAGAAATGGGGTAGTGCTATTCTAAGCCGACACTACACAGCACTATTTTGGTTCATTAATAAAATTGCTTATAATGCAGATGATTGTATGAAAAATCATGAAAAATTTACATGGTTTCAGTAGAAAGTCATTTTTGACGATAATGAATGGTGGGAATAAAGGCGTGTTGAGCTATCAGCAATATTCCATCCAGCGCCCCGGGGGACATGACAAACATTCACTGGAAATAAAACGAGATCTGACGATTCGGTGAAAGTTGCGGCTGAAGAATATGAATGGGATAAAATTTTAGTACAGAGTACTTTAAGGGAAAGTACTCGACTAGGAGTCAATATTTTATTAACATATTCTAAATCTACTTCTCAGAACAAAATCTGATGATGAAAACATTGGAACCGACGCCTCTCTGCATGATAAGCGCACGTTCTAACAACTGAACCGTCTTGGCTACTTGATATTTTGGGTATCTAGTATACAGATCACAAAATAAATTCATCAATGAAAACCTACATAGTGATATCAATACATAGTATAAAACAAAGTCGCTTTCGCTGTATGTCCGTATGTATGCTTAGATCTTTAAAACTACGCAACGGATTTTGATGCGGTTTTTTTTAAAAGATCGAGTGATTCTTAAGGAAGGTTTGTATGTATAATAAATGCATAATATAGTAGAGAAACACTGATAAATTTAAAGATTTCTTATGTGATGTCGTAAATAAGCACGTTTTTTTGCGCTTATATTGCAAACGCTGGCTGAACCCTACGAGATAGACCAAAATAATGTACTACAGTATTGTTCACCTTAAAAAGTTCAACAAAAAAGTCCGCGATGGTATATGTCTATCTCTTAGGGATAACCCAGCATAACCATTTTTATTCTTTACTAAAAAATGGTTATTTACGAAGTGATTTTAATCAATACAGCATTAATCCTTATCCAATTAAGTACCTTAAATAAATTGTGCATTTATTATAGATCAATATGCTTTTTACAGCATGTAATTTAAGTGAATATTACCGAAGATATTACAAATTTAAAATGCAGGGTCGTAGTTGTTTACGCCGGGCGGCGCGTGCCTATAAATAGCGCGTCGATGGCCCGCGCTTCGCCTCCTATCCGACTTAGCTTAGGTACACTCCTTTGCCACGCCAGGGCGGCCTTCAGCCGCCCGGCACAACATATTAAGGTGACGCCGCATAGGCCGCAGGGCCAGCAGCACCGAACCGGTGGGGAAATCCTCATGGTCCGGGATCCTATGAGGATTTCCCCACCGGTAAACAAAAAAATAAAAAAAACGCGCTTCGCCTTATAGCACATTATGATTTGCAGCGATCGCACGCGTTTATCGGAGCTCTCTAGCGAGGAAAATATCAAGAATTAATTAAACTGAATATAATAAGTATCTTTTGTTGTTGATTATCTTTTAATTTTTATTATTATATTAGTAGTATTGTAAGTACATTAGGTTAGATAGGATTAGCTTAAAACCATATTTCTTGGTATTTCTTCCATTAAGACTTTGATTTGCATTTAGAGTTAAGACAATTTAGTATTATGGCGAGCATTTTCAATTATTGAAAATTATAGTTAAGTTCATAGAAGAACTGAATAGAATAGGTATATTTTGTTGTTGATAACCTTTTGTTTTTAGTCGAACGAATAGTAAGTTAATATTTTTTACTCCAGCACTAACCAAAAGGACATTCTGTAGTAGGTATATTTTATTTTGCATTGCACCCGTGCGAAGCCGGGGCGGGTCGCTAGTTCTTTATAAAATATAAAGGCACAGCCAGAGTTTTATTAAAGGTCAGAGCTTAGACTTTCTAAGAAAACATACTTTGACAGTACTACTCAAAGATTTTTAGCAGTATACATTAATGTTCTTTGATTTCTTACTAGAACTATCATATCTCAGAAATAACTAAATGGTTTTCTTACATTCTTATGTAGTACAGTATAGATGTACTTGTATCATTTAAATATCTTATTTATAAAGATTTAAAAAAAAAGTGTTATTCGTGAAAAGTGTGGTGCGAAAGATTATATTGTAGGAAAGATAGAAAAAGGAATGTTGAGATGGTTTGGGCACATAGAGAGGATGGATGATAGAAAATTGGTAAAAGGGATCTATAGAGCTAGTGTGGATGGTAATGTTAGTAGAGGACGACCACGGAGAACACACTTGGACCAAATTGAGAGTGTGCTCAAAAAGGCTGGCGTCCGAAGTATGAAGAATAAAAGAGCATGTATGAAAAGATTGATGGATGTAAACGAAGCTAGAGAGGTTTGTCAGGATCGTGCGAAGTGGCGATCAATAGTCTCTGCCTACCCCAATTGGAACTAATGGCGTGAGTATATGTATGTATGTAAAAAAACATGTGGTCAAAAAGGCAGGCGCCCAAAGTATGAAGAATAAATGAGCATGTATGATGTTTGCCAGGATAGTACAAAGTGGCGATCAATAGTCTCTGCCTACCCCTATGGGAACTAATGGTGTGTGTATATGTAAATATGAAAAAAACCTTTTTAGTGTTTTTGGGGGTTGATTTATTTTATTCATGTTTTTATATTTTTCCTTTTCCTCACAGCCCATATATGTCTCCACCAAGGGGCTCGAGCCTACCCTGTACAGGGCGATTTGACCATAGTCCACCACGCTGGCCAATTACGGGTTGGCAGACTAACGACTACTGCCGTAATAGTAGCCGGGACCGACGGCTTAACGTGCCCTCCGAAGCACGCAATCATCTTAATTTTCGGATAATCAGGTGATTCAATCCTGCAATATCCTTCCAAACTGGGTTTATTCTTACTAAATTTGTAACGTTACCACCCCTCGGGAATCGAACCCGAGACCTCCGTACTTGAAACCAAGCGCTTAACCGCTAGACCACGGAGGCAGTCAGTTTTTATATTATAAGAAAATAATTCAAATAATAAACAAACATCGAAAGCAAATACGCATTATTTATTCAAATTTAATAATCAAACCAAATTTAATTTAAATAGATTCACTATCTTCTGTATTTCGAGTCTACTTTGAGGAGTTAATTCCATCCTGAATAAACAGTTTGTGAAACCTAACATTTCTTTCTGCTGAAGTGTGAATCATATCGGATGGTTTTCCTGTTTGCTGCGTAAAACTTGATATGTTCTCAATTTGGTAGATGGAATCGATGCTTTAGCTACAACGATTTTAGTTATTGAAATGGAAAAATGTCAAAGTACTGATAGTAACATACGTGAGCAAAACCGCAGTGAAGAGTTACTTTCTTAACTAGGCTTAGAATAACACTACCCCATTCTACCGGTGGGTGTACGTAAGAGGCCTCTAACGGTAATGGGGCTTTTAAGGGATTGTCAGGCGATGCGGTTGGAGACCCATCACCAACAACCTTTATTTTGGAATCTTTTCCCCACTCAACTTTCCAAAAGTGGCTGAGGATTCCTAGTTCCTTAGCTCTGGCTACCTCTTCTGGGTAATATAGCCGTGAGTATATGTATGTATGTATTTTCTTATTTAATCTTTTATGCATTTTAATTACTTTAGGATGAAATAATGCAGACACAATCTTGAATTCAATTTCAATATAATTACCCAGTCAGTATAAAAATATACAAGAAGATACATTCACGGAGCCCCAAAACCCTAGGTAGTTTATTTCGACGTAGAAATTGGTCAGTGCTATTTGAAACTGACACTATGCAACATTCAGGTTAAAAAGGAAGGTTGTTGATAATGTTAGCGGTATATGGTGGAGTAAAATCAATGTATTTTGTTTAGTTTACCAGTAGTTTGATGTTAGAACTAGTGTTGCCCAAATTCAGTCTTGGTCTTGTTCTTGCGTTTTTGCAAGACCAAGACCAAGACTGACCGTGCAAGACTTGAGCAAGAACAAGACATAGCCTGCAAGACTCTTGCGTCTTGCAGCTAGGACTTAGCGCTATTTCACTGAGTAGTTAGGTGTAACAGTTCGGTGGATAGGTAGGTACGCTTAGGAATTCTATGAGACGCAAAAAACTGTATCAAAGAATATGAAAAACTGGACCTATGCGCATTACGACTAATACCATACACATAGCGAATAAATATATTATTAAAATCAAACTGAGTGCATGTATAGTTATGTTTTAACCATCGGCACTTTGATAATGCGGCATCAAAGGTTTTGTACTTACTTCTCAAAGACATGGTTATGATACACGCGCCGGCGGCTTCTTTTGAAATCTAATACAATCGTTGCCGCCACGCCGAAATCATAACATTTAACACTATTTGATTGCCGCCATAGGGCGTAGCGTAGGTATACTCATGCAAAATAATTTCGATTTTTTTTACACGCTTTATATTATTGTTTGATTTGCGACGGCATCCTTATCATAGAGCCGGGAAGTGGCGAGGCGGCGCGGTAGAAAGCAAGGAAACGTACTATAAATAAAGGAATTATTTTAATTCCAGTTACTTCCATGGAAAACGACATATAGGTCAGTTGATTTTTCGAATTTCTTATCAAATCTTCAGTTATTTATTAATCTGCTTGATCTTTACTATGGCTATATTCATTCAAGCTCACAATGTTCCAATTCTAATACGTTTTTCTAGGATTTAAAGAAAACTTTAATAAATAGTAATAGACTAATAAGTATTTGCAAGACTTGCAAGACTCTTGCTGCAAGACCAAGACCAAGACCAAGACTGAGAGCGCAAGACCAAGACCAAGACCAAGACTGAGAGCGCAAGACCAAGACCAAGACCAAGACCAGGTGTATTGGCGCAAGACCAAGACCAAGACTGGCTAAGTCTCGTCTTGTTCTTGCGTTTGGGCAACACTAGTTAGAACAATATTAGAAACCTAGTCAAAAATTGCTGTGTAGTGCCAGTTTAGAATAACACTACCCCATTTCTACCTGTGGGTGATTGTAAGAGGCGACTAAGGGTATAGGGGCTTTTTAAGTGATTTTTGTGCGATGTGGTTGGAGACCCGTCACCAAAACCGTTTATTATTACTTACCATCCTTTCCCAAATCAACTTCCAAAAGTGGCTGAGGAATGTATCATTCCAAAGCTCTGGCTGCCCCGTTAAGGGATTTATATCCGTGAGTATATGTATGTATGTCAAAAACTATGTGTGCGCTATCTCTTAAAAATCAAAACATCGCTTCACAGCCCATACTATAAAAAGCCTATAAAAAACCTCTTATAGCATATTTGCTTGCTACTGTGTTATAGATCGGCACCCATGTTTTACGAACATTTTTATCACGGTTGGAAGTGTGGCAACATTCAGCCATTAATGTGAACTTAAACATTAAACTATACATAAATCTGAAAGGATTGGCATCTTTGTATTATCCTTGGGTGACTTTGATTACGTCACTTTCTGGTAATTATTATACTCAATTCAAACGTTCCGCCGTATATTCCCGAAGGTGGTGGAAGAGGTACTAATACTTTGAACATCACGTGATATTGTCACGTGGTATCAGAGTACCAACGTTTTGCATGGACAGTGTACTCACGCGATAGGGGGCTTATCGCCGTTTTGTACGAATACACTGTCACATGACAAATTATAAAATAGCCATGTTGGACACCAATAGCTAACTATCTTATAACCTCTTTACTTCCAAAAGCGGCTAATAGTTTCTAATTCTGAAGTCCTAGCTACACCTATTGGAATTTGTAGTTTGTATATATAATTCATTACTTAACAAAATTGAATACATAAAACAAATTATCATCTAGGAATCAAACTTGTGACCGGTTCGTCATTGTTACAGATATATTACCTACTTGCTGACCCGACAGACTTCGTATTGTCAAACTTGTGGCATTTTTCCGGTACTCTTAATTCAATCAGCCGTGAATATTTTAATGGTCAAAATTTTCTGGGACTAAAAGTATCCTATTTTTTATTTGGGTCATCAACTCATCATCTAGCATTCTGACACATTATGTACTTCAGGAGCCTTTTCGCCTCAAACACACAAACATCCAAACGTCTAAACATTCACATTTATAATATTAATTGCATATAAAAAAAACGTGAAAACCAGTGTGTATCCTATTGTATTGATTCTCGTTAGTATTGACACATTGGTATTCCTTAACAGTCGTCAATATACTGATGGGCTGACGTTTCGAGTTGAATTTAAGGAAACGTGGAATTATTAGGGGCCTTGCTGTGTCGTCAACCAATTCCTGTATGCTAATGTATGGTGCAAAAGTATTTACAACGTACAGAACATAACATAATAAAGTTTTTTTTGAAGCAGTGAAAAAACTCTTAATTATGTATTTTTTATTTTTTTAAATTCTTTTTAAAATGTTTTCTTTCTATCGATAGTCTCTGCCTACTCTATGCAAACTAATGGAAAGGGAGTTTCTATTTAAATTTATGTTTTATGTAAGTGTAACGTAACTTCTTGTTTTAAAGGTATATTTTTTAATATATTTCTAGTTTCTTAGCTCTGGCTACCCTTCTAGGGATTTATAGCCGTGAGTATATGTATGTATGTATGTATTTTTAATATCTATCAATTAAATATTAATGTTGGATACAGCACAAAAAATATCCTTTAAAAACTTTGATTATAATATTCCACGAGATACCTTTTATTATATTAGACACCGAATTTTTTTTTTCCTTTGATGGTTTCTCCCAACAACATTACGATAAACATAAATATTTAAAGAGTGACAATATTACTACTATTCTCATTCAATTCGGTATGCAGTTTTACAAAAGTGGTGCTGATTACGAAACCATCTCCAGATATTATGTTTTTAAAACATTTTCTCTTGAAATTAAATCAAATAAAGCTAAGGTGACCGTTATTTTATCCAAAAAGTGGAACAGTATTTGACTTTCAGTGTTATTTCAAAGACATTTGTTTTTGCAGTTTTTTAATAAAATAACGGACATAATAGGTTTCTTAAGTATAATATGGTAATAATTTCATTTGAGATCAAAAATTCGTGAAATGTTTTGCAATTAGCAACATAATTATCAAACATTTCGCTATATTTGCATGTCGCTACGTGATATTTTCGATTCATGACGTCATTAAGTTCAAAAGTTGAAGAATCTTTAAAAAATCATAACTTTACAATTACTCATTTTAAATGAAAAATATTCAAATTAGTTTTTTATTTTCGTGTTTGCTATCGAATAAAAATATTTAATAAATACGAAAAAAAAACTTTGCATACCGAATTGTGAATATTGTATTTAAAGTAAACACCTGCTTCAATGGATTATTTTGAAAATGTGAGTGTTCGTCATGAATGGATAAAACTACTCAATGTATTCTGGTGAAGTTTAATGAATTCAGCCAGCGTATTTCCGCGGTAAGCAATTACAAATGAAACCATATAATGGTCGACGCGTTTTCATATAATTTTCTCCTCAAATTCAAACGTTCACGACGTATTTCCTCCTAAAAGGGTTGGTAGAGGTACGAATGCTTCTGAACATCACGTGAAATTGTCACCTGGTGTTTAGACGTTGGTAACGTTTTTGCTTGGACAGTGTACTCACGTGATAGGGGGCAGGCCTATCGCTGTTTTGTACGAATACACTGTCACATGACTAAGTACAACTCAGCCATGTGGTTTTCCTAACGATGTTTTCCCTCACGGTTAACAAACATGATAAATCAACCACACATATGTCTTTAGAAAAGACAAATTGGTGTATGTCTGACCCGAGATTTGAACCCCCATAGTCTGCACGATAAACGTTTTTCTATCCACTGAGCTATGACGGTTTCCATGCTATCCTATTTAAACCTATCTCTATTTCGATGTGTCTCAAAAGTGAATGCATCGACGAAATCAACACACAAATTTTTAAAGCGAAATATATTTTCGGCTTCAGCAAGAGTTAGAATTAGTAAAAAAAAGAGCGAACGCGGTCGTTGACCTTACATTTCGTTCCTCATTTCAGTAAATTCAGAACTGGTCAAGCTTTGAGCAAAATGCAGAAGCAATCTCGGTTTATTTGTTCTTGAGGACGTAAACGTGGAAAATATTTTGTATTTTTCTGTTTGGCGTTTGAAATGAACTGGCGTTTCTCGGTTTCTGTATTAAAATATACCCATCTTATAGCGAGCAAATGTTGTCATTATAGTAAGTAAACTGAGTCAAATAAAACATTCATTTTATCGTTATATTTTTTTACATTTTGCTAACTTACTTACTACCTGTTGATTCAAGAAGTACCAAATTAATAAGCCTGCTGTGATTTGAAAAGTTTTTTTGTAGGAAAAGAAACTTGTTAGTGTTTAAAATGGACTGTTACTTCTGTCAAATATTAGGTCTTTACCTACGAAATTGCCGTTTTGTATGAAAAAAATTAAACGAATGTTTTTCTTGTATTTTTTAATTGTATTAATCGAAGTAATCACCCATGCAATCAATGCATCTTTGCCAACGCAGTGGCAGTTTATTGATGCCCTTTTTGAAGAAATCAGCTGGACGGGAGGCAACAAATTCTTCAAAGGCATTTTGTACTGCCTCTCGGGTATTAAATTTTTTTCCCGCCAAGAAGTTATCCAAATTCTGGAAAAAGTAGAAGTCTGTAGGCGCAAGGTCTGGTGAGTACGTTGGATGATGGAGAGCTTCCAACCCCAGTTCTTGCAACTTGGAGACCGTCTGCTGTGCAGTATGAGGTCGCGCGTTGTCGTGCAGGAGCAGCGGAGACGAGCGATTGACCAATGCTGGTTGGAGATGTGCCATCTTCTCCATCATTGTGTTCAGTTCTTCACAGTACACATCTGCAGTAATGCTCACCCCGTTTGGTAAGAAGCTGTGATGAATCACACCGGCGCTAGACCACCAAACAGTGACCATCACTTTTCTAGGGGTAAGTTTTCGTTTAGGGCACTGTTTAGGTGCTGAACCAGGATCCAACCAACTTGCTGAGCGCTTGCGGTTGTCAAACAGAATCCATTTTTCGTCGCAGGTAACAATGCGGTTCAAAATTCCTTCATTTGTGTGTCTGTTGAGCAGTGTAAGGCACGTCTCGATGCGTACTTCGCGCTGGCGATCATTGAGTTCGTGGGGCACCCATTTGTCAAGCTTTTTTACCTTGCCAATTTGACGCAAATGGACCAATATTGTTTTGACGCTAACGTCGAAAGCTGCTGCTAATTCCGCCGTAGATTGTGTATCATCAGCTTCCACAATCGCCTTTAATTCGTCATTGTCGACCAAAGTCTTCGGACGACCACGAGGTTCATTTTTCAGGTCGAAATTTCCAGAACGGAAGCGAGCAAACCAATAACAGGCGGTGCGTTGGTTTGTAGTGTTAGCTCCGTAAACGTCATTGATGTTGCGTGCCACTTGTGCCGCGTTGCTGCCACGACGGTACTCATATTCCATAATTACTCGAATTTTTAACGTATCCATGATGACGAAAAAGATTGAAATGCGATGAAAACGTAACACTAATCAATAAACAAATGACTACTTTTGGAAAAAGAATTCCATGTTTTTAAAATAAAATTAATTTGAAATTAGAATTCTTAGTCAAACAAAAATTATTTTGATTTGAAATGGCCAGTACTGCAGAACGGCAATTCCATAGGTAAAAACCTATTATTTAATATAATTATTTAAATGTGTATTGACTAATTCAAAAGAAGAATTGTAGTGACCTGAAGGAATCCAACCCTGATTGTTCTGGTAACGTTGCGTTTTACCCATTTTATTCATATTTGACGAGCTCAAATTTTGCTTGCAGTTATTAACTTAATTGGGCTAACCAAATTACAATTTGCTGTTAATTAACTCATGAAACAACTATAATTAAAACCAATTTTCTTTATCTCTTCAAAATTATTAGTTACTTCTCAATTAGTGGAGCGCCCGGGGGTTTTGACCTCGGATCTCATAGGGATTGAATGAATTTCCATGTAACCAACAGGATTTTGTTTTGTATGCTCTAAATCGTAACCTCTACCAATATTATATTGTGCAATTAATTTATTCATTGTTTAAACGAAAAATGTGTAAATGTATTATATTAGAGCATAACATTTAATCGGAAATATTTTTTTTTTTAGTTCTACGTGAAATTTTATTTAAATAGATAAAGACAAACATCTTCCCAACATTCCATTTTTATTCTGGTATTGCAAGTGATCAAACTATTGAGCAGACTTTAATGAAAGGAATGAGCATCGAAGGGGGTCCTTTTAAACGAGGTGCCACTGAAAGTGTAGTTTATAAATGGATCAGAGAAGTTATTTATAGTAAAGATATTATTGAAGGCATAGAAATAGTTATAGTTATTTTGTGACATATCTTTCAATAAAAGTCATCAGCACAGTGAATCTACGGATGCTAGAATAGAAAGGGATGGTATCGATGTAAAAAGATTGGTAGACTTTTTCAAAGAACACAGTCCTTTTCCTGATACAGATACAATTATGTCAATTGCCACTGGAATTACCGGTGATAAAAGTATAAATTGTTACAATGCTTTTGAAGAAGGTTGGAAAGTCATGAAGAAAACCGAAGGGAAAAATGTACGCGAATTAAAGTTATTAAGGAAAGATAAAATAAATTCTCTATTGGCTAAAAATAATATAATAAAATATTATTCCCGTTGATCCATTGTAGCTGTTTCAACGTATGTGTGTGTTGAAAAAACAGATGACGAACTATGAACTGAATTATGAACTGGCACCATATCCACTTGCTCTGTTTGAAGATGGCCAACTGCGAAAGACAAAAAAATCTTTCTACGAATTATTCCCAGAAATTCAGATTAATTTGAAATGCTTAGAAAATGTTCATTATGTTATTGATGGAGGCATGTTGTTATATCGTTGCAAATGGCAATTAAATGAAACATTCAAAATGATATGCGAACATTACGTAAGCTATTTGAAGAATAATTATAATAACGCATACGTGGTATTTGATGGATATAAGAAGGACGGTATTAAATCTACTGAAAGGAATAATTCGTAAAAAATATATGTACAGATATTGAATTTGATGAAAATATGCCGATATAAATATACAGCTCATAAGTCATATAACAACAAATATATATAAACAAATAGTTCACGTAATATTTTTTTTAACATTTCATTATCCATAATTTATTTATTTTTTCAGTAGCTTCCACTTCTGTTACAAAAAAATAAATTCTACAACGTTACCTTCATTATAGCACATAAGTTATAGCAATCATAAATTTTTGTTATTTAAAAATCAAATACACAACTTTTAAATAGGTAGAGATTATTATTTATGTTATTCATAACACATTTTCGCAAAGATAATTAAATGTCATCTATTCCCTGAGACATCCGAGGTTTTAATGTTTTTAACGCTCCAGACGCTTCACTAAATTGGTATAATCAAACGCAACAAAAAAAATATCCACCACATCAGAAAATTTACCTGGAAAAGTCATGAGAAGACTCTGCATGTAGACAAATCCCAAAGGTTACTTTAAATTCATACGATCTTTCATAATTCGATGCTTTTTCCTGTAAGGGGCTACAAAATGGGTCACGAATCTGTGTATTTCTTTTCTGTGTGTTACAACTAATGTGTATTATTTCTATAGTTAAACATTTATATTTACAGCTTTACAAAATTCCTTACCCATCACCAATATATGACTCGATTTCATCAACTACTATTTTTTATCTAATTTTCCTAAAACATAAATAAATAAATATATAAATACGGACATATTGCTGTGTAGTGTCGGCTTAGAATAGCACTACCCCATTTCTTCCGGTGGGTGTACGTAAGAGGCGAAATGAAATGAAATGAAACTATCAATGCGACTAACGGTATTGGGTGCTTTTAAGGGATTTTTGGGCGATGCGGTTGGAGACCCATCACCAACAACCTTTATTTTACCATCTTTTCCCCACACAACTTTCCAAAAGTGGCTGAGGAATTTCTAATTCCTTAGCTCTGGCTACCCCTTTTAGGGTTTTATAGCCGTGAGTATATGTATGTTTGTGTGTATATATTTATACACAGATCAAGTTAGCACCAAACAAAGTAGAATTTGTATTATGAGTACTATCTTGTAATTAAATCTTCTAGAAAAGAAGAATATTCTTCGATGTAATCTTGTTATTCCTGACACCTAAATTAATACCTCACCAAAATTGAAAATGTGTCACCAAAATTGTTGTGCCCCACAAAAAATAGATTTAGGTTGAAATAATCTTATACGAGTAGTCAGTCTCGCCATCCTCTGGCAAAGCTTATCAGGGCTGTATCAAAAATAGTATTGCCTCCTGTATTTGCTGAAGGTGACCCGCTTTAGTAATCAAACCACAGCAAGCTACAACTATATATCGATAGAACAACAGGTACAATTTCCTCTGAGGTTACATCACACACGATTGTTATTTCCTGACCTGTACTTAACATGTCTCGAAACCACTAAAGTTCCTCTGACAAATAATTTAGCTAGGATTTTTGAGTGACAATAGGCCTTTAAGGGTATATTTAGGGCGACGTCCAAGGTGTTCATTTGTTTAATGTGTATCCGTGACAGAGAAAATAAATTTCACCTTTGCAGCCTTATAAGTTTTTATGTCATGCCTATTTGGTCCACAGAATACATACATACATACATACATATACTCACGGCTATAAATCCCTAGAAGGGGTAGCCAGAGCTAAGGAACTAGAAATTCCTCAGCCACTTTTGGTAAGTTGAGTGGGGAAAAGATGGCAAAATAAAGGTTGTTGGTGATGGGTCCAAAGAATCTTAAAATAAATTAATTTTTTACATACAATATACAAAAAACATATAACTAAAATTAATAACCAGTATAGGAGTAAAAGTAAAATGAATTGTAACCTTGATACATTTGTTCAAATCCTATCAGAGCCTTTAACTCTCTATTCATTCTTAATTATTAATTAGCTGTGTAGTGTCGGCTTAGAATAGCACTACCCCATTTCTTCCGGTGGGTGCACGTAAGAGGTGATTAATGGTTTTGGGGGCTTTCAAGGGATTTTTAGGCGATGCGGTTGGAGACCCATCACCAACAACCTTTATTTTACCATCTTTTATCCACACAACTTTCCAAAAGTGGCTGAGGAATTTTTAATTCCTTAGCTCTGGCTATCCCATCTAGGGATTTATAGCCGTGAGTATATGTATGTATTCTTAATTAGAGCTGACAAAAGTGAGTTCAGAAACTAAATTGACCTACTAAGTGATATAAGGCTAGAGCTTTAGCTTGGTGGTTAACCCCAGATTCATATGTCGTATAATATCCAGGACAACGAGTTTCTCTGCCACCTCTTACTACAAAATAGCTATAAATTTATCATGTCGATCACCTGAGTTCCGTACAAGCTATAAATAAAATTGATGCCTCTAAAATAAAAGATATATCGTTATACAATCATTTTATCTGAGCAACAACAAATGGTAGCATAACAACTCCCCCAGTTTATTACGAGGCAATATCGTATCAAAATGTAGTTACCGAATGTCACTTGGAAAATAACAGCCCATCACCTCCTATCCATTGCGAACCAATTTTATGTGAGTTTCGCGAAAATTACATTTTTACAAGTCAGTTTATTTGGTTTCGGGGTTGGCCGGAGTGTGGAATTTTACGGAAATTCAATGGTGGACTTGATTTTATGTTTGGTGGCGTTGTTTTTATCATAAGACGATAAAATATAAATGATGAAATATGTTTTTGTAATAAATTAATATTGGGGTGGAGGTGTTTAAAAACTATACTGTAATCAAAAAAGAATTAAGTTATCAAAGTATATTTTTTTCAAGGATGTAATACATAACTATAAAAAACACAACAATAATATATTTCTAAAACCAAAGAAATTAAAAAAATATATGTATACGTATTAATAATAAGAATAATCATCTTTCACTAACACAGTACAAGACACTAAAAGTTCATTCAAGTAAGAAACACTTAAACGCTCAGCAAGGTGTAAAAGGGACATATTTATCTTTGACATATCGGATATATATCACTGTAGACTAGTTTATCTCACTCGGAGCGAAAACAATCCAACCGTTTCTTATACTGTTCGAAATGTTGTAGAGCGAGCATGGCGAGTGATTAATTGAATTGATTGGCTTGGCGTTTCACTCGAAGCGCAAAATTCAATATAAATTTTGCAAAGATTTTCTTAAATTGTGTAAATAAAGTTACTAGCCGATATTTAAAGTGATTTTCGCATGTTAAATCTAGTATTTTGTACAAAATAATATTCAAATAGTTGTGCTACGCAACGGTCATTAAACAAAAAATGTGATTCCCAAATCTTTAAATTACCTGATATCATTAATACACAGATTTTATCAACATTTCAGAAATTAAAGATCTTACATATTTTGCAATGTTAAGAAATAGTCTAATACTAGGTGAACGAAATGAAATAGTCGCTCTTTACTATCAATCACACACTCACGGTTCGAGCGGCTACACTTTTAGGTAGATTTTTCACAAAGCCGTAAACATAAATCACACACAAAACTTATGTAGCCATTGTCAAAATATTTCAACGACAAAACAACTCTGAAATGATGGGGCGTATGTAAACCTGTTTCTACTAAAGTGGGCTTCTCACGACAGAATAAAAAAAGTAAATTACAAACCTCCCTCGGCAACCTTGCGAGCACTCCATCAAAACTGTGACAACCTACTTTTGTACAAACTCCTTATACACTCGCACGCTACGTGTAGCCGGGAAAATGCAATGTTTCTTAAAAATGGCGACTATTTTCAACATACAAACTTACTCGTGAGAAATACCAGATGGCCGGAATTTAAATGGACTGTTATTCAATTACAATGGGTGTTTTTGCACAAATAACGGAGGTTTCGTGAATATATAATATTTCAGGAGTAAATTTGTATAAAGTTCTGCGTTATTTTTTATTCTGGATTATATAGATCTTTCAAAGAAAATACATTTACATTTATTTAATTAGTGATCGGCTTAGAATAGCACTGCCCCATTTCTTCATGTGGGTGTCGTTAGAAGAAACTTAAGGTTTTAGGGCTTTTTAGGTATCTTTTGCGATATGGTCGAAAACCAATCACCAACAACCCTTTGTTTAATCTATACTCACTAAACTTCAACAGTGGCTGAGGTATTTTATTTACATCTCTGTTGCCCTGGCTACCCCTAAGGTATTTATAGACGTGAATAATGAATATGAGTATGTATGTACAATGGTTTGGTTGCATTGCCCGGATTTTTTCTACGTTGTTTTGAAATGGTGTAATTCTATCCATAGCAAGATGACACATCAGACTCTCCCAGAACTTTCTATGAGTAGGCAGGTTAATCAGCCTTAAATTATTTCACACTTATATAAATACAAGTTTCTGTTCCTTATCCTTACTCAGAACTTTAATTAAATCTATGAAAATGTAGGGAACTAAATATTGATCACATTGTCAGTCTGACATTGATGACGGAAACTCCCGACTCATTTAAAGTTCCCGCGGAAACTAAAAACTAATGGCACTCACTAATTGCAGTTACCAGTTTGTGACGTTTTAATTATACGACCTCTTTTCGTGAAAGAGACGCTTAAAAACTCCATTGCTGGCTGAAAAGTTAATTTCAAATATGGAATTCAGGAATACAAGCCATTTTTTAACAAATGAGGTTTCATTTTATTATTTGTGAAAATTATATTAGTTATTTAATAAACAGTATAATAATACAATAGTATACAAAATCAGTGTTGTTTACAGAAACAATTTCTAATAATGTGTTTGGTATTCAATGTTGATAATATTGAAGCATCATGTCAGTTGATTTGGTGGAATTCTTGTATGTTTTCATAATTTCGAGTGCCACATTGTCAACATGGCGCGGGCAGATAGGAAATTAAATGTCAAATGTTGCCAACAGCGATGTTCACATACGCACATTTTAATGAACTTTTTATTCTCGACTTTTTTGTTACAACATTGACATGCAGATACGCAAAATAAGTTCTCAAATTTTTGGTTATTCTTGACGCTGCTATTTAAATTATTCAATTCTTTTTTGTTTTACATACATATGGCTATAAACCCCTACAAGGGGTATTCAGAGTTTCGGAATAAGACATTCCTCAGCCTCTTTTGGAAGTTGTAAAGGGTTTTGATTAAGGGTTAATAAACAAAGGTTTTATGGTGATTTGTCCGACTCCGTAATCTCTAACCGCAATACCGTTAGCCGCCTCTTACTCGTACGAACACCCACTTTAAGAAGCATAGATAAAATAGCATTTTTGTTTTCTAAAAGATTATTTTACTTTAGATGTCTGTGGGATGGTTAAAAATAACATAAACACCTTATTTCCAGCGGGAGTCGCAAGATGTGACTTAGACTTGGGGCTTAGTTAGAGTATGGGGCTTTTTAAGTTAGACCTATGACTTTATTTTATATTCTTTTTTCCTCTTGACTTCCAAGAGTGGCTGAGGAATATCTGATTTCGAAGCTCTGTCTAACCTTTTGGAATTTATAGCCGCGAGTATATTATATACCTTACGCTGCCATGCTCAAAGAGGTAAGGAATAATAAATTTCCTCTTGAAGTTAAGGGGAAGGAAGACCTTTAACGAACTGTGACAATGTTTATAACAAAACATAACATAAACGTTCACGCCGTTTATCCCCGAAGGGGTTGGCAGAGGTACCAATACTTCTGAACTCACATGGCAGCGCCATCTAGTGTCCAGAGAAGGTACCCACGTTTTGCTTAGACAGTGTACTCTCGTGATAGGGGGCAGGCCTATCGCCGCTTTGTACGAATACACTGTCACATGACTTAGTACAACTCAGCCATGTGGGTTTCCTCACGATGTTTTCCCTCACCGTTAACAACCATGATAAATTAACCACACATATGTCTTTAGAAAAGAAAAATTGGTGTAGGCCCGACCCAGCATTTGAACACTAGTCGTTTGCACGATAACCGAGTGTTCTACCCACTGGGCTATCACGGTTGGTACTACAACTAAATATATATTACCATTTTATAAATATTTCAAAAATCGTTGTCGCTAATAAATCATAATGATACAATATCAGATCAAAAGTTCAACAGGACAATTTATATGCAAAGGAGTACGTGTACATTACGCGATGTACATGAAAGCAACAACAGCCAAACTAAATAATCCGGAGTAACGAAACAATATAAACTTGACGAAGTTTCTGAGGTTGTTCGCAGCCCGAAGGTTTGCTAACTTTATATCGACTTAGACAAAATAAACGCTCAAAGTGGTTTTGGTTTAATCACTAACATTGTTTGGGAAGATAATACACCTTAGGGTTAGGGTTAGTTTGTATCTGTTGTTGTCGCTGTGTTGGCTTAGAATAACACGAATCTTTCCGCAAGTGTCGTAAAAGGTGACTTAAGGATTTGGGCTTCATCGGCGATTTTTAGGAATGCAGTTGTAGACCCGTCACCAACCCCTTTTATTTCACATTTATTTTCTCCAGTCAACTTCCAAAAGTGGCTGAAGATTATTTTTTTCGTAGTCCTGGCTACCCTCTTTATGGATTTAAAGCCGTGAGTATATTTATATATCAACTGAAAAAAATCAACTCAAACGTTCACGCTGTATCTCTAAGAAGGGGTTGGCTTGAAGTGTACTCCTGCTTTTCCTACACTACTTTTGGAAGTTATGTGAGAATAAAATTGAAATATAAAAGATGATCTCTTTAATAGTCACGTACCCATATTCTTCTCGGAAGACCTCTATGTTAAGAAATAGGGAGAGTGTTATTTTAAGCTACGAAAAGATCATTATTACTTTTGATCCATATGCATAGTGACATTGCCTATTTGCTCTCTGATTGTAATTATACGCAGCAACGAATAATTTCAATGAATAATAATTAGTTCGCATCATTGATTTTAAAATTAAACAATGCTTTAATTTCAGTAACATACTCATGCCATTAGCTATCGTTGAGGGAGGCAGAGACTATGGATTTCCAATTTGCACGGTCCTGTCAAACCTATCGATCTTAATTTACATTCAATATTTTTTTTGTAAATGCCTTTTTATGCCACGCCTGCCTTTTTGGACTCATTTTAATTATTTTTTTCAATGGCTGATAGTGGTTTAATGTCTGTTTTTTGATATCGTATCAGGCGTCTACGAATAGAAGGCTCTTGGAAAAAAAATTGGCTGAAAACCAGTCACAATCGATCCTTTGTTTCAAGGTTTAGCAAGTTGATTTTAAAGCTCAATTATATAATGGCACTCTTTTGCATCAAAAAAACATTATTCATGCTTAAATTACTCGTATATATTTTTAAGTTATTTATTATGCTGTGTTCATGTTTTTATGTTATTGTTTGTTTTATTAATGCTATGTTATGAATCATAATACTGTTTGTGCGCCAAATAAATAAATACAAATAAAATATACAGTCTTAATAGTAGTCAAAAAGTTTTAGTAGTGAATAGACAAAAAAAACTTGTACTTATCAAAGCACAGACAACATATTTACACGCCTTGGGGCAGGACGAGCAGGGTTCTTTCTCTTCGTTCTTCGTTTCAGGGTTGTTTTCCTAACTTTGCTGTATTTTTTATTATTAAATAATTGGTTTAATTATATATATGTTTGTGGGAACAGCAAAGATATACTGGCCAGTACACCCTGCTGTGTACCAACTTATAATTTGTATCTATGCTTAACTCGAAAAACATTTACACTCCGCGATGTAGGAATATGAGTGAGACGCTGCTATGTGCGTTTGAGTCCGCAGTAGTGTGCGCTCTAACATGACTCCCACATGTTTTTTCACACATTTTTCGCCTGGCTTGGTATAAGCTCGCTGATTCTCATTGGTATAAGCTGATAATATCAATCGCCATTTTGTGACTTACAGACAAATCTCTTGTCATATATTTCATACATACTACACCTTCGGACGGATGTCTCATTAGCTCATTTTCTTTGTAATATAAATATGTTTTCCGTGTTTGTCTCTTACTGAAATTACATTCTCCATTTACTCTATATTTCTGTTTTACCGATTTTCTTTCATCCATCCTTTATATTGGGTCAAACCATCTTAACATACCTTTTTTATCTAAATAGGTCCCATTTTATCTCCTATACATGAAGTATCAGACACTCAACCCTTTTGGACCAATGAACTTATATAAAGATCTAAAATATACCAGCTAAGTAACATCAAAACTTGCGATGATCGATCAAGAAGCGAACTCAGCAAGAAATAACAAAGTTAGTTGATAAGGAGTTGCTAACGACACGCCGCACCAACTTTGTATGAATTCCGCTGGCAAACTATGCATCGACTTTAATGACTGACGCTCTGCGGTAAATACACCGCAGTAAGATGGCAGAAATAATATTGGTATCCATATTTTTGTAGTATACTAGCGGTCATATACATAACTTATTTTCAATAATCAAGTAAGTTAATATATTATTTGTCATTCATTTACCGCAATGAAAGTTAACAAAGATCACAGTTTCCAGAGATCTAGCTCTCAGTTAAGCATGTTTTGCAAGGAACAATGCATTTACAAACTACTCCATTATGCAATAATAAATGCACATAAAGAAAAAAGAAATAAAGTACTCTCAGACTTCTACATACATACATACATATACTCACGGCTATAAATTCCTCAACGGGGTAGCCAGAGCTTTGAAATGAGAAATTCCTCAGCCACTTTTGGAAGTTGATTGGGGAAAAGATGGTAATAATAAATGTTTTTGGAGACGGGTCTCCAACCACATCGCCCAAAATTCACTTAAAAAGCCCCTATACCCTTTGTCGCCTCTTACGATCCCCCACGGGAGAAATGTTAAAGTGTTATTCTAAGCCGACACTACACAGCTTTATTCTAAGCCGACACTACACAGCTACAACAAAATATATTGTTAAATTATCCTGACTCCCTTACAATAAAGTCTTTGCCACAAATACAACACTCATGAAATTAATCGACGTCCATGGTGTAGTTGGTAAATGATCGCTTCTAGATCCGAAGGTTTGATCCCTGCCGAGAGAAACATAAGTATAATAAATATAGATGCTTGATTTTTCATTAATTGAGTGTCTAAGTGCAACCCCTGAGCATCGAAACCAAAACCTAACCGATACACCATGGAGGCGAATAATCTAGTAAAATAATACAACCTAAATAAATCCTTCGCAACAGTGGTGTCAAGAATTCCTATTCCCATTTTGCGTGTACCTCCGAAATACGATGATAACATATCCGTGACGTCACACAGGCACGTGCGTGTTGTAAATTACGTTCGCTGGCAACACTCGAAGGGCTGGCAACAATTTCTTCAAATTAAAATAGCGCAGTGTTCGGTATTTGTCCAATATTGTCGTCGCTAGCTTTAGGGATGGGTTGTGTAGTGATTTTATCGATAAGACTAGAAAAAAATATTGTACTTACTTTAGTATTTGTGACCATGTAAAGGGTTTTTTGTTATAGAAGTAAAGTTAAATGAATTTAGTGCTCGTTGTAATTACAATGTGTATATTTAATGTATTATAAGTACGTAACTAGCATAATATCAAATGAAATCTAAATTAATATGAAATATGTGTACGCATGAAACACTCTCTATTGCAATACCATCTTAGCTTTCTTAAATAAAACTCGATTGTTCTGCGTTTTCTAATAGCATATAATATAATCTATACTATATGTGAAACTTTTCTGGCTCCCAGACATAATTTTCATGAACTATAGTGATTCGAATAAAACTTCACTTTTAGTATGTATTGCTACTCTCCTTCAATAGCTTTACCATTTCAAAGTGTTTTATAACAATATAGCTTACAAAAATTATTATTTTTAAAACATCGATATCGTCCCAACCCTATCTCGCCTCTAGCCGCAATATATCGGTCGGTAATAACCCTCTATCCAAAGAATTCGATGTCACCTACCGCTCTAGTTATTTCACAATGTAACACTTTCATTGTTTTTACTCTTTTTACCCCATTTTTTCACTGGGAAACATGGAACCCCTTTAATATGATTTTGTTTCTCTACACAAACCCTTTACCGCAACATACACACTAGATAGGCAGAGCCTATAAATTGCTACTTTGTACCATCCTGGCAAACCCTTCTAGATCAATCTTATTTACTTCTGACTCGGACACCTCTCTGCTTATAAGATCTATATTCGCTGTGTAGTATCGGGTTAGAATAGCACTACCCCATTTTTTCCGGTGGGTGTAAGTAAGAATTTTTAAGTGATTTTTGGGCGGTTAGGTTGGAGACCCATCACCAACAACTTTTATTTTACCATCTTTTCCCCACTCAACTTTCCAAAAGTGGCTGAGGAATTTTTAATGCCTTAGCTCTGGCTACCCCATCTAGGGATTTATAGCCGTGAGTATATGTATGTATCTAAGTGTGTATTTTTATGTCATTGAAATTGTAATCATATACTCAGGGCTACATGCTGGCGAATGTTGCAATATGTCACAAAAACTTATACTGACTCTCTCAGTGTGATCGAAATTTATATTAATTAATTAATCACCATATACAATACAACAATGAGGTAAATGAGAAAAACCGCACAAATGTAATAATCTTAAACCATATTATAAAAGATTTAACGAATCTGTTAATCTGAACAGAAACTACGGTGAGTGAGTGGTACTCACACTTGTCCAGTTTTATGTTATAAATACATTTTTTTCCTAATACGTAACCCATGTTGGTTCTATAAAACACAACCGGTTTTACCAAGTATAAGCTCTTTTCCGGAGTGCAATAATTTCGCATTTCGATGTACATATAAATTGGCTTTATGAGATGGGTATATTGCATTATACATCAACTTGAGTACTTTCAGGATATTATATGAAGTGTATTTTTCAGGTGCGTACCTATTCGTGGGGTGCTGGGACTTTTTAGTGATTAATGAATAACCTTAATTTCAAAAACTTTTTCCCACTCAACTTTTAAAAGTGAGTCAATCATTTCTAATTTCGAAGCTCTGGCTATGCCGTTCTGGAATTTATAACTTTCATATATGCTATTTGCATACAAGTACTCAAGACAAGTACAAGTAACTTAAATTAAAGCAATATTTATTAAACATACAATTAAATGGCGGCCAAAACTTGTAGTCGAGTATTGCATATAATAGTGTTATTTATATATATATGGTATGTATGTACAATTTATATAATTATTACATTATTCATTGACTATTTACTCATACTTATTTTAATTTTCGAAATTATATATATTACATATATATAATATATTATAGTTAATGGATTTATCTGACCTAAATCTTAGTAGGGTTTTTTATTTTTTATTTTTTATTCAAAATTTTGATAATTATTGACTCAGTAATAAGTGAAAATATGTTTGTTTGTTTGGTTGTTCTAACTTGTTTTTAATTTTCCAAGTTTATATAAATAGCTGCTGACGTACTGTCATCACCATGTAGGGCTCATAATGAAAACGAGTTCTGATTTTGTGTATACCTATACATAAATCAGAAATTACTGATTGTGGGCCCAATTTAGCGAAACCATTTCTTTAAATTATTGTATGAATTCTGTATATGTGTGCTAAATAAAAACATTCTTTTCTTTTCAAGAAAATAAAACAACAAAAAGTTTTTAATTAAAAAATTAAAAATTTACAATCATTTTTTCAACGTCATAAATGGAAATTTACTTACTCTCCCGCCACTAATGTGAGTACCACGTGCTGAAACTTAAAATTATTATCATTTTATTTCGTCAACTTTACATACGGTTTAAATTTATGAAAAATCTGCCCCAAAGCTACAAAACATCAATAATTTTTAGCAGTAGGAAACCTAATTCATGGATTAAACAAGAAAGGGTAGAATAACTACTACGAATCGTATTTAATACAAACAGAAGTTCCAATCTAACAAAAAACATGAATGTGCTTCAAAACTATTGAATTGCACACAAAAAAAGGAATCGAGTGGAATCCATATATCCATGCATTGAGTGTTAAATTGCTCCCAATGTAAATACTCCAATTTGGCAAAACCGATATATTTTTTAGAAAAATATGGTAGCGCTCTCACAAATAACAAGTATAAAACCTGACGTGAATATTTCACGATGCAAACCGTATAAAAGAAAATTGAATTTACAAGCAAACCAAAAACACTACAATAGATACAAAATAGATGCGCCAACCCAATATAAGTAAGAACATAAATAATTCAAAGGCTCAGATAAATCTACGGCCGGACGATCGAATAGTATCGCCAATAAGGATGTAATCAATAGCCTCTACACCGGTTATGTTCGATTATAACAAAACTGCTTGGCTTTATTTACCGAATGAACTCTACCGTGGCTCTGGTATTGACATATTGAGTATTTATGGTCCCAGATTTCGGGTAGGGGCATGAAATTGTTTATTGGTAGTACGGAAAACACTGCTGAAAATGTATTTAGCATGAGATATTTATCATGAAACATTTTTTATTGCTGTTTAGTGTTTTAATATAGTGTACTGCCCCTGGCTTTTTAAATAATTTATGACCTTGTATTACTTAAATTAAAAAATACCCTATTTAAAATTTAAGTAATATAAGGCTGTAAATCTATAACCAAGACTCCTTTATTTTACTACATACATACATACATACATATACTCACGGCTATAAATCCCTAGAAGGGGTAGCCAGAGCTAAGAAATTAGAAATTCCTCAGCCACCTTGTGGAAGTTGCGTGGGGAAAGATGGTAAAATGAAGGTTTTTGGTGATGGGTCTCCAACTGCATCGCCCACCGGAAGAAATGGGATTTATTTTACTACTTTCCCCAATTTCCCCAAGTCGCTAATACCGAAGCTCTAGCTATGTTTCTTAGAGTTTGGAATAGCAATAGACAAAATCCTTATAGTTTTGTCATGTCTGTCTGTCTTTCCGTATGCCACAACTATTCATATTTGTAACAAAAATTTGGCGTTAGTATTAGTTAATTATTTTAATAACGGTTTAAACATACATACATTACAGGCCGCGGGTTCGATCCTCGCCGGTGTCAAAATTTTTCTTTCCTTTATTTATCATACATACATACATACATATACCATTGGGCTTCCAGTGCGGAATTCTTCTATCCTTTGTTTCTTTTACACTTTTAAGTAATGTTTGCGTTCCCTACTTCCGATTTTTTTACGAATTCGGAAATTCGAAGTTAGGGAACGCAAACACTACTTAAAAGAGTAAACGAATTTTTTCTTTCCTTTATTTATTAGTAATAATCCCCGCATGAGGTTTTCAAAAACAAAAACATTAAAAAAACTCACATTCCCTGGCCCGAACTTTTAACATTTTCGTGAAACCAAAGCATTCAAGAGTTTCATGTTATTTTAGGCTCCGTTTGTCTCTGATTTGGATCGACACGCATTTCGTGCTTTTCGTTACGACTGATTGATTTTACCCGAGGTCGAACCCGCTACCCTCCACTCGACACTGCCATTAAATACA
Organism: Bedellia somnulentella; assembly: GCA_963576735.1. NCBI lineage: Eukaryota > Metazoa > Arthropoda > Insecta > Lepidoptera > Bedelliidae > Bedellia > Bedellia somnulentella. Next base: position 17,633,238 of record OY755180.1, on the reverse strand, counting down.
TAAACACACATAAACTCATGCCATAAGTTCCCTATGGGATAGGCAGAGACTTTCAATCGCCGCTTTGTACGATCATGGCAGACTAAAAATAAATAAAATAAAAATCATTTATTTGCCAATACATGAGTATAAATTTTGGTGTATAAAATAAAGGCCTTAGAGGTGCTAGAGCTTCGTCTACATTCATCATCTTCATACATTCCCTTTATGTCTTCGTATTTGGACTCCTGCCTTTTTAATCACATTCTATATTCGATCTAAATTTGTTCTCCGTCGTCGACCACCATTACTCCACTAACAATATCGTTTAGTTGTTTTCTTATAAGAAAAGTCATAGCTGAATGAAGTGTTAAAATGGCGCATTAAAGAGACACATACACATGGCACAAAGAGTACATTAACATTAGCAAGTGAACGGGTAGTGGGATAAGATCAGTACGTCTAACTTGAGTTTTCTATGACGTTTACTTATTATGGTACTCGTTGTATCATTCCGTATAATATGCGCTTTAGGTCAAATAGGAAAAGAGCTCAGAAAGCTGTAGTGTGAGGAAGAAAACGGCATTTTGGAAGGTTCGAGAGGTCTCCCAAGATTGCACAAAGTGGCGATGGATAGTTTACGTCTTTCCGAATGGAAACTAATGGCATGCATGTATTTTCTCTCGCATGTATATATTTTTTATCTAGAGTAAAAAATAATAATACAAGAGAACTAAATTAATGTAGCGTAGTGAGATAGAGGATCGTACAACACAGTGACTCTACACAAAAATACTATTTTGAATGCAGTTTTTCTCAGTCAGCCATCGGCGGCGCAGCGTTAGTATTTCGATTCGTTTAAAGTCAAAAAGAAAAAAATCATAAAAGAGCAATCATATAATTCAATTTAAAAATAAACAAATCCGCTGAAAGAAATGCAAAATATTATTTGAAAATTATTTCATCTCTTCAAAATATCTAACAGGGTCGTTGAATGCGCTTTCTGTAATTACCTTACCCAATTACTACCGCGCTGGTAGTATAAACACATCTTTGCCATCGGAACACCGATTTCAACCGCCAATCAGCCGCCTCTGACTATTCACAGAGGCGCATTTAGAAATTCGAGCATGATAAGGTGCTCATTCTATAATAAAAAAAACTTGCAGCAGTCTTAATCTGTTAAAAGTATATCTACAATAGTAATTTAGCAAGCAGAGTATTGGGGTAAAATGACCATAGAAGTTTGGCCTTTTCTTTTTTATTATCCATACATACATACATACATATGCTCAGGGCTATAAATCCCAAGAAGGGGTAGCCAGAGCTAAGGAACTAGAAGTTCCTCAGCCACTTTTGGAAAGTTGAGTGGGGAAAAGATGACAAAATAAAGGTTGTTGGTGATGGGTCTCTAACCACATCGCCCAAAAATCCCTTAAAAGCCCCAATACCGTTAGTCGCCTCTTACGTACACCCACCGGCAGAAATGGGGTAGTGTTATTCTAAGCCGACACTACACAGCTATTATCATTATCCAAATACCTAAATATTTTTATTTAAACACACTATTAAGGCGCCGTTGGTTCAACGAAAAATATCATCTCAGGGGGTGCGGCCCCCCCGCGGGCGCGGGAAAGCGCCTGAGCGCCGATCGGGCGGCCGTCTCCTCGACGCGACGCAGTGCGCGCGTTTTAAAAACATACAGTAGGGTAAGCAATACAGTTATTGTCAAATCGACAGTTTTAGCCACTCGCAAATATTTTCTATGGTATGGGTTCGGACATTTGTTTATGACTATTTACATTTTCTTTCTAAAATATCTACGAGTGGCTATAACAGTCAGGGTGACGAAAACTGTATCGCTTACCCCAGGTTATCAATTTCAAAAATAGTTTCTACCATGGCCGTTTACAATATAAAATGTAATGATACGATAGATTTGTCTACCCCTGTCAGTTTATACAAAATTATTACAGTGATAATTTCATAACTTTTGCCGTGTCGTGTCGGCTTAGAATAACACTACCCCATTTCTACCCTGATCGTAAGAGGCGACTAAGGGTATAGGGGCTTTTTAAGTGATTTTCAGGCGATGTGGTTGGAGAACCGTCACCGAAATCATATATTATTACCATCTTTTCCCAAATCAACTTCCAAAAGTGGCTGAGGAATTTCTCATTCCAAAGCTCTGGCTATCCCGTTAAGGAATTTATAGCCGTGAGTATATGTATTTATATAATTTTCAGTTTACACCTGTAACTATTTAATATTATTAATTGAATTAGAAGTAACTTTAACGGTTTTGTTCTTTTTCCCATTCCTAATAAATTAAACAATAAAATATAAAAATGAGTGCAATCTATGAATTGAATGAATTCTTTTATATTTGCTAATGCTAACCGTACGCACGGTCACTCTCACGCCTACATTGACGCGCATCGTATACAGATAGGTCACTCGCACACTAACGGCGCCGCACGCGCGTAAATTGTAAGATCGGTAACACAAGGCGCGCGCGACATAGGTCCGTCCCCTAAAGCAGCTCGCCGAGCACTGAGCGGGCGGCGGGCGGCGCTCGGGCACGAGTAGGACCGCGAATATCGATGTTTTTAAAATATTTGTTTTATTGAATTTATTAAAAAAGAAAACTAATCGCCAATTATTATTAGAAATACAAATGCTCAAATTATGATGCAAGTTATATGTAAGTAGGTAAAATAAATAAAATATAAAACCATTTTAAAGAGTGTAATTATAGGTATGTTGGCGATTTTTTTGTATCGAGCGAAAATTTATTAATCACGTTTCGAATCGCCAATTTCACAGCAGAAAAGCCTCAAGATTTTGATGTATTTTTTTCAAAACCATATTGTTATAAACGTACGCATTATAATGTTTCAAAAACTCTGTTCGCTGGACTAACGGCAAGTTCATTTTGATATGACTCAAAAGGACATAAATATATCCATACTTTGAACGCAGAGTGATCTTTATGCCGCTTCGTTTGGCTTATTCCACTTTTCCCCGTTGACAATCCCCGTCAACGGGGATAAGTGAACTTTTTGTTCACAAATCCCCGTTAACACAAATTGGAGCGTGTAATGGGGATTAGTGAACTAAAAAGTTCATTAATCCCCATTACGTTAAAAATAAAATAATCATGTAAGAATCAGGTACCTTCTATTTATTATTGGATAAGAACTCACTTATTGATTATTGTTATAATCAAATTAAATAAAATTTAAGCTTGATTACAACACGATTTATACTAAAATCAAAATTTTTACTATTATTTACGTTTCTTCGATAATGAATAATGATAGAGCTGTTAATAACAAAACGTAAGTACAAACCGTTGCCAATTTGTACAGTTCGCGAAACCAGCATGTTCCGCTGCGAGTAGATATTTACTATCTATATATAGATATTATTATGTTATGAATGCTATGTTTTAATGTATCTTTTTTAATTAATACATGTAACAAACTGTGATTTTGTTAGGCGTGTTAAGTAAATTTAACTGTTAAACTTTAATTGTAGGCAGTAAGAAATGTACATACATACATACATACATATACTCACGGCTGTAATTCCCTAGAAGGGGTAGCCAGAGCTAAGAAATCAGAAATTCCTCAGCCACTTTTGGAAGTTGCGTGGGGAAAAGATGGTAAAATAAAGGTTGTTGGTGATGGGTCTCCAACCGCATCGCCCAAAAATCCCTTAAAAGCCCCAATACCGTTAGTCGCCTCTTACGTACACCCACCGGAAGAAATGGGGTAGTGCTATTCTATGCCGACACTACACAGCATTAAATGTAAAATCAGTTATTACTTGAAAGTAACTGTCTGTATTTTATTTTATAGTTTGTAGGTACTTACGTTTTGTTATTAAGAGCTCTATCATTATCGAAGAAACGTAAATAATAGTAAAAATTTTGATTTTAGTATAAATGGTGTTGTAATCAAGCGTAAATTTTATTTAATTTGATTATAACAATAATCAATAAGTGAGTTCTTATCCAATAATAAATAGAAGGTACCTGATTCTTACATGATTATTTTATTTTTAACGTAATGGGGATTAATGAACTTTTTAGTTCACTAGTCCCCATTACACGCTCCAATTTGTGTTAACGGGGATTTGAGAACAAAAAGTTCACTTATCCCCGTTGACGGGGATTGTCAACGGGGAAAAGTGGAATAAGCCCTTCGTTTACATTAAAAGGGTGATATGATGCGATTCAATTTTAATGACCACATCCTCTTAATAACCAACTATCTATCTAACCTTTTAATATATTCATTTACTTTCGACATCTTCAAGAAATATAAGTCAGAGCGTGTACTCTTTTTGCTATTAGTCAAAGGTACAAGAATTAAATTTATTTTTACTGTTTTCCTTGATTTAAAAATAATACATATTTATCTCTCAGCACTCAATAAAAGGTTGCTAATCAAATATTTCCAAAGTACGAGGGCTGCTATTTATGTATCCGGAACTGGCCACTTACAGAACAATAATTTAAAAAGTAATTACATCATTTAAAAATAGAACTCTTTAGCTTTAGAATACATTTATTTTTATGTGACTGTCAATTGTTTTCACATCGTAGCGTCATTTTGAAAATTGCGTGTCTTCACCACCATGGATTTAACTCGTGAACATTTTCGTGCCATGATTTTTTACGATTTTCGGCGTGGTCTAACTCAAAAACAGTGCATCGATCAGCTTACTTCAACTTTTGGGGATGAAGCACCCTCAAAGACCACTGTGTATCACTGGTTTAGCGAGTTTAATCGTGGACGATCTAAGCTTACTGATGAAATTAAAGAAGGTCGCCCTAAAACGGTCGTTGTACCTCAAAACATCGATGCTGTCCGGGAACTAATAACTCAAGATCGTCATGTTACATATCGTGAGATAGAGGCATCTCTGGGCATTAGTATGACGAGCATACATAAGATACTTCATGAACATTTAGCTGTAAAAAAAATTTGCTCCCGTTGGATTCCGCACAACTTGAGTATTGATCAAAAACAGGCTCGTGTCGATTGGTGCAAAGAAATGTTAAAAAAATACAACCGTGGTGCGTCAAAAGCTGTTTATAATATCTACACAGGTGACGAATCTTGGATCTACGCTTACGACCCCGAAACTAAGCAGCAGTCCACGGTGTGGGTGTTCCAAGATGAGCCGAACCCAACAAAAGTTATTCGTGCAAAAAGCACATTGAAGCAAATGGTCGCTTGTTTTTTTGGTATAAATGGCCATGTAGCTACAGTGCCTTTAGAGAATCGTAAAACTGTTAATTCGGAGTGGTATACGACCATTTGTTTGCCGGAAGTCTTTGAACAAATAAGAAAGACTAACCGACAACGTAGAATCATTCTGCATCACGACAATGCTAGCTGTCACAGGTCGGCCGTCACAACTCAGTTTTTAGAAGCTCAAAAGATCGAATTGACAGGTCATCCGCCGTACAGCCCTGATTTGGCACCCAATGATTTTTATTTATTTCCAAATGTGAAGAAAAAATTACGTGGTCAACGTTTTTCGAGCCGCGAAGAGGCAGTCGATGCGTTCAAAATGCACGTTTTGGAGATACCTCAGTCTGAGTGGAAAAAGTGCTATGAAAATTGGTTTCAACGCATGCAAAAGTGTATAGATCTGAGCGGCGAATATTTTGAGAAGCAATAAAACCATATTAATTGATATATGTTTGTTTCTTTTTTTTATTCCGGATACATAAATAGCAGCCCTCGTAGAATTGGAGCATCTGAATGAGCATTTTGTCACTATCCGATTTCAAAGGCTATCATACACCTTAAGAAACCTTACACTGATTTTTTATTGCCTCAAAATGAAAAGTACATTCAAAGCGGAAAAAACAGCTACAGTTTTTTATTGGTTGTAAGTAGCTTTATCTTCCTTTATCAAATTCAAATTCTTTATTGCATACACATCATAATATCAATTTCTATATCAATTACTGAGTTCGGCACATAACTACGTTAGCTCCGTCATCCGCCATGCTGGAATACTGTTCCTGCGCATTTTTTTTTAAGTTTTAAAGAATAAATACTATAAGTCAACTTCAATCAAACTAATATATATACTCAATCACATAACATCTTAGTCAATTTCCATATCAATCACTGAGTTCGGCACATAACTAAGTTAGCTTGTCATCCGCCATGTTGGAATACCGTTCCCGCGCATTTATTTTAAGTGTCAAAGAATAAATAATATTAGTTAACGTCAATCAAACTAATATTATATGTTTTTATAAAGAGAAAAAAAAAGATAATATAATTTTATTACACTACAAGATGGTTTCACTAGATAGTTTTCAATTATAACAAATTAATAATATTTAGTTTTAAATATTAGTTACACAAAAATGTATCTTGATTCAAACTAGTCCGACTTTTCCAACGTTTTATCATTCAGAACCTAAATGTCCTGAATGCCTCCCCCACTGAGGTAATATCAATTTCCATTTCAATCACTGAGTTCGGCACATAACTAAGTTAGCTACGTCATCCGCCATGGTGGAATACCGTTCCCACGCATTTTTTTTAAGTGTCAAAGAATAAATAATATTAGTCAACGTCAATCAAACTAATATATATGTATTTATAAAGAAAAACAAACATAAAAAAATAACACGTGCCGTAATTTATGCCGTGTAGTGTCGGCTTAGAATAACACTACCCCATTTCTACCCGTGGGTGAAGTAAGAGGTCGTAAGAGGCGACTAAGGGTATAGGGACTTTTTAAGTGATTTTTGGGCGATGTGGTAGGAGACCCGTCACCAAAAACATTTATTATTACCATCTTTTCCCCCATCAACTTCCAAAAGTGGCTGAGGAATTTCTCATTCCAAAGCTCTGGCTACCCCGTTAAAGGATTTATAGTTGTGAGTATATGTATGTATGCAAAAAAATAACCGTCGAATTTAGAACACTTCTTTTTTGAATCGGTTAAAAAGACGACAAGATACTTTTCATTTAATTATTTCAAAATTATTTTTCAGGTATAACATAATAATAATATTTAGTTTTAAATGTTAGTAATACAAAAATGCGGCGACAGTATCTTATTTCAAACTAAGTATCCCTTCAAACTTTTCCGCATTCAGAAACCTAAATCTCCTGAATGCATCCCCCACTGAGGTAATATCAATTTCCATTTCAATCACTGAGTTCGGCACATAACTAAGTTAGCTACGTCATCCGCCATGTTGGAATACCGTTCCCGCGCAACCAATTCAGCCAATTATACGTCTCTATTAAGTTTCATCAATTGTCACCTACTTTGTTGACGTGATGGTGAGTGATGATATTTTTTAAGTGAACGGCTATGATTTAATTTAATTACGTTCCTGGAGACTCAACTCTTATTTCTATTTTTTAAAGGAGATGTTCTCTGCCTAGTCGGCGGTCTAGTGTTGATGTGAGATGGGTGTCGTACGTATTAAGGCTTTTTAATTGTTGAGCGACGAATCTGAACAATCGTAACCAATCGTCCTATATTTCACAATCTTACCAACAACTTCCAAAATTATTCCAATCAGATTGTTTTACTTAAAAGCCTTTTCTACCCCTATTTAGGATCAAAGCCGCAAGTAAGTAATCTATTATAATATCTGCGAAATCCCAGTACTCTTGTGCAATAGCACCACGTGACAGCGAGGAATGGCCGAGGTAATGGAGCGTCGCGTCACGCCTCAATGGCCACGGAGTGTGTGATGTGAATACGAGCTTTGCTATCTATGGACCTGCGATGGCATAGTTAAATAACTGATACTCAAACATACTTACCTATGCTTACATACATACATACATATACTCACGGCTATAAATCCCTTAAAGGGGTAGCCAGAGCTAGGGAATGAGACATTCCTCAGCCACCTTTGGAAGTTACGTGGGGAAAAGATGGTGAAATAAAGGTTGTTGGTGATGGGTCTCCAACCGCATCGCCCAAAAATCCCTTAAAAGCCCCAATACCGTTAGTCGCCTCTTACGTACACCCACCGTAAGAAATGGGGTAGAGCTATTCTAAGCCGACACTACACACCTATGCTTATGGTTGTTAATCCCAAAGAGGGGTAGCCAGAACAGCAAAATTAGAAAATTTTCAGTTGCTTTTGGGTGTTTATAAACAAATATTGTAAAGTAATTAAATTGGTGTGAATCGCATCGCCCAGAAATCCCAGATTTAAAAAGCTCCAATACCCTAAACCTCCTCTTACGAAAACCCTCGTGAAAATTTTGGTAGTGCGATTCCAAGCCGACACTACGCAGCAGTACTGAACTGTATACTGTACATTATTAATTATATCGTCGAGTTAATATTCTTTTAGCACTACCCCATTTCTTCCGGTGGGTGTACGTAAGAGGCGACTAACGGTATTGGGGCTTTTAAGGGATTTTTGGGCGATGAGGTTGGAGACCCATCACCAACAACCATTATTTTACCATCTTTTCCCCATTTAACTTTCCAAAAGTGGCTGAGGAAATTTTAATTCCTTAGCTCTGGCTACCCCATCTAGGGATTTATATCCGTGAGTATATGTATGTTAATATTCTTTATCACTAAACGTCACATCACTCTACTTTATCTTTAAGCTTAAGCTAGGGCTAGCTTGATCATGATTAAAAAAATCGAGCTTTTGGTTCAAGATAAGAAAACACTGAATTAATCCTTGTTTGGCTTAGATATAAGAGAGGAAATCATTATGATTGCCGAAATATTAAGATGATGATTTCGTTCTGTTGAGAAGACTAGTGAAGCCTTCAGTCACGACTATAGCAGTCCTCACGTCACGGTAGTACTTTTTCATGTAAATTCACGGTATGGAGGATAGAGGTAAGGAGGACTGTATCATAGCATTAATTAGCAGTTGAAAAAACCCTACAAGTGGCGCTAGCAGCGGCAAAGGGTATGAAATGAATGTAACAGTTATTTACAAATGAGGGGTTTTCAAACTGTCCTGGACTATTGACTGTGGACTCTTTTTTAGTCATATAAATTCTAGTGAGATAACGCTGCACTGCGCTGTACATATTGTGTCAAAACATTGCTGATGAACATAGATCACTTAACTAAATAGAGCAGAAATCCATCATAGTTCAATACAAAAATTTATGCAATTGAATCCGCTAAAAAATCATCACCAAAAACGTTTATTATTATCATCTTTTCCCCAACCAACTTCCAAAAGTGGCTGAGGAATTTATCATTCCGTAGCTCTGGCTACCCCGTTAAGGGATTTATAGCCGTGAGTATATGTTTGTATGTATGTATGTATGAATCCGCTAAAAACAAATCTTCATACTAAGTTGTCCCTACACCTTGATTGGTTGATTATTTTTTCCATTTCTGTTGTTCATACATTTCCTTCGCTTAAGTCAGTTAAAATGCTCTGAATCATTTACGGATATTGATATTCTTCATTTCTTCTCTATTTAGTTAAGTTCTCTATAATATTGAATGAATGTAGCATTTGTTTACCTATTGAAGTTGTCCGAGTTAAATAATTTACCCTGTAACTGCAGCGCCAACCGCATTTGAGCGGACAATTATAGCATAAAAAGGCAGTCCTCCGTGCCTCCACCATCCATCCATATTTCACAGTAGTAAAAGTTTGACACTGACATTGTAACATTTGAGATCTATAAAAAAAGTTAATCTAAAAAGTTTTTTACATCAATTTAACCTGAATCCCTTTAAGTATATCACCAAAGCATAACTATAGTTGCAGTGATATATGATGAAGGAGATAATCAGGAAATAGTTCGAACGGCCGACCGCCATTTCCGATAATTAAATAATATTCAGTGACCGAGCAATCGCGGGCCGTGTTAGCACAGGAGCGGGGTGGAGTCGACACTATGTGTGCCTTCTTCAATAGTTTCTTAGATATGGAAGTTGTTTGGTAAATAAATAAAAGCTTGGAAGTTTGGAAGATGGAGAAAAGTTTGGAATATGATACAAAGCCATAAATAAAATTTATGATTTATTAAAAAAGTGTGATTGAGCCTCTACTACATAGGGTTCCGTATTATTATCAGTAAAAATAGCGAAAAACATGTTTTCCTGTACGAAAAATAATACTCAAATATTATTTTTGTTGAAAATTCGTAAACTATTTTAGAAAAAAATGTGAATATTACAAGCGTCTACTTGTTACCAGTCGACATATCCTGCAAAAATTATCAAAAACGTACCGCGGTTTGTATATGAGGCGCACTTATTATTATTCTTATCTTTTAAAACTACTATGATTTATCTGATAAATCCTGGTAGTAGACGGATGGACAGATAAACAAACTTTAAGGTTTCAGTGATAGGGCCGCGTTTTACATTTTTGGTACGAATTCCTAAAATGCTCTCTTTTGCGACTCCATATAATTCTGTTATTCATTTGAGCGCCATTTTAATTAACAGCGCTGTAATTTTATCTAGGCTTTAATCATCATCAGACATTTTTTTTCGAATAAGATTTCATAATTAATTGAATTTTATTACACTACCTGAAAGGTAAGTTTATAACTCAATCCGCGGGTATTTTACAAGAATACTTAGGGATTAGAGACTTTCTGAGTAATTTGTAAGGGATGTTGTAATGTCTACTTATCAACTTGACTTAAATAGTTATTCGTGCTTCTTTAATATAATATGACGAATTAACGATGTTTTTAAATGTTTATTTAATCTCAAACTTTCACGCCGTATGTCGGCGAAGGGGTTGGCAGAGGTACTAATACTTCTGAACATCACGTGACATTGTCACCTGATATTAGAGTAACCACGTTTTGCTTGGACATAGTACTCAAGTAATAGGGGGCAGACCTATCGCCGTATTTAGTACATACTGACTGGTAATATGTCGCTTTATCTACAAACCATTATTTTAAGTCAAATTTCAAATTAACTCCCATTTTAAACGAAGAAATGTATGCTATAGTCATTCGACAATTCACAAATATTAGACTTTGTTATGCATGAAACAATAAATTCACATAGAAGTCAAAATTGTGATTGTCTATCAAAAACAAACAGTAAATACAGATTTAGTAAAATGAACAACATTGTATAACATGTCTGAGAAGTACCTATTCTTTATTCAAAATGTAAACAAGTAATTGCTCTATTCAAAAGAGTTTAAGCTCTATACTCTCGACCATAGAGGTGTGTATCCAAAAAGGTATTTTAGTGAAGTGGTCATCAATAAATCTCAATAAATTTCACACCTGCCAGTGAGTCCTATTCCATATGGTTATTGGAATTTATTCACCAATACTGGGGTACGGTTCGGTTCCAAATAGCCATTAATTTTGCAGAGGAATCATCATGCATTGAAACAGTTTCACACAGTAACAGTTCATCTATTTGACATTAAAAATAGAATCTATTTCTACTTCCATTTATTAAAGTATACTATAAATCCCTAATAGGGGTAACCAGAGCTTTAGAATCAGATAATTCTTCAGCCATTTTTGAAAGTTAAGTGGGGAAAAGATTGAAAAATAAACCATCTACATCTACAACCGCATCGCCCAAAAATCAATGGAAAAACCACGGTACTCTTAGTCGTCTCTTACAATCATCTGAGAAGAAATGGGGTACTGACATTCTAAGCCAGCACTACACGGCAATATACTATCTATTATTACTTTCATTTTTAGAAGAAACAATGACATTCATAAAAAATAACATAACATAACATAAACGTTCACGCCGAATATCCCCGAAGGGGTTGGCAGAGGTACTAATACTTCTGAACATCACGTGACTTAGTCACCCGGTGTTCAGAGTACCCACGTTTTGCATGGACAGTGTACTCACGTGATAGGGGGCAGGCCTATCGCCATTTTGTACGAATACACTGTCACATGACTAAGTACAACTCAGCCATGTGGGTTTCCTCACGATGTTTTCCACCACCATTCATAAAAAATATATTTGTAAGAATATCCATTCTTGATTTTATTTCCAGAATCATCTCTGTTTCCAAAAAAAGAATTCATTTCCTCGATAAAGGTTAGCTGAAAAAAGGTACAATTTGCGTCCCACACCTAATCAATGGAATGAAAATGCCAGCCAGCTACACAAAGAGATCAAAGCATAAAGGCGGTATATTTCCACAAAGGACTCTTTTCTATCTCCCTATTAATTGATCCGTCTCATCCTCATACAAGATAGTAATCTTGTTTTCAGTATAATCGTTCATAAATAAAAGACGTTATTGATGATAATAAAAGTTAAACGACTTTTTTGAAAGCTCTTTGATATTGTGCTTTGAATGTAATGAGCAAAACTTTTTAATTATAATAACGGTTGTTGTTTCTTTTGCTTTTATTACGACTCTTGATTAGGTACCTGTTTTTTTATGTAGCTTTTGAATGTATAAATTTTGTTTCTATAATATAATATTATGTTTTAAAATAATGTATGGTTACTGAAAAAATAGTTACAAGTGAACGCTTAAAATTTTTGCAAAAAATATTATATATAGATTATAGATTATCTTTTAAAATAAATAATCTAATAACAATAAAGGTAATATAAGAGGGTTATATTATGGGGTTCCCATACAACAAACGTATTTTTTTCAAGCGATTTTCAATCGATCATATTAGTTGATAATACGGAACCCTTCGTGCCGACACGCACTTTGCCAGTTTTTTAACATTAGTACAGTATATACTCCTCAGAATTTATCGTTAATTCTCCCATTTTTTCCGTGAAAATTGCTATCCACTTAGTATCAAGCTCGCTGGCCGAGTGGACTGGGTTCGATATCCAATCCGGGTCAATATTGACGGATCTACTTGAATCTCCGTTGAATGCCGCTCCAACACTGAAGTGGGGACGATGCAAACGACTCTATTTTTAGATTTCATGATAAACCTACTTTTTTAAAAGTGATACCTCCTTCCATTTTTAATTTGAATTTGATTAACAAAGAGGTTATAAGTAGGGGTGTATTTGGCTTCTTTGCTCAGGACCGGCGATAGTATTTCTTTGGCTTTTAGAATAAACAAGATAAAAAAAAAATGTGGTTTAGCGCTAATTAGAGTTTTATCTTAAACTTATAGCGTACATACATATACTCACGGCTGTAAATACCTAGAAGGGGTAGGCCAGACCTTCAGAATAAGAAATTTGATTTGTAATTTGATTGTAAAATAAACGTTTTTGGTGATGTTGTCTCTAACCGCGTGGCCTAAAAATCATTTAAGAAGCCTTAATACTCTAAGTCGCCTCTTACGAACTCTCACGGGTAGAAACGTGGTAGTGCTATTCTATACAGCACCAGCACAGGAAACTAATAGCGTGGTACTTTATATGATTAACAAACATATACTCACGGCTGTAAATCCCTAGAAGGGGTAGCCAGCGCAAAGGAATTAGAAATTCCTCAGCCACTTTTGGAAAAGATGATAAAATAAAGATTGTTGGTGATGGGTCTCGAACCGCAACGCCCAAAAATACCTTAAGAGCCCCAATACCGTTAGTCGCCTCTTACGTACACCCACGGGAAGAAACGGGGTAGTGATATTCTAAGCCTTAAGATTATTTGTGTATGTTATCAACGTAAAGGACTTAAGTTAAAAGAGCGGAAGCCAAACGTTGTTCAGTACAATAATTGCAGAATAATTTCCGCTAAAAAATAAATACGTTGTACTTACACCCTGATGATTCAATGTTCTGACTTTTGTCATTCTTCGTTTTTTCTCTATTTAGCTAAGTTCTCTATGGTTATCAACAACGGTCCTACGAAGGATTATAGCTCTGATAATTATAAATGAACCCAAACAAATTTTAATTGTAATTACTGTGTTTCTTTAACAAGAAGATTCCATAAAACCCGTATCCGTATCATTATCATAAAACGAAGGTCTTTACAATACTTACTTTGTTGTTCTAAGGATTCAGTATTAACCATTAAAATTTTAACCCTATTAACCCTGTAATTATAAAAGGGTACCAGCGTCATCTAATGAAAATGAAATTAATAATATTATCTACCTACATAAGATTGCTAACCTCCAAAAAGGTTTGACCAGTGAAAAACACTTACCGCCTTATTGGTGGTTGTAACCATAAACAAATTCAGATTACCAAAAACAACGTTTTAGCAATTTCCCGCCATTTCTGATATTGCAGAAACAAACAAAAAGTATCCCGACCTTTCAACGGTAAATGCCTCATTACGCTTTCATATTTTTAAGACCTCATTTACAAACCTTTATAGCTAGTACGAGCGACCTTTTAACAAGATATCGCGTGCTATAAAACAGCCATCTCTTTCGCACTTACTTAGTGCTACTGTATACTGTCATTCGAATCTAGCCGACATCGTGACGATAAAGTAGCGCTCGTGCTAGGCCTTAGTGGAATAGGTACAGCTTAACGTTTCGACCGCTTGCTTGGATAAAGGATAAAAGAGTGGTTCTAACTGGATATTTGCGTTTTTCACCCTTTTTTCACGGCGGGAAAAACGTTAAGCGCTCTCATTTACATAAATAAGAAGTTAATGTGAGATTACTTCAGTAAAGTTGCTATAAACATGTTGGAAATGGACTTTTCAATACAAAGAGATTTATAATAATGAATTAAAAGGTGGTAATATACATACATATATATACTCACGGCTATATTTCCCTAGAAGGGGTCACCAGTTCCCTAGAAGGGTTAGCAACATTCTAAGCCGGCACTACACTTATATTAGAATGTCGCTACCCCTTTCTACCCACGGGTGTCGTAAGAGGCGACTAAGGGTATTGGGGCTTTTTATTGAATTTTTGGGCGATGCGGTTGGAGACCCATCACCAAAATCTTTATTTTTACCATCTTTTCCCCACTCAACTTCCAAAAGTGGCTGAGAAATTTATAATTCCTTAGCTCTGGTTACCCCTTCTAGGGAATTATAGCCGTGAGTATATGTATGTATGTATGTTTAGCATTTTAATATTTTTTTAAGTTAACTATGTGTATTAATTTACTATTGGTTTGGCACGTCTTTGAACGTGTAGTGCTATATTTTGTCAATATACGGGATGGATAGTGGTAGGTAGGTAGGTAAAATATTTTTGCGAGCTAAAAGCTAGTATTTTTGGTCTTTAATATTATTTGTCTATAGTTTAACTTACATTTTGGTCATATTTCAATGCCCGGACGACCTGTTATAATTTTTAATAACAAGTCAGGACTAAATCTAATAAATCATCAAAACGTATCTTCTCGGTTGAGCTACATTAGACTACAATTAATATTAATTGCACAAATTTATTCTTAATTAGCTACCTACAAAATAAATAACATTTATTTATTCGTCACTAACAGAATACTATTGAAGCGGAAGTATTTTATTCAATGCAGTGCCATCTAGAGGCTAGTAGCAAAACTACAAAATAACTTTACTGCTACTGCCATCTATGGCTAACTTTTGACAACGTTATAACAAAAAGTTAAACATTACCAAATTGTTTCAGCCATATCACAAGAACTGCAAGCTGGCTGCCTCCAGCGGAAAGTTGGCCAACTCCTGATGATGAAGAGGTTCTGCCTTATGGTTGGGAGCAGGGGCTTGATAGTCGAGGGAAGCCGTATTACATTAAGTAAGTCTTGCAATTGCAAGTTTTCCTACCCATTGAAAGCAAGGAAATATAATGTAATTTGATAATTGTATGTACACCTAAATTTGCTGTGTAGTGTCGGCTTAGAATAGATCTACCCCATTTCTTTCGGTGGGTGTACGTAAGAGGCGACTAACGGTATTGGGGCTTTTAAGGGATTTTTGGGCAATGCGGTTGGAGACCCATCACCAACAACCTTTATTTCACCATGTTTTCCCCATGCAACTTCCAAAAGTGGCTGAGGAGTTTCCAATTCCTTGGCTCTGGCTACCCCTTCTAGGGATTTATAGCCGTGAGTATATGTATGTATGTATGTGTCGCAGGATGATTTGATGTTTAGGTTTTTTGCAAAAAAACTAGGGATTTTGCAAAAATCCGGATAATTAGATAACGGTTTTAATATTTTCTAATCTTACTAGGTTTTTTGCAAAAAAACTAGTTGGTTTAGTAAGATTGTATTTCTTTAATGCTGATTGGCTGATTTCTGATTGGTCGCCTACACTTATTCTGATTGGTTCGTCATTGTGGTATTGAGATATTATAGCTTGAGTTATAAAGGGTAAGAAATGACAATACTTATTTGATACTAGGAATTAAATAATTTATTAACTCTTTTGTTGGAGTGAAATTGCAATCACGCTCGGACATTTTATACACAGATCAAGTTACCCCAAACTTTGTATTATGGGATACTAACTCAGCGATATATTTAATATAATATAATACACATATGCTCATCACATAAATGTTGCTCTCAGCGGGGATCAAACCCGCAACCTCCAGACCGAAAAGCTAGTCACCTATCCACTCCGCCACAAACGTCTTCAATATAGGTAGGAACAACAAAGTAAGTACGTTTTAAATTGTAGTATTGAGGAATTATAGCTAGAGTTATAAAGGGAAATGACAATACTATTTTTATACTTGGAAACTTTTTGTAACTAAAGTAGAAATAAAAATAAAATTAAATGTAGGTAGGAACAATGAAATAAGTACGTCTTAATTATCCAATCAGAGATGACGTGATTACGGGGCACTGCAATCGACCAATCAGTGTACAGTATTCATAAAAACTGACATTTCTTTTCGGAGTCACACTAAACCAACTAGTTTTTTTGCAAAAAACCTAGTAAGATTAGAAAATATTATAACCGTTGTCTAATTATCCGGATTTTTGCAAAATCCCTAGGATTTTTGCAAAAAACCTAAACATCAAATCATCCTACGACATATGTATGTTGTATGTACACCCATAAGTTTTATTCTGATGTATCACGTAACGATTTGTCGGTCTCCATTTGAGACTATACGTGATTTTAACTCCAACACAAACGTTCCCGCCCCGTAAAACCGCGAAGGGGTAGCAGAGGTACTTATACATTTGAACATCACGTGACATTTAATTCAGAGTACCCACGCTTTGCTTGGATCGTGCACTCACGATAAGTTTTTACGTTTTGTGCACTGAATATGAATATTGGCTATGTGGGTTTCCCTAAGTATTTTTTCCTTACCGAATCAACCATGAAAAAAAAGAAAAACAAAAACTTCAAATTAAAAACTAAACAGAAAAATTAAATATTATTATTTTTTATTTAAAAAAGAACCGCCTTCAAAAATCCAACTGAAAAGTATAAAATAATTTTTATTTATTTTATTATGTACAACTCTATTCAACTTCTTCTTTTTGAAGTCGGTGCCAAACCAATTTGCATGACAAAGAAGAACGAATATTAGTGGCCCGCCCAAGTTGAGTGAGTTCTCCACCCCATCAGCGTATGTCAACCTTATAAACCTTCCTTTTTAATCAATTAATAAAAAAATTCGCATCAAAATTCATTTCGTAGTTTTACAGATTAAAGTATACATAAGGATGTCCCTATCTATATCCCAGACAGGGAGAGAGAAAGCGACTTTGTTTTATACTATGTAGTGATTTAGATTCTCGATCGTCTTTTTACAAAGTGTTAGAAGTTTTGGTTGTGCCAACTCGGTGCATGCATGTCTCTGTCGAATTGTTAATTCCGTTAGTTTGAAATCTGATAATCTTACATAACCTAACCTAACGTTAGTTTACTATCTCGCTATCTATCTAAAATTATAATTTACTAGTATTTACAGTTTTACGGTGACATGTATATTATGATAATTTCTCTGCGGAGTGCGACGCATGCACACCAGGCTAAGCACCGCTCACTGTCTTTTTTTTTTTTTGTTTTTTTTTTGTTTAGCGGTGGGGAAATCCTCATGGATCCCCCGTATGTCGGACTTTTACCGACTAAAACCCCACCGGTTCGGTGCTGCTGGCCCTGCGGCCTGTGCGGCGTCACCATGACTTGTGTGCCGGGCGGCTGAAGGCCGCCCTGGCGGCGAAAAGGAGTGTACCTAAGCTAAGTCGGATAGGGGACCGCTCACTGTCCCCCAATTCCATCCTTTATAAAGCGACGTCGTTGCGAGCGGATGAAATTTCTTGATTTTTGAGCGCGATTGTGTTACCTACTGTTGTTGAGGCACTATCGATTGATTTATTATTCGTATGGTTTTCTCTATGTAGCAATTTTCATTTTGGATTTGTCTGTTTGGCACCGACTTCAAAAAGAAGAAGTTGAATAGAGTTGTACATAATAAAATAAATAAAAATTATTTTATACTTTTCAGTTGGATTTTTGAAGGCGGTTCTTTTTTAAATAAAAAATAATAATATTTAATTTTTCTGTTTAGTTTTTAATTTGAAGTTTTTGTTTTTCTTTTTTATTTTATACTTTTTAGTGATAAGTTCTTAAATCACTCTGAGTTTTTTTAGTGAATTAGTGATAGTTTTTTAGAGATAAGTTTTACTGCCTGTTTATTTTATAGTTTTTTTAACAGGTAGTTATAATATTTGTTATTAAGACTTTAGCTTACTTGTTACTATTTTGTTTACCTGCGGGCCTAGATAGAAACTCAAAGGATGCTTTAAGGAAAAGTCGCGTAAGGGAGAACGAAACACCCATCGAAAAAAAACCAAGACTTCAGCAGGGCAAGCACGAGCCGTATTTAAACTAGTTATCGCGTGGGATAAAGCAGCCATCTTTTACGCACTTACTTAGTATCGTATACTGCCATCTCATTCTAACCGTTATCGTGTCGATAACTCGTGCTTGCCCTTCAGAATGAGAGAGATCGTCATCGTGCTGCTCTTGCTGCCGAAACAGATGAGCAAAAAGAAGTTCACCTATCACAAATGCGAAGAAACACTCTTATATATATGTAGCGTTGAGTCGTGTAAAATCCCTTGATGAGATGGCTTTAAGTGATATAGATTCAAAGAAATTACTTAGCCATCCCCATGACGAAAGAGCCTTGATTGAAATGACCAGGTTGAAAAACATGATGTTGCAATATATATTTTTTTCTTCAATATAATTAAGAGTAATTTATTCATGTTTTTATATACTTTTTTGTTTAATAATTTAGTAACTCTGTTTATTACTAATAAAAAAACTTTATTAACATATATTGATAAATCTCTGTCTAGTGTTGATAACTTTACATACATACTTATATTTCAAACTAAGAAACCTCCTTTTTTACGAGTCGGTTAAAGAACTTAAACCTTCTCCTGAATGTAATAACATAAACTGATAACTCTTTGTCTAATAATAACTAAGAACCTTCAAACTTACATACATACTTATAGGTGAAACTCAGAAACTCCTTTTTTGAGACGGTTAGATCACTAAAACCTTGTCCTGAAAGTAACAAGTAGTTTTCTGAAAATCGCATCCGAATAGCTTAAGCGAAACGCGAGATAATCGCCGACCAACATACATACATGCAGGTCAAACACAGAACCTCCTTTCTTTTAGAGTCGGTTAAATCACTTAACCCATCTTCTAAATGTAACGAATACTTTTCTGAAAACCGCATCCAAATAGCTTAAGCCAAACGTGAGATTATCGCGGACCAACAGACATATATACAGGTCAAACACAGAACCTCCTTTCTTTTTTTGGTCGGTTAAGGCACTAAAACCTTCTCCTAAATGTAACGAATACTTTTCTGAAAACCGCATCCAAATAGCTTAAGCCAAACGTGAGATAATCGCGGACCAACAGACATACATACAGGTCAAACACAGAACCTCCTTTCTTTTTTTGGTCGGTTAAGGCACTAAAACCTTCTCCTAAATGTAACGAATACTGTTCTGAAAACCGCATCCAAATAGCTTAAGCCAAACTCGAGATAATCGCGGACAATTATACATACATACATACATACATACATACATACATACAAACAATCGAACTGAGAACCTCCTTTTTTGAAGTCGGTTAAAAATGAACTACACACAAGACTGGAAGAGACACATTGGTGCAGAGTGGAGTCAGGTTCAGGTTGTCTAGTGAGGATTTTTTTTCTCACGTTATGTGATTGGTTTTTGTGATGGACAATTTAGTTTAATTATGTCAAACTAGCGTTTGGTTTGGTCGCATAAAAAAATCTTTTATAAAGTAAAAATATGACCCAAAATTGTACAAACAAAAACATATCTTGAAAAAATGAAAAAATGTGAATGTAAAGAGTTTCTTTGTTGCTTCTTCTCTTAACGAACACCTTCCGAAGCAACGGACTAATGATAAATTAAAAAATTTGACGTTAAAAAAATGTTAGTTACTTAATTTTGAAAAATAAACTTTTTTTTTTTTAAATCTTAACTCTAGATTTCATTATTAATAGATAAAAATATCTATCTTAGTTAATTTTAAGAGTTTATAAAATGTGATGTAAATATAGATTCGTTTGGAAAATTACAAGAAATGTGCTATAACGCATAAAGGCAGCACAGGCCAGATCATTTGGCATACATTTTGGGAGCCTATATCCAGCAATGGACGAGTATTGCCTGCCGATGATTACGGTATAATGATCAAATAACCGTGCTTATTTTATTTTATTCTCTTAGGAAGATCTACAGACAAAAGTATACAATATAGAGGTATATAACATACAAAAACATAAACAAAAAATATCGAGACATAGTTAATTAATGATGTAATAATATTATATTATGTAGGTATAAGCATATGTGTATAAGTATATGAATGTACATTTATTTATTTATTTATTAGGCATGCACACAGTACAACATCATAATATTATAATATTTTCCAAAAGACATAATGTTTTGCTCAAATGCAGTACCAAAACAGCATGCACAGCATTACCTAGTAAGTTTAACTATACAATGTTTGATACAAATATAAATGATTCAAAATAAAATAATGTAACTTTAATTCGATGGAAGTTCGTATATAAACAATTTCAAAAAGAAACATAAACAAAGATACTATAAATAAATTGAAATTAAATTAAAATTGAGATAAAGAAATAAAATAAATTAATATTAAAATAGTTTTTCTTAAAGTAAAATATTGTGTGAAATATTATAATTATTATATTAGTACTTATTAAATTATATCTATGCATTACATATATACATTCATATACTAAGGTTATTAATTTCCATTGTGGCAGACAGACACTATCGACCGCCACTTCTCCAGCTATGTTTAAATCCATCATCCTTTCATACACGCTCTGTTATTCTTAATGCTTAAGACGCCTGCCTTTTTAAGCAAATTTTCTATTTTTTCAAATACACCTACATCAAATAATCAATATTGTAATATTGATGTCCATGCCACAGGTTCCACCTATTATGGCATCAATGTCCACCTATGTGTTTACTACATGCATACATAGCGACATGATAGTCCAGTGGGTAGAACACCCGCCCGAAAACAGAAGGGCGTGAGTTCCAATCCTGGGTTGGGCCTACACCAATTTGTCTTTTCTAAAGTCATATGTGTGGTTAATTTATCATGGTTGTTAACGGTGAGGGAAAACATCGTGACGAAACCCACATGATTGAGTTGTACTTAGTCATGTGACAGTGTATTCGTACAAAACGGCTATAGGCCTGCCCCCTATCACGTGAGTACACTGTCTAAGCAAAACGTGGGTACCTTCTCTGGACACTTAATGGCGCTGCCATGTGAGTTCAGAAGTATTGGTACCTCTGCCAACCCCTTCGGGGATAAACGGCGTGAACGTTTATGTTATGTTATTATGTGTTTACTACCTTCTTTCAAATGTAAAATCATTTATATAATAGTGCTCTAGCTATGACTGTATTAGGTTTTAATTGTAAATAAATATGATTATTATATAAAACTATCAATAATTCCAGCCACGTCAACAAAACGACGACGTACGTGGCTCCCGAGGGCGTGTCGTCGGAGTCCCCGCCCGCGCCGCGCGACGTGGAGCTGCTCCGGGACCCGGAAATGGGGTTCGGGTTTGTCGCCGGGTCTGAGAAACCGGTTCTGGTCCGGTTTGTTACCGATAACTCGCCTAGTGTTGGAAAGGTAAGCGATTGATTACTAAAATCATTCATTCATTGTTGTCATTTTCAATTTAATTTATCGTACACTTCTTGTTTACCCTCATTATCTGACTTCGTGGTCTAAAAATTGCTCCAGTATCTAGAACCGGGATTATACTCAAAAATAAAATTAAAATTATTACGATGCTGCAAGATGTTCGAAAATTAAGGTAATAGGTTTGGGATGTGCATTATGCCTTCAGTGCCGGCTACTATGCGGTAGTAGTCGTAAGTATGTCAATCCACATAGTGGACCACGATTCTTCTTCTCACGTTATGTGATTGGTTTTTGTGATGGACAATTTATTTTAATTATGTCAAACTAGCGTTTGGTTTGGTCGCATAGAAAATCTTTTGTAAAGTAAAAACATGTTTATAAACTGAAATTGTACAAAATTTAATGTTTTTTGACATGAATTCCTCATGTGGGGATTATTACTCATAAATAAAAGATTCGCGGTCGCGGGTTCGAACCTCGCCAGTGTCGAAATTTTTCTTTCCTTTAATAACATCTTTTATTTATGATGCTCTTTTATTCTTCATACTTCGGACGCCAGCCTTTTTGAGCACTCTCTCAATTTGGTCCAAGTGTGTTCTCAATAAAGTATATTAATTCTTAAGTAATTGTGACATTTAAAAAATAAAAATTATGACATTTTATTAATAATATCCTCTTTTAATTATTTATACTTATTGACAAAGCATGTGGATTAAATGTTTTTTTGTTTTGTCTTTTTAATACAATAATTTCAAATTTAATTGTTAAGTATATATTTTTTTTTATTTATTACAATGTGACATAAATGTAAAACCATAGTACAACTTAATATTTACACGCCAGTCTTCGGCAGAACACGTATATAATTTATTTGTCAACCATTCTACTCATGTTTCTTGTAAATAAATGCATTTTATTTTATTATAATTTTTATTTTATATACTATATTTCCACATAACCGTGATACCAGTTGGAGCCCGGTGACCAGATCCTGAGCGTGAACGGCGAGGACGTGAGCGTGGCGGCGCGCGAGCACGTGATCGCGGCGGTGCGCGCGTGCAGCGAGCGGGTCACCTTGCGGGTGTGTCAGCCGGCGCGGTGCAGCAGTAATGCTAGGTGAGGATTGGAGACCCTTTTTAAAAAGTAAAAACAAAAGTGTGCAATTGGAACAATATACATAAATATAGTCATGGCTATAAATCCCTAGAAAGGGTAGCCAGAGCTAAGAACTTAGACATTCCTCAGCCACTTTTGGAAAGTTGAGTGGGGAAGAGATTGTAAAATAAAGGTTGTTGGTGATGAATCTCCAACCGCATCGCCCAAAAATTTATTTATTTATTTATTATTATTAGGACCTTCAACAAGAAATACATAATTCATTTATAGTTTTTTACATTGGTATTACGGTAGACAGTATGCATTCTTAATTATAGAAGGCCACAGCATTCTCTGGAAAACATGTACAAAAATTCATTATTCCCTAATTCCCTATTATTAACATAACTTACAACATTAAATCCTTAACCTAACTTAAACCTAGACTTAAACTAAAACTATGCGGAACCTGAGTAAACAACCGTTACAACACCTATAAAATACATTTAATGTTGACTACAAAAGAGACCACTTTATAATACAATAAATCAAATTGTTAATTAACCTGCGCGGGTATCCTAACCATAACTAACATTATTACTGATAAAGAAATATAAACTTAAATTAAAAGAGATTCAGAGAGTACATTATTACTGAAGATTTACACTTTTCAAACAACAACGCTTAATGTTAACCGTGTCATCGCCACAAATATCGATTTCATCTCTTAGCTGATTCAAGGCTCTCGTCGCTCTGTTTAATGGAGAGTTGAAACCAAGATTAGTCCTAGCCAATGTTTGTTTAAAGGGCACAATTGCATGCCTCTGACGCCTGCACGGGGCATTGAAATTAATTTGACCTAACAATTGGGGACAGTCAATATTGTTGCGAATAATGTTGACAACAAACATATTGCTCAGCATTTCACGGCGATCGTGAAGGGACGTCATTTTAAAGTGACTCAGCCTATCATTATATGATGCAAGAGATTTAGCCTTACCACAAGAATAAGATAGGTGATACAGAAATCTTTTTTGAAGCCTTTCTATTCTTAGTGAGTGCACGTTGTAATAGGGATTCCAGACCACACTGCCGTATTCCAAGATGCTTCTAACTAACGAGTTGAACAGTGCTATCTTGGTATGATTATTCTTGAAACACTTGGTGTTTCTAAGGACAAATCCAAGACACTTTGACGCTTTACCAATAACGTTATCAAAATGTTTGATAAAAGTAAGCTTGCTATCAAAGGTAACACCAAGATCGCGAATAAGCTCAACTTTTTCCAGTTTCTCATTCTCGATTACATAGTTGCCCTCCAACACTTTATGTTTCCTTGTAAACGACACCGAAAAGCACTTCCTGGCATTAAGTATCATTTTATTTTTAAAACACCATGAGCTTAGTCGATTAAGATCCTGTTGCAAAAGATTTGAGTCGGCAACAGAAGAAATCTCTCTGGAGATCTTTAGGTCATCAGCAAACAAGTATGAATCGCAATACCAAAAGCAGTCTAGGACATCGTTTACAAATAGGTTGAACAATAGTGGACCGAGGTGCGAGCCCTGAGGAACACCTGAATTAACTAAAAATGAGAATGAGTTACTACTATTAAATACAACTCTGGCCATTCGGTCTGAAAGGTATGACCGAAGCCATACCAACAAAAAGTCTGATACACCCAAGCTCTCTAACTTTTCCAAAAGTATAACACGGTTGACCCTATCAAAAGCCTTGCTGAAATCGGTGTATATGCAATCTATTTGTCCACCCTTATCGACCACTGCACAAAGCTTTTCCAGGTGTGAAACTAAGTTAGTCGTTGTTGAGCGTTTTTTAACAAAACCATGCTGTGACTCCGATATAAACCGTTCTGCGTCTAAAATTAAGTGCTCGTATATAAGACTTTCAAATAATTTAGCGAATTGCGAAAGTATGCAGATTGGTCTGTAGTCCCTGACATCACTAGCATCTCCACTCTTGAAAATTGGGACAACCTTAGTAATTTTCCAATCAGTAGGAAATATACCTGTATCAATAGACTTTGTATAAATAATATATAAAGGAGTCACAAGATTGCTAGCGCATTTAACCAGGAAAAGAGGGGGGATACTATCTGGACCGGCACCTTTGTACAAGGAGAGTCTTTTTATTTTTTGGAGTATCTTGTCTTTAGAAATAAATTTGTGCATCGGTTTGCCGGGTAATACAGTCACTGGGGGATATTTTTGACACGCGTTAGAGCAATCGTAAGGTAGAGAAAAATGTTCTGCAAATAAATTTGCTATTTGTTCATTATTTGAAGCTTTCTTATCTCGGAACTTCATCGATTCCGGGTAATCATTACGAAGTGTTTTCTTCTGTTTAATGAAAGACCAAAAATATTTCGGATTCTTTCTGATGCTAATTTCTATACGGGCTATGTAATCGTTGTAACAAGTTTTTGATAAGTGGTCACAACTTTTTTTGAGAGACTCAAAGGCAAGCTTATCAAGTGGATTTGCGTACTTTTTAAACCTAGTTCTTACTTTATTTTTTTCTTTTAATAATTTTATTAGATCTTTAGAGAACCAGGCAGGATAACATTTGACAATCTTTTGAGTTTTAGGTATATGTTTTTCAATGAGGTCATTTAAAATAGTGTAAAACTCTTTAAGCATTAAGTTGACATCATCCATGAGGCCTAATCTGTCATCCCAATCAATTTTATCAAGTTCTTGCACTATAACTGAGTAATCTGCTTTAAAAAAGTTCGGTCTTACTGAATCTGCAGGTTTAATAGATTTGAGCTGTGAAATACTAAGAGTAACCTCTAGGGGAGGATGCAATGGGTCAATACGGCTGATTATCTCGGCAGCATTTTCTACGTGAATGGTCCTTATATTGGACAGAATTAAGTCCAAAATTCTATTTTGATTGTTTTGAATAGTGTTGAATTGCTCTAAGTCATTGACAGACATACAATCAATTAGGGTTTGCGCCAACAGAGAATTATTGTGGACCGCGCTTGCATGTGAACGATTTGAGATTTGGGGCCAAGAAATAGAACTAAGGTTAAAATCACCAATTACCATAATTTTGTCAAGCAGCGTTGCATGCTTGTTAAGATTATCAATAAAGTGGTTAAGAATGTGCTTCTGAAGAGGCGGGGGCAGATAAACTGCGCAAATATTGATAGACTCTTTTTTCTTTTTACCACCTTGTCCTTCAACGCATACCCAAAGATCTTCACAATCACTTTCAACATCAAACATTCGGAATGACTTATATTTCTTAAGAACGGCAATTAACACCCCTCCTCCTTTTTTGCAACCATGGAATCCGCTGCTTTCTCGATCGCGCCTGTAAACTGCATACCTATCATCAAAGAACTCTGAAGAAATTATATTAGAATCAGCCCAAGTTTCAGTCAATACTATAATGTCATAAGAAGTACAGCATATATTTTGCCAGATATCATGAACCTTAGTCCGAATACCCCGGACATTCTGATAATAAATTTTTGGGCGATGCGGTTGGAAACCCATCACCAACAACCTTTACTTTACCATCTTTTCCCCACTCAATTTTCCAAAAGTGGCCGAGGAATTTTTAATTCCTTAGCTCTGGGTACCCCTTCTAGGGATTTATAGCCGTGAGTATATGTATGTATGTATGTAATCAATCAAGGTAAAAAATCGATACCAGCAGGGCTTGAACCCGCAACATCCTGATCTACGCCCGATTGATTAGTATAATTATCCTTACATGAAGTTCCATGTACAACAAAGTCTAACTATTAACAATAACTTATACTTATAAGCTGTTCTCGATACCTACAAGAAGTATTATGTATTAGCAATATTACAAACTAGCCTTTTTTAAAACTGCTTCCTTCTTTTACGAATTATGGATATGATGAAATGTTGCTGTGTAGTGCCGGCTTAGAATAGCGCTACTCCATTTCTTCCGGTGGGTGTACGTAAGAGGCGACTAACGGTATTGGGGCTTTTAAGGGAACATTGGGCGATGCGGTTGGAGACCCATCACCAACAACCTTTACTTTACCATCTTTTCCCCACTCAATTTTCCAAAAGTGGCCGAGGAATTTTTAATTCCTTAGCTCTGGCTACCCCTTCTAGGGATTTATAGCCGTGAGTATATGTATGTATGAAATGTTAATCGGTTGAGAGTGCAATATGGTTATAACATTGAGCACCTCTGACAAGGTGAGGGGGTCACGGGATCTTCGATAAAACATTATACCCTTAAAAAGTACAGACCTTAGAAAGTAAAGCAATGATGGTTAGTGCACATCACTGCGCCAACAATACATTCTTAAGTTTAAATTAAAAATTGATATTTTAGTATTACAAAAACACATTAAAATTTAATTTTTTATTTAATTATACGGATTATTTATTTTGTCCTAAATTCATTTATTCAAGTACAACATATCATATAACATTACACAGAAGCACCTTATAACTAACTTAAAACTAAAAATTATCTTCTATACTTATAATAAATCTGTAGAGAGGTCAATTCTGTACATGAAATATATTTTCAAAATAACTATCAGGTGATGATTAGGGATCGATACTGATGCCAAAAATGCAATCAGTAAAATTTTTGTCTGTCTGTCTGTCTGTCTGTCTGTCTGTCTGTCTGTCTGTCTGTCGGTTTGTATGTTCCTTATGGAAACAAAAACTACTCGACGGATTCTAACGAAACTTGGTACAATTATTCTTAATACTCCTGCGCAGGTTTTTGTATACTTTCCAGCAGAGTAGTAAAGGGGAATTTTGGGAAATTTTGGGAAAACGGGAGAAGTTACTCCATTTTTTAAGCTTCCGTCGCGTGTGCAGCCTTAATGGTTAAACTTACATAGAAATCATGTATGACGGAAAAATTTTGCATAAAATTATCTAAAAAAAATTCTCAACAGTTTATGTCTATCTTTTACGGTTGACTCACAATAACACGTGTAATTCCTGATAGCTTAGCAGTTCGGAACATTCTGATTATATTTGTTTACTCTTACGTTTGTAAACCTCTCACTCATCCCTAATTTAAAAAAGGTAACATTATTACCTATTCAATAAAAAAAGAATCATAGAAATCGGTAGACAAACACCGAAATCATACATAAAAGAAGCCAGCGCGCCCGTGACCAAAACCAAATCTTTATTAATTTATTTATAACATACTAGATGGCGCCAGTAGTTGCATCCTACATCACGTAATGATTTATTTTTCAGATTGTTATAAATATTTCATAGCGTTTTATTCCAAAATTTGTATTTAATGGAAATACTGAACCGTTCATTAAAGCGCATTCAAAATCACCAAACTACACTGTTTAAGGAGTGCTATAAATTAAATAAATTGAAAACATTGCGCTGAATTTCACAATGCTTAAGCAGGGACTGAAGAAAGAAACCTCAGATATTTAAAAAAATAACGCTACCCGTGCGAAGCTGGGACGATCCACTAGTTAAACAATAAAATTAAACAAAAATAATAAAAAAAAGGTCAATTAAGCAGACCGCTCCGAGACACATCCGACCCAAAGGTCCCCATTACGCTGGCAGCGTTACCCCGCTAGGGAGATCCTCTGCATCAAAAATGCCCCAGAACGGTAGTCCCAGCCACGGTTCCTCAGGCGGCGACCTATCTGATTTATAAAAGATTTTCCCTCTAAACCCCAAACTCCGGTAGTTTCTACAGCGAGAGGCACAAAGAAAAAAGAGGTGGTCTTCTAAATGTTTCATGTCATTGTACTTTTTTTCAGGAGATCAGCATTACTATCTGCTGCTAAAAGAGCCAGACTAAGAGCGAGACCTTCGAGAGTGAGGTTTGCAGATTCTGTTCAACTAAATGGAGCGCCAATGTATCCAGTAAGTGGAAATCAGATTTTAATATGAAACAATGATTTTACAGATAGAACTACTTGGCAATAGCTGTTTAATGTGGGTTATTAACAGCACTAAGCTATTTTGTGTCGCGGGTATGGCAGAAACGATTGGGGCTTTTGAAGTGATTGTTGGGCGATGTATCCTTTTTTAGAGCATGTATGAGAAGAATAATGAATGTAAGGGAAGCAAGAGAGGTTTGTCAAGATCGTACTAAGTGGCGATCGATAGTCTCTGCCTACCCTAATGGGAATAATAGGCGTGAGTATAAGTAAGTAAGTATCCTATTTTCACAATTGTTTATCAATTAACTTCCGAAAATGGATCAGGTGTTTTCAATTCTGAAATTTCTGGAACTTTGAGTAGAAACAAATAAAAAATATTCATCAGTTCAAATTCTTTGTTTAAAACAATCCTACGCTTTTTTAGGAAACAGGAAAAATAATAATATTACTATGTTTTGTTATTAAAATTGTAATAAATGATCTTTTTATCAATTCCGAAAACTAAAAACATATATCTTATTTGGATAAAAATCAACGTTTTTTTTCATACCTGTTTTTTTTCCATTCCAGCCATCAGCATTCTCCCTGGGCGACCTCTGCCTCCCTCCAATGGCAAATGTCTTGAAGGTATTCTTGGAGAATGGTCAAACGAAGTCGTTCAAATACGACACCACGACCACAGTGGCTGATGTGGTAAGCAGTCTGAAGGACAAACTTTGCATTACTGCTGAAGAACATTTCAGTCTGGTTGTGGAACACGTGAAAGGGATGAGGAGGAATAAACTGACGCTGTTGGACCCTAAGGAGTCTTTAGCAAGGGTGAGTAGTACTTTGATATCAATATCTAAGTAATCAAGCAATATTCGATTCGACAGTTGTTGTTTTACGGTACTTGTTTTAATCTTTTGCGTGCACTAATCAGTTAATTTAATAATATTTCAAGTTATAGTATAGCAGCACCAACCTCAATTGATAGCCGCAAACGTAATTTTTTTTTTCGCATGCAGTCGGCACTCATTTGTTACAACATTATGAATCCTAGATCGCCTACCATGTCAGCGCACACATACTGGGCTGCTTTTTTCGTTCAGGAAGGCGAGATGAGACAGAAGATGGAGTACCTCGTACCTAGTACCTCGACATGCAATGCTGCATGTCTTTTGATCGTGAAATATCCCCATGTCGCTTGAAGGCCTTACTTAAACCTTACTGTCTAAGACTAAATAATAAAGCTAGTCATGCCCATTTAAGCAACTTTTAATCGTATTTAAAGGAATTACACTGTGATGTACTGGAAATAGTTCTATAAAACACATCGTTAGATAGATTCTCACAATATAAACCATCCCGTCGGTGCGCACAAACTGCACTGTCTATTCCTGCCGTGTTCCTGTCGCCGTCCGCCGCGCCGCCGCTCTATTATTCGTATATAGCTATAGTAATATTACCTTACCTCTACATGCAATAGCAACATGTGGCGAAAGAGACATTTTGTTGAATAGAATCTGTTGCTTTAGAATCTTTGAATGGTTTTTTGATAGCGAAGTGTCCCTATATCGATTCTCACCTTACAGTCTAAGACTAATTAAAATTATTTTTTTCCGAAATATTTAAAGAAATTACATTGCTATGTAAACTAATTATATAGAAGGGTCTTTATGCAAAAAAATATATAAAAATAGCCAGATCGCGTCCCTTCCCGGTGCGTACAAATTGCGCTGTCTATAACTTCCTACCGTGTACAAACTTTATTTTATTTATTTTATTTTATTTTATTTGGAAGATTTACAGCGTATACATTAACCTAACAATAAAGTAAACAGTGCAATGCCAATTAAAAATCTCCACCTATAACAATAAAAACTAGAAAACAACAACTTACAGACTAAAAGAAAATTCAAATAACAGACTGAGAACAATAGAAATCACGGTAACAACACTAAAAACTAAATTAATTATTGCTAAATAAGAAAAATATAAAAATAATTAACTTAAATGTTTTGAAAAAATGAATTGGTAAGTAATCGCTTAATTGCTGAAATGCTGGAGTTAAATATGTCGAAATCATTTTGAATTTCATTATATTCCCTAGAAACTCGTATTATAAATGAATTCTGCCTGTAGTTGGTTCTGGCCTGAGGCACATGTAATAAAGACCGCTGACGTAATGCCATCGGATTTGTACGCAGCTGTACCTTGGACAGTAACTCAGGACAATTAACCGAACCATTTGCTATCTTAGCCAAGTTACAGATATCTGAAATGTTACGTCTAACATCGAGTGGGACGAAATGATATTTTTTGCAACGCTCATAGTAGCCTGAAATCGATTGCTTACATTTAAAATCCAGATACCTTAGAAATCTCTTTTGAATGGCTTCTATTCTATTCTTATAAATCTGATACCGCGGGTTCCACACACACACACTTTGAAGAAATCACACTGCTATTAGCGCCATTGTGTACAATATTCCTTATAATCATAACGTGCAAATATCCAGATCGCGTCCCGTCTCGGCGCACACAAACTGCGCTGTCTCTTCCGCGCAGTGCTCCTACCGCAATCCGCCGCCGCGCTCGCGCAACGACATCTGTCCGCGCTCAATACCTACCTCTACATGCAATTGCATAGCATTTTGAATAGAATCTGTTGCTCTAGAATCTTTTAATGGTGTTTTGATAGCAAAATGTCCCTATATCTATTCTCGTCTTACTGTCTAAAACCATTTGAACTACTTTTGATCGCACTTTATGATTGTTTTTTTTAACAGTTGAAGAAATTATATTGCTAAGCGCGCCACCTATATATGAAAATATATACAGAAGGGTGTTTTATGTTTTTTTAAATAATAATATCCAGATCGCGTCCCGTCTCAGAGCACACAAACTGCGCTGTCTCTTCGGCGCCGTGTTCCTACCGCAATCCGCCGCCGCGCTCGCGCAACGAGACCTGTTTGCGCTCGACTACCTCTACATGCAATAGCATAGCATTTTGATTCAATAGAACCTATTGCTTTAGAATCTTTTAATGGTGTTTTGACAGTGAAATGTCACTATATCGATTCTCGCCCTACTGTCTAAGACC
Source organism: Bedellia somnulentella (assembly GCA_963576735.1). NCBI lineage: Eukaryota > Metazoa > Arthropoda > Insecta > Lepidoptera > Bedelliidae > Bedellia > Bedellia somnulentella. Next base: position 17,601,105 of record OY755180.1, on the reverse strand, counting down.
ATTTGCACTACTTTCTATCGCACTTCAAAATAGTTTTTTCTTTGATCATTTGAAGAAATTACATTGCTATGCGCGCCACCTATATATAAAGAAGGGTATTTTTATGTTTTTTTTTTATAAAATGTCTAGATCGCGTCCCGTCCCGGCGCACACAAACTCCGCTGTCTCTTCCGCGCGGTCTTCCTACCGCAATCCGCCGCCGCGCTTGCGCAAAGAGACCTGTCCGCGCTCGACTACCTCTACATGCAGTGTTGCAACGACGTGGCTCAAGAGAGGTTCGCTCCAGAGCTGCAGCCCGATGTAGCACTGCGATTGGCGGCATTGCATATACATCAGCACGCGTTGGCCAATAATATGGCGCCCGCCAAACTTACTGTCAAGACTGTTGAGTAAGTATGAGTTATGATTTTTATGTGATGACTTTTGACTTTAAAACTATTTTACTAGGTCCTAATTAGTACCCACTGATCAAACAGAAAAAAATGAGATTCAACACAGCAGGGCCCTCTGCGTCTTTCGCTACCCAAAGTTTCTTTAACTTCTTCATGCCACAAAACGTTGTGTAAAGTTCTTTTTAATACAATTGCTCAAAAAGTGGCGTATTACAGGGACGTATAGCGTTCGGGAAGTGGGCTATTACACACTCGTGCTTTTTCTTTACCTTTCCCGCACTAGTGCGTTTTCTTTCCCAACTGTCAAAATAATGTCTATTTTAAAGAAAAACCAACCATAAAGATTTTACTAAAAAAATCAAAGAAGTTTTTATGATTCATGTTAATACGTGGCATAGGTCGTATTAACATGAATCAACAACAACAAAATAATAGGCAAAATCGACTAATTTGTTTCGATATCTGATTTAATGATTTGATAGAATTAGTGAGGTTAGGTTTCATTACATTATAACTCATTAAATTTCATTTTCATTTCATATCAACAAAAAAATTATACATAAGACTTGGCTGTATGGGCATAGTTTCCTTTGCCTACCACAATAAGTGAAGAAAAAATGTCGCCATTTTCCAGAAATAATCTTTGGGAGTTTAGTTGTTTTGTTAAATTGCTTAATTTTTTCGCAACTGTATTAAAAATAGTCGTTCAGTACACGTACGGAACCGTCATTGCAACTCGTTCCGACTGTCAACCCTCGCCTTCGGCTCGGGTAGACATTTGTCGGAACTCTTTGCAATGACAGCCATTCCGTACTAGTAATGAAATATACTATTTTAATACAATTGCTCAAAAAGTGGCGTATTACAGGGACGTATAGCGTTCGGGAAGTGGGCTATTACACACTCGTGCTTTTTCTTTACCTTTCCCGCACTAGTGCGTTTTCTTTCCCAACTGTCAAAATAATGTCTATTTTAAAGAAAAACCAACCATAAAGATTTTACTAAAAAAATCAAAGAAGTTTTTATGATTCATGTTAATACGTGGCATAGGTCGTATTAACATGAATCAACAACAACAAAATAATAGGCAAAATCGACTAATTTGTTTCGATATCTGATTTAATGATTTGATAGAATTAGTGAGGTTAGGTTTCATTACATTATAACTCATTAAATTTCATTTTCATTTCATATCAACAAAAAAATTATACATAAGACTTGGCTGTATGGGAATAGTTTCCTTTGCCTACCACAATAAGTGAAGAAAAAATGTCGCCATTTTCCAGAAATAATCTTTGGGAGTTTAGTTGTTTTGTTAAATTGCTTAATTTTTTCGCAACTGTATTAAAAATAGTCGTTCAGTACACGTACGGAACCGTCATTGCAACTCGTTCCGACTGTCAACCCTCGCCTTCGGCTCGGGTAGACATTTGTCGGAACTCTTTGCAATGACAGCCATTCCGTACTAGTAATGAAATATACTATTACGCTTACAGCGCCTTCTAATCTGCGCAGCTATAGATACGATCACATATGATTCGATCACATAGACACATCACACGCTGTTGTGTCATATTTCTACATTGCGGTATCCTGCTTATAGGGTCATTTTAATTACAGGTTTCATTAAATACTTAATATTTTCTCTGCATCTTAAGCTCTAGCACGCTTATAAATTTTTTGGTGTTTTCATTGGTAAGTTGTTGGTATTGGTAAAGTGGCTGATTATGACTATATAGTTAAAATAACAAGTTCATATCATCATATTCTTCTATATATTTTTCAGAACGGAGTTTGGTCTAGAACGGTTCGTGCCGAGTGGTCTGTTAGAAACTATGAAAAGGAAAGAGTTGCGGCGACTAATTGGACATTTCCTCAAAGTGAACTCGCAGATGACTGGCAGCCAACGGCAGTTAACACAGTTGCAGGTATGGAGGAAATTAAAACTAATATAATATCTTATCAGGGATCACGTCGAGGCAGTCTTTATCATTATGCTTTTCTTAAAAGAGAGCATTTCATTTCATTTCATCATTCACCTAAATACCTGATGCATGATATACTACTAAGCGGGGTATACTACTTACTTAAAATATGCCTGCAAAATTATTTATAGCAGTAGGTATCATTCAATACATCTGTATTTCAAATATATGGAAAATGATTTTTTGGAATTGTGATTATTCGGAAAAGCAATATTGCGGAATTAAGGTATATCTGGTTTTCGATTCTTCGGAAATCCGTTCTAGTGGTTAATCAAAATGATAGTAAACAAAAACAAAAACCAAACGATAATCTGGAATGTAAGAATATGGTATTTGAAATTTCGGTGAAACAATATTATGGCAATTAAAAAAAAGGCGATTAGTTTTCGGTAAAATAATATTCGGGTTTAAAAGTTTCGGATATACAGTATGTAACCCATGTGACAGTGTATTCGTACAAAACGGCGATAGGCCTGCCCCCTATCACGTGAGTACACTGTCTAAGCAAAACGTGGGTACCTTCTCTGGAAACTAGATGGCGCTTGCCATGTGAGTTCAGGAGTATTGGTACCTCTGCCAACCCCTTCGGGGAAAAAACGGCGTGAACGTTTATGTTTATGTTATGTTATGTATTTTTTGCATTTTTATTGTTTTTTTGAGTTGTATTTATTGTTCTTGTGTAATAACTGTTTTTCTTGTGGCTACAATTCTACTTTTTTTCTGTATATTTAAAATTATAAAGTAAGTCACAGTATTGCTGTCAAGCTCCTATACACGCAAAGTTCAGCAAAGTAACTTAATTTTACCCAAGCGATAGTAATAAAAATATGTGTGATGCAGGCCAAGCTGCAGTACCTAGACGTGGTGGGCGCGCTGCCCAGCTACGGCGCGAAGTGCTACAGCAGCGCGCGGCCCGAGCGGGTGCTGCTCGTGTCGCCGCGCCTGGGGCTGGCGCAGATCGTGGGACGGAATGAGATGGTATTTGTTGTTTTGTAATGTTTTAGCTTATTGTGGGGTGAGAACTAAATAAGTTACCGCGTATAGTCTCTTCAGTTCTCATTGTGCCATATTTGTATGTATTAATACCTAGGTAGTGGTATTTTTCTATATCTATTGTTTACATACATACATACATACATATTCTCACGCCGTTAGTTCCCATTGGGGTAGGCAGAGACTATCGATCGCCACTTTGTACGATCCTGGCAAACCTCTCTAGCTTCATTCACATCCATCAATCTTTTCATACATGCTCTTTTATTCTTCGTACTTCGGACACCTGCCTTTTTGAGCACATTTTCTATTTGATCTAAATGTGTCCTCCGAGGTCGTCCTCTACTAACATTACCTTCCACATTGGCTCTATATATCTCTTTCACCACTTTACTGTCATCCATCCTCTCTATGTGCCCAAACCATCTCAACATTCCTTTTTCTATCTTTCTTACAATATCATCTTTTACACCACACCTTTCACGAATCACATCATTCCTCACACGATCACATAACCTTACATTACAAACTTTTTTTCTTTTTTATTGTTTATTCAACCTAAAAATATAGTGTCATGATACCCTATAGCAGTCCCGTATAGTGACGCTTTATATTTGTGAAGGAATGATCATGATTACTTCAGTAATTTCGAAGATTCGCCCTTACAAACAAACAATCACATTTACAAACTTACTGTTTACAAAATAACTATAGATTTATTTCTTCAATTCGTTAGATTCACTAACATTTCGTAATTCGTTTCATAATTTAAATCACAGTATCACAGCTGTTTGTTTTCCATATGAAGATAAACGTAATAAAAATAATTAAAAAAATCCAAACTACATACTAAATTTCATATTCATCGGTTGACAGGAAGGAAGTGAAATTTAATTTACTAAATTTGACCCAAAAAAGAATAAAATAAACGGGGTAAGCTAATTAAAACCGTTTAATAAAGGAATAACTCAATACATTCCAGCCCCAACAACTATCCGCTCTCGACGAAGTGCAAAGCGTGCGAGTGCGCGCGTCCGATGAAGGATGTTGTGACGTCACCATCTTCATGGCGAGAGATAGAGTACTGGATCTACTCATGGAAGAGAGGGATGCTAATGAGATGGCGTTGGTTATTGCCGGGTAAGGATGTTTTGGGACTATAGATTATCGAAAGTGTAACAAGTATTTTTCCCGTGCAGTTTAGTTATCAATACCTTACATAGATTACTTACTAACATGGATAAAGTATAATGCCAATAATTACTCTAGCACCGTTTACGGTATGTTTTTTAAATTCAAACCACGTATTAACAAGCGATTAAGTATCCGAAAATCAATAGTTGTTTAAATTATAATGTGATCTCTATATAGTTTGTGGTCTGTAACCTCTATGTCAAGTTTTAAAACAGGAACGAAGTGCGAAGTCCAATAAAAGAGACACGAAGTAAATTCTTATAGTATATATTTCAATAAGAAAAAGTGTATACTCAAATAAAACAAGTGATGTATGAAATTTCAGATATTACAAGCTAGCTACACAGCAAGAACTTCATGTAGAACAAGATCGAGAACCGCTCAATGAAGATATAGGTACGTTCAATTACATTATTTTTATTTAGCAATAGTTTATTTTATCTCGTATATCTAGTATATGATCTCTTGGTCTACGCCTTTGTATTATAATAATAAATTTAATTTATTTTTCTTCCAGCTCCTCCATACCTGTCCCAACACAACGTAGTTCCTGCAAAGTGGAGTTATTTAAAATATGATGATTCAGAGGTCACATCAAGAAAACACTTCGCCATATTCACCATGCCCCCGCCATACCACTCTACACCAGAACACAATAAATCTAACTTAGACACCAATATGAATACTTCCATTGCCAACAGAAACCATAGTAATAATTCTAGTCCTATGACTGGGTATGAAATGCCAGGACTATTGGATTCTGATTCTCATTTTGATAAATGTAAAAGAAATGAGGAATTCCATTTGTTTGATCCTAATGACGCCTGCTATTTAGATGATGGAATGGGCTTTGACCTACAAAGCGTCTTCTCAATGGAACTCCTAGAAAATGCTACTAATCCGAAGTTAGTTGAAGCAAGAAACGAAGAAGTTCTTAGACGTGTTACAGAAATGAAAAAAGTGGTTGAAAACTCAGAACAATACTTGACTGAAAATGCCGACATTTATAATGAAGACATGACCATTAGAGATGAGTTTGTTGGTAAAGAGACAAGTGTTGATAGAGGAAGTGACTCAGAATCTAACAATAGTAGAACGGCAGATGATGCACCTGGAATACTTAAGCATAGTGATTCATTGTTGCTTTTGACTGAAACTATTAATCAAGGCTTAAATGGTTTGACTATACCTGAGAATGAAACTGAAATTCAAGGTTTAAATAGAAGGCAGTCACAAGGTCTCAGTGCTATTTTAAATAATTGTGGTCTTACCGACGCTTTATTAGCTTTAAATAATGACTTTTCACCTTCTGAAAGTGATAACGATTCTTCGTACACCCCGACCAATAGCCCAATTAGAAAACATCAAAACAAATCAACAAATCGAATATTAAGAACCAGTTTTGGATTACATAGTCCTGACAGTACACAAGATAGTAAAGAATCTAATTTGAAAGAATATCTAAAACAGTTACGAGAGAAAAATAATAAAGATGATACCAAAATAATTCCATGTGTTGAAGTTAGCCCTTTTTCTTATCAAGAACCAGTAGTAGAAACCGAAGCCGAGCTTATAGATTTAACATTAATACCTCCACCTCAAACACCAGATGAACTAGATTCAACACAAGTGCCTCAGATTTTGCCTGTTGTACCACCATCGTTTGCTGACGAGAAAGATTTGAAAAGAGGACAACCAACGTTAGAAGAATTTATCGCAAATGTAACTATACAACCTCCTACGGTCAAAATAACTCCTTCAATTGAGCTTACACCCGAACAAATCATGTCATACATCATTCCTCCACCACCAGGATCCAACTCATCAACTTTAGATAGAGAACCTGTTAGTTATGTTAATCAATCTCAGTTACGTGAAGAAACAAAAGTAAATCAAAATAAAAAAGATGTACGGAATGGTGATGTGGTAAAAGGAACTATGACAGTTAGTGAAATTAGGAATATGTTTGCTGCAAAAAGTTTAAGTGATGCTAGAAATAGTTTGCTACTCAAAGATAAGAATAAGGTGGATTCTAAAAACAATGAATCTCCAAGAGGGAAACGAAAAAGTGTTTCTGAAAAACAGGCCAACGGAAACACAAGCCATGTTATAGAGTATCCAACAGTTGAAAGAAAAAGTGTGTTTTCTTGTTGCAGTAAAGATAAAAATAGGGACGAAAGTAGTGATGAGAGTGAAAGATGTCGTGTTGAGAAATCCGACTCTATTCCCGATGTTTGTGAGATCAGACCTCCTCCTCGTAGAAAACCGAGTGAAGAGCATCCCCCAGAACGACCACCAAAAGCACCAACGCCCGCCCCAAGACCTCGCTCAAACTCATTCACATATCAACAAAAAGAATTGACTGCGGTCGAGATACCAAGCAATAACTTTAATACTTTAAATAATAGAAAACTTAATTACCAAATAATTTGTGATATTAACGAACAGAGCATACAATCACCACCGCAAGTACCGCCACGAGTAGAAAATAGAGTATTGTCTCCTCCTCCACCGTTATTGTTACCTCCTAAAAAGCCACCATTACCTCCAGTACCAAGCATTGAAGTTCTGAGAATGAAAAATCTGCAGAAATTTAATAATGCTGTAAAAAGTTCAGAACGTCATGCAAGTATAGGATCACCACATTTCCATAGAAATTTAAATACATATCGAAACTTGGAACTAGAAAACCGTTTAGAAGATGATTCTCAGCCCCAACAAATGAATGGGCACATTCGAGCAACTCCTAATTATAGTTCGATGACTTTGCAGAATCGACATACCAGGTCTAATTCTGAGACAAAAGCCACAATATTGAAAAACAACGACATGTCTGGAGTGCTGTCTCTCTGTTCGCCGCAAATGAACAGGAAGTTCAGTAATCGTCCGGATATTTTGAACGGGGCTCCTGGAAGTGACCAGAAGACGTTTAGCCCACCTTTGTCTGAGAGGAAATCTTTTCGAAGGGATAGTGCTAGTCCTTCACCGAAGCCCCAAAACCACGTGAGATTTAAGGATGATGTGATAGATGATATTCCTACTCCTCCATCACCTCCCACTGTGAAGTTTCCCGAGTTTCAAGTAGGCAGTAACGGTCACATAATATCTGTTGAAAATCTACTTTGTAAGACTGAAGTTGCTGTGGAAGGATTGTTGCAGCGATTGCATCAAGTCGCTCAGAAATGTTCGCATCAACACGCACACGGAGGTGGAGAAGACATTGATGAAGTTAAATTTCAGGTAGGTTTGGATGCATTTTTGATGCATTAGGAGTATGTTTTAAGTGTTACCTTTTTAGAATTCTGTACCTAAAGATATAACAGGACCATATTACTAAGACTTAGCAGTCTGTCTGTTTGACCGTCTGTCCCCAAGCTGTACCTAATAAACGGTGATGGGTAGAAAGTTGTTTTTTTGTACAGATTATGTATGCTGCCACTATAATAACAAAAACTAAATGCTAAAATGAAATATATTATTTTATTCTTCTATATCTTATATTATATCTATATCTTATATAATATATATAAAGAATTTACTAATAATTTATTTATATTTACTAAGAATTTAAAGTATTTACTGATATTTACAATTTTTATGTCCATTTGATCAACTATTCCATTCACTAAATAATAAAACTAATAGTTCTATTGCAATGGCAAGCAATATCTAGCATTGCTATACAACCCAGAGATGAGTCAAGAAATGCTGGACTATACTCTTTATTAACTAATTGTTTTTTATATATTTAGCGTGCGCGCAGTGAACTGACATCATGTGCAGTATCGCTAGTAGGCGCTTCCCGTTCTCTAGTGGGCGCGCTCGGCTCCCCGGGGCCCGGCGTGGCTGCCACGTTGCCCGACTGCCTTACTCCGCTGCGGAAACTTGCTAATCTTGCACAGGTACATATTCAGCATGAAATTATATGAAAATAAAGGCTTGTGCATTATTTCTTTGTTAGTTGTTTTCTGACTGCAATTTAAAAAAAAAACATGTTAGTTAATGTTTTGACAGTGGTTGTAAGGAAAACAAGTTTTGTCAGGAATGTGTTAAGTGACGATCGATAAGCTTTACCCATCCCAACGGGAACAAAGAGCGTGAGTATATGTAAGGTAAAACGTTATGCTGCATCCCTAAAATAGATAGCAACTCTCTAATTTAAAAATAAGTACATATAAATGTCATAGAGCTTACAATAAACCTTTTATAAAATCTTTTCTTTTTAGGCTCTAGGTCAGCACACTTCATCTCCTTTACAAACCAGAAACTTGGTCCTTCGAGTCCATGATGTCACAGCAGCATTTAAAGACTTAGCCGGTGCTGAAATGGCTCAAATAATTCATGAGCACAATGCCAGTAGAGGACAAGGAAAAATATCAAACCTCGAAGGACAGTTAGCATTAAGAGCTGAATGCTTAGCTAATGTGTTGGCAACACTGCTCAGAAGTCTTCGAGTCTTTTCACCTTAATGATGGACAACTTAAAATTGCTTTAATTCCCGAACCTAATTTCGAAAGGATCAAAACAATTTACTGTTACTAAATACGAGACCAAAAATACATATTGTTTTTTTCTAAACTTAGATTGTAGATTTTGTAAATTTTAACATATATTTTATATGTTTTTTTTTTAAGAATGTTTGTTAAATATCTTAAGATTTTATTAAAATTGAATAATGTTTGGACATCGTTATTTTGATGTTGTATATTTTATTGATGGCATAACTTGTTTTTAAGACTCTCTCTCTCTTGTGTAATTCTATTTTATACTCGTTAATCTCAAATTATTACTTAAATATTACTTTTATTTTTATGACCTAACGTCTAGGTTAAAAAACAATATAAGCGTTACCATTATAATTTAGTTTATCCCAAACATATCTACCAATAAATATAACTCTAGACTAAATATGATCTGTATATTTTATATATGATAGAGAGGTAATTTGGAAACCATTTCAACTTTGTATTACTATACCTACTTGTCTTAATCATATCTATAATATTAAGAGATGTTTTATTAAAATTATACACTCCAAGCTCGAAGCGATTAAAAACGATGATTTAAAAAACAAAAAAAGTGTTGCAAGATATAAAATTACTTTGCGGACAAATCGCTGGCATAGAGTTAAGTCGCTCATTTTTAAATAAATTGGTGCTATAAAACGCATGTTAAAATCAATGGGGACTGATTGTAGCTATCTATTAGACAAATGCACCAGTGATTTGAAATTCGCCTTCTTTTTAAATTCAAGTACGATTGCATTGCTAACTAACTACCAAAGAGAATGTATACCAAGACAGCACATTGTACCTTTTCTTTATTACCAGTATATCTTTATCATTCCTTCTTACTTATAGCGGGAAAAAAGAAAATAGAATGATGTATTTGTTATTTTGTTGGCATTTTATTGTTGCGATTTCTTTTATACGAGTATAACAGTGTATAGATATTCACACAGCAGTGTAAAAATAGATAATATCATAATAACAAATATCACACCGACTTATTTATTGTTATAAGATATATTACAATTTGAATGTAATAATACGATAAATAATAATAAAATATTGCGATTAAATTATTTATTGAGTTATTGCAACCCTGTCCTTTATATCCACCACTACACACAATTGCGCGGCATGACGTCATTGATAGTAAAAGTTTAAGAGACTTTAAAATTCATAGCTTTACAATTAGTTATTTAGTACTGCCGTCTTCTTTTACTGCTTCGGAAATGAAGAATTTTCGTCGGTTAGGCTAATTTCGGATAACCCATATTGTGGTTTGTCATTTGGAATCCGAACTGTCATACATCAAAGATCCGTCACCATTGATGGTGTTATAGATGTGATTGGACCATCCCAGTTAAATTTCTTAAGAGTTTTCAGTCTCAGGCTGCCTTGTGATCGTCGGAAAGCGAATTTGCGGTCCAACAGCAATATAATGTTCTCACAACAGGCGCTATATGTAAGATCTTGTGAATGGACTTCTCTAAGGTGCTAAATAACGTCTCCATTTCCCGATAGTTGAATCACTATAGAACCAGTATTATATAATCTGTGATAGAACTGAATGAATATAGAACTCAAAACTCATACTCAAACGTTCACGTCGTATACCCCTGAAGGGGTTGGTAAGACGACGTGATAGTTCAATGGGTAGGACACCGGTTAACGTGCAAGCGACTAGTGTTCATATCCCGGGTAGGGCCTACACCAATTTGTCTTTTCTAAAGACATATGTGTGGTTAATTTATCATGGTTGTTAACGGTGAGGGAAAACATCGTGAGGAAACCCACATGGCTGAGTCGTACTTAATCATGTGACAGTGTATTCGTACAAAACGGCGATAGGCCTGCCCCCTATCACGTGAGTACACTGTCCATGCAAAACGTGGGTACACTCAACACCAGGTGACAAAGTCACGTGATGTTCATAAGTATTAGTACCTATGCCAACCCCTTCGGGGATATTCGGCGTGAACGTTTATGGGTTAGTAATGTAAACTTCTGAACATCACGTGAAATTTTCAGCTAGTGTTCAGCGTACCCAGGTTTTACTTGGACAGCTTACTCATGTGATAAGGGGCAGGCCTATCGCTGTTTTGTACGAATACACTGTCACATGAATAAGTACAACTCGACTATGTGAGTTTCCTCTCGATGTTTTCCCTCACCGTTAATAACCATGATAAATTAACCACACATATCTTTAGGATAGACATATTGGTGTAGGCCCGGCCCGGGATTTGAACCGTCATCGTCTGCACTATAAACGGTGTTCTACCCACTGAGCTATCACGGTTGCAAATGAATATAGAACCAAAAATATAATAGCTTCGTTTGAGTTGTTATGATTGTTGAAGATCTCAGATCATACATACATATATTAAACGCACTCACTCCCTCTCCAAGATACACTGGCAGGAAGAGCCCGGTTGCAGACAGTCGAAGGAAATCATGCCAACCCTTGACAGGAAGCTAACCGGGCGCTCCCTGCGACTAAGCAGGAAAGATCTGCGGACAGTGACTGGAGTACTCACAGGACATACCACACTAAATAAACACTTATACACTATAGGCATTACCGACAGCCCCATGTGCCGAGCGTGCATGAAAGCTGACGAAACGGTTGCTCACGTGCTCCAGGAATTCACGGGGGTAGCCGATACCCGCTATAACACGATAGGATCTATAAAGTCACTCCCAGAGGCGGCAGCTGACCTGGATAAGCTACTCGCCTTCTAGACGGAATTAGGTTGGGAGAATTAAATGACCACTTGGTCCACGTACAATGGCTTGCCATGCCGGGCTCAGTGCGGAAACCCGTGGCGTTTACCGCCCATCTAATATAATACATATACTCACGGCTAAAAAATCCTTGAAGGGATAGCCAGAGCTAGGATATTAGAAATTCCTTAGCCACTTTTGGAAGTTGCGTGGGGAAAACTTGGTGAAATAAAAGTTTTTGGTGATGGATCTCCAACCGCATCGCCCAAAAATCCCTTAAAAGCCCCAATACCGTTAGTCGCCTCTTACGTTAACCCACCGGAAGAAACAGGGTAGTGCTATTCTAAGCCGACACTACACAGATCATTTTATATTATCGAGGTTATAGCAATAATCTGTGGTTATAGTGTAGTGTCACGCACCATACCCCCTTCTGCCATTATAATATGTAAGTTAGTCGTAAGTCTTCATAGGAAGAAATAAACGTATATTCAAGAAGCAAACATGTCTTTAATTCCGTCATTGCAATCATTATCTGAAAAATATACTATCTTATTCGTCGGAATATATTTTATAAGTTAAATTGCAAATTATTTATATTCTTATATGTAGATTGCAAATAGGAATGGGTTAAAAGTAGAATATTGGCAACTCCAATTTCCATTGCTATTAATTCTTATGTGTTATTTTATTAATATTTAGTAAAGCCTTGAGAGGCTTGTTTAAAATAGGACTTCAATGCAAATTGCAATTGAAATCATTTGAGCTGAGCGAGTTAGGTAAACCTGAGTCTCATCTGTGCAGACGGTCTTAAGCTTTAAGCCGAGCTCTAAACAAGAAACCGTTAACTTTTTTCTATTGACTTCAATTGGAAAATAGTTTTCGGTGATTACTCTTCAATGGTAGGTTCGATCACGACATGTGATCCCTTTTGAAACTTAGCAATGTCCACTTGCTCACTGTGCCAAATTTGATTCAAATCGGTCGAGACGTTCTAGAGGATTTCTCTCGTCTCACTCAGCTCAATAAGGTAAGGCTAGGCTCCACCAACCAATCCTGAATAAGGTGATTTGGCTATAGTACACTACTCTAGCCTAGTGCGGTCTGGCAAACTAACATTTCCACACCGTGGTAGTAGGCGGGACCGACGACGGCTTATGCCCTTCAAAACATGGAACCATTTCGATTTTCCGATAATCTGGTTATACAAGCCGGCGCGGTAGCATATTACCAAACTGGGTTAAATGTCACCCTTCGGACCTTCGGATTATGAATCGCATTTTAAATTGCAGTTATTTGCTTATGTAAATGTGTATTGTTAGTTTAAGCCAATCGTGTAGTAGACTTATCAAATTAACAAAGATTACTGACAAATCACAACCGTGATAGCTCAGCGAGTGGGAAGCAACACCGCCTCTCGTGCTAAGAGGCGTAAGTTTGAATCCGGGGCGTCGAGCTTACAGGCCCGTTTCGAAGGATACATCTGTATTTTCTAAAGTGCTTAATTTATCTTCGTTACGATGATGAAAAAAATCTTGAGGAAATCCACATGACTAAGTTGTCCTTTCTGACATGTGACAGTGTATTGGTATTGATACGGCGATAGTCCTGCCCCCTACTCAATTAGTGCTCTGTCCCAAGAAACAATACACATGGTAAGATGTCACACGATGTTAAGTAGTATTATTACCTCTGCCAACCCTTCGGAGATAGCGGCAAAAAGTTGAGTTATAAAGATAATAAAAGAGCATGTTTGAAAAGATTGATGGATGTAAACGAAGCTAGAGATCTTTGTCAGGATCGTATGAAGTGGCGATCGATAGTGTCTGCCTACCCCAATGGGAACTAATGGCGTGAGTATATGTATGTACTCGTATGTTTGAGTTATAGAGTTAGTACAAATAAAACACAGAAACCTACCTAATCAATAATTTACTGACAAACTACTCGTACAATTAGCGTATCACATAAACAGATTTCATTAAAAACTGGATCCTCTATGATTGGTGCTAGCGAACCCGCAAAGCCTCCTCGCAAAGCCTCCCCGCGGAACCTAAGTAACTAGTCTTAATTGCGATCCTAGGCTATGGCAAAACGACTACATGAAATAGACATGCTGCTTAAGATACGCAACCACTGTGAGATATAATATGTAGAATGTAAAATAAAGTAATTTAATGTTTTTTGACATGAATTCCTCATGTGGGGATTATTACTCATAAATAAAAGATGTTATTAAAGGAAAGAAAAATTTCGACACTGGCGGGGTTCGAACACGCGACCTTCGGGTATACGCCCCCGTCGCTCTGCCAACTGAGCTACAGTGTCAGTTGGCATCCAGCGCGAAATTTCTCTATCCTTTGTTTCTTTTTTACACGTTCAAGTTCGAACCCCGCCAGTGTCGAAATTTTTCTTTCCTTTAATAACATCTTTTATTTATGTATAAAATAAAGTGTTTTTTGTAAAATATTGAAATTTATCTACGTTTAAAAAAATATTGTATGATTTAGTAGTACGTGTATTAAGTTTCTGAATATGTAGATTAGTTTTACAGGCACGGTTTTCACTTATTACTGAGCCAACTCCAAATTCTACACAATTAAGAAATGATTATGTCGTTTACATTATAATATCCCCGAAGTTTTAATAAGCTGTTTATTTAATTGATCTCAAGTGTGTGTATCGTTTGGATGACAGTCTAGTACGGTAAATTAAATTGCCTGTTTTGTGTTATTCTGTGATTATAATCAGTTTTACATGCCTAATAAATAAAATATTATAAACAAAGGTATCTAGCCGTGAGCTCAGGGTGAGGCAGCAGTAGTATATGATTTCTCACAAATATGATACTTTGGTTTCATGAGGTACCTTACTAAGCCAGAGCCAGGTGGGGCATATTCCTACAGACCTATTAATTGTTCTGTTAATTTTATGAACCTTTAAGTTTGATCATGTCTGTCTGCCTGCCCGCAATCATTTTCTTTGTATTTATATTTTGTTTTGTACATAGACTATCCAAAAAAAATAACATTGCCTCCAAAACTTCAAGCAGCTTAGAAAAAAACTTAATTGAAACCGAGTACCTTAAAAAAACATAAGTTATGCATTATCGCTAATTTCATTGAGAGCTGAGTTATGAAACCTTAGATGTTTCATTAAAAAAACCCCGTTGTAAAGCTAGGGCAAGCTAAAAATAGCATAAAGTAAGCTTAACCGCCAATTGTACCTCACTGTAAACTGTTTGATCATATTATTATTTATGTAAATAGGTGTTTGATGTGCAATAAAGAGTTATTCTATTCTATTCTATTCTATTCTTAAGAAATTTATAGCCCCATCTCATAGCTAACAGTACAAACCATCCCTTACACAAGTTGTTGGTAAGATGCGCAGACGCAGGCGCTGGCAGATACTATGTTCATCTCCAAGGTGGTTGATCCCACTTTTTACTCCAGCGATAACGAAAATAAATACGCATTAAACATTACGACAGGCGATGGAATTAATTTGTCGTGAATTAACAACAATTTACTATCAAATTAACAGCTATAAGTGTTTTTGTTACGTTTCATCTTTGGTGAACAAGATCGTGTGTATTTATTTAATTAGGTTATTTAAATATTTTATGTATCGATTGCAAGGCTTTTTATTTGTAATTAATACTGCTGCATCCGCCCGCTGTCATAGTTTATAGGTTTTACAAATAATAATAAAGCTATATTCCAATTTCAGAAGGTTTTAAATACATACATATACTCACGGCCATAAAAATTAGTCCCAAAAAGGGGTAGCCAGAGCTGTACAGTTAGATACACCACAGCCAAATTTGGTAGTTGATCTAGGGGAAAAGATGGTACATACAAAGCATCGTTGATGATGGGTCTCCAACCGCATCGCCCAAAAACCACTTTAAAAAGCCCCTATACCCTTTGTAGCCTCTTACGACACCCTTATAATAGAGCTATATTAAAATTTTATTAAGTTTCAAATAGAAGTATATATTATCTTCTAAGCTAATACTTTCGTTTCGTAGACTTCCATCTTCCCTCTCGTAAATTTATATGATAGACACCATTCAAGAGATCTAAGATGTTCCTGGTTAATTTCCGTCGTAGAGTATCACTTTATTACGTATTTTTTCCCAGTTGGCTGTGTAGTGTCTGCTTAGAATAGCACTACCCCATTTCTTCCGGTGGGTGTACGTATGAGGCGACTAACGGTATTGGGGCTTTTAAGGGATTTTCGGGCTATGCGGTTGGAGACCCATCACCAACAACCTTTATTTTCCGGTACCTATAGCACAGGTTACCCTTTATTAGGTATCGGTTGTACCATTAATTAAGTACTATTGTGAAATACAGCTCTGTTCATATTATTACTTTACTGTATAGACTGTAATATTACAATTTTTTGGAAATAAAGATTTATTATTATTATTATTTTACCATCTTTACCCCACAAAACTTTCCAAAAGTGGCTGAGGAATTTCTAATTCCTAAGCTCTGGCTACCCCTTCCTGGGATTTATAGCCGTGAGTATATGTATGTAAGTATGTTTTTCCCAGTTAGGGATATTGGTTTGAGTGCCTAGCGTCAATCATTAATATGTTGTGCATCCTTCTCCTGAGTCTAAAAAAAATGTGATTCTAAATATACGTTTACCCCTTTTAAGTTAGAGCCGTGAATACTACATTAGTTTTTCAACGCTCGCAAAATTAATCATAAATGAAAACATTAATAACACTATTACAAATAACAAATTAAATATCCTATTTCATATTTCTCCGCCACTTTTTAAGTCTGTTGAAAACGATAATATCTTTTCAAAAATGAACTTAGTAATAAAGAGACTTTTACTCGTAAAATAAAAAGATGACATTTATGAGTAACTAACTCTCTGAACTTAACCTTTATGGGTCATTAAGTTAATTGACTTGTTTGTGCACATATTCTTGAGTGTGACCTTTCGGTAATAAAATAGACAACGGTTCTAAATACCTACCATTCACTTATCGAAGTGAACTTTTTTACCAGTAAAAATTATGACATATTAAAACAAAATATTTTTTTGGGTTCATCATCGGACTGGCGACTAAAGTCTTTTTACGTGGGTCTTGGGTGGTCTCGCCCAAGAACTATCGACAAGGATAAGTACTTTACTTTTAATATCTTTTCCCCAATTAACTTCCAAAAGTGCCTGAAAAATTGTTAATTCCGAGGCTGTTGCTGCATCTATTTGAAATTCAGAGCCGTTAGTATAAACTAAGTATGTATGTGTGCATAAAATGATTTTATTAGGATAAGCATAGCCATGTTTTTAGTATATACATACATATACTCACTTAGAAGTATTATAATTTATAGATATACTTTTTGCTCAGGTCCGTGACGTGACACAATCGGTTCTGACTGAAAATCAGTTTTAAAGGCTATGCCTTTAATAAATGCTGAGTCAGCAACCCTTTCTTTGCCTTTGAGGGGACTTTAATTATGTATGTCCCTATACGTTTTATTATTATATTTTTTGTGTTTTTTTGTTTGTTCTTTGTTAAAATTGTGTGTGTTTTTGTAAAAAATGTAATGTCTTATTGTTCCCTGAGGCAATGAATAAATGATATCTTTTCTTTTTTTTTCTTTCACTTCTATAAATCCCACATAGGTGTAGCCAGAGATTCGGAACTTAATTGCCACTTTTGGAATTTAAGTAAGGAAAGAATTGTAAATAAAAGTTTTTAGTGATGTCTCCTACCGCATCGCCCAACAATCACTTAATAAGCCCTAATACCCTTAGTCACCTGTTACGACACCTACGGGAAGAAAAGGGTTAGTGCCATTCTAAACCGACACTACAGATCTTTAAGAAGTTTTTGTGTCGGCCACTTTTAGAAGCGATGAGACTTTGGGCTAGCCAGAGCTTTAGAGCTGGGAACTCCTCGGCCATGTTTCGAAGTTGATAACATAAGTAACATTTATGTGATGAGCATAAATAATTGTTTCTTAGTCTTGGTGTTATTTATATTTTATTTTTATTGTTATTTATTTATTCGGCACACAAACAGTATTATGACATAGCATTGGTATACACAATTAAAAAAAATAATACATATTCGGACATAATACCAAAAAACTGTGTACACAGCATGATATTAAATAATCAGTTGAGATGACAACTTAAGAAATATATTAGTATAGTTATTATTATTATTTTTACTTTTTTTATTATCATTATTATTTATTAATTTAATAACATTAATTCAACTTACAAATAAAATGAAGACTATTTACAAAGGGAAAGGGGCTAGATTTTAACATAATAAGCACAACATAAAAATAACATAAATAATAAATAATGGAAAATTATGAAATGATTTTATATATCCAACTATCTATATCTATATATACTCACAGCTATATTTCCCTAAAGGGGTAGCCAGAGCTAAGGAATTATAAATTCCTCAGCCACTTTTGGAAGTTGAGAGGGGAAAACATGGTAGAATAAAGGTTGTTGGTGATGGGTCTCCAACCGCATCGCCCAAAAATCTCTTAAAAAGCCCCAATACCGTAAGTCGCCTCTAACGTACACCCACCGGAAGAAATGGGGTATTGCTATTCTAAGCCAACACTACACAGCAAAGAGTATAAAACAATCATCTTTTATGCACTTAATTAATATCATATACCGTCATCTTCTTCTAACTGATATCGTGACGGTAAAATAGTGCTCGTGCTTGGCCTCCTGGATAGTTTATTTCACAAGGAGCTTGAAACGAAAAGTATATCGTTTTCACGAGGTGCAGAAGTCCGAATTTATTCGTAGAGTAATAGAATGCCGCGTATGAAAGTAGTTTGACAGTTATTGATATTGAACGTTTGAAGTCATTGTCTGCCAACCCATACTAGGCTCGCAGGGTGGTCATATATGTACACACCACAGAGAACATTTTAATCTACAGTGTCCTATAATTCCATCAACTTAATCTATTATATAGAAAATGTGTTACATACTTACACAAAATTTTCATACTTCTCTTACAGTTTACTCCTACCCTATAAAAATCCCCTAAAACCTTAGCCAGTTATAAAAGCTGTCGAACAAAATCGCGGTAATCTCGTGTTCCCTGATCCAGGTTTCTAATCCCGCGCAATCTCCCCCCTTCCCCCCTCCTCGCCGCAAACAGGTTCGCTGCAAAATGATCAACTGCATACCACAGCACTATTGCAATGGGGTACCATGGAAACACGATTTCTGTTTGGTTTTTACGATGTACAAGATG
This sequence comes from Bedellia somnulentella, assembly GCA_963576735.1. Classification (NCBI taxonomy): domain Eukaryota; kingdom Metazoa; phylum Arthropoda; class Insecta; order Lepidoptera; family Bedelliidae; genus Bedellia; species Bedellia somnulentella. Next base: position 17,582,036 of record OY755180.1, on the reverse strand, counting down.
AGATGAAGAATTTGAAGTTGGTATTAATAAGCAGTATGTGATGTTTAAACACAATAGAGGAATTACAGATGAGAAGATGTGTAAATATAACTAGAGTGAGAGAGGTTTGGAAGGATCTTAGACAGGGTAGTTTATTAATCACTGTCTACCCCGTTGCGTTGGGTACAGGATATTTAGATCTCAACCATGTTGGCACAGAATCATATAAGTAGATAATTAGTTAAAATTTGCAAATAATTGGGAGAGACCAGGGAGAGACAGGTATGGTAAATATATTGTTTTCAAGAAAAAAACTTATTAATTCCAGAATTAATTTAATAATCGTTGATAAGATGTCTTAAACTGCTTTAGACAAATAAAATTTGGGTCAGATATTTATATCAGTTAATTAAAAGGCACAATTTCACAATTATAAATTGTTTTTTCTTGTACATAACAAACAATATGTAGGACATTCATAATCATAAGTTACAAATAAACAGTAACATAAAGTTAACTTCTTTCATTGTTGTTTGAATTCCAGTTCGTATCTTGTTACTTTCTGTAGATTACGGGATTTAAACTGCTTTCCAATTTCTGTCTAAACTGACCTGAGATCGTAGGTAAAAATTAAAACCTATTCCCGCTTTATAGCCATACATATGTAAGCCAACAAAGGTTTCCGATTCTCTTCCTGTGTCCATTTATCCAACTGAAATGAGTTGAACCGATTCAGGAATCGATCAAATAACGATTAAGTTCACCACTAAATTACTAAGATTGCTAAAGATACCAAATTCTTAATCAATATCATAAATCAAAATGAAAAATCTATCCTAGACTTAAGTGAAAATAGTGAAGACATACACTTTACCTCAAAATAACTTAAACGTACTAAGTTAGCAATTTGAGAGCTACGTGTATAATTTGAGCTGTAGCCAACTTAACCAAGTGTACATAAACGCTGTGTGAGTTGCTCTTCAACAGCCAAGTGCATTCCTTTTTGCTATCGATTACTATTACTTGTATTCGATATAGTGCTAGCTGCGGTACCATGGAAACTCGATGTCTAGTTATTATTTTTAGATTGTAGTTTTTGCGTACTAGACGTTGCTGACTTGCTGGCTTTTGTCACTTTTATTTTCCTTAAAAATATATTACATATTTAGAGTTGAATATTTTTAGATGCCATGGGAAAACTGCTAGTGTAACTTTTTTTGAGTCGCAAATATATTTTAAACAGAAATAATTCAAAATAACAATAACAATCGTTTTATTTTAAAGTGATAGTAGATACAGTTTAGACGACAAAAACTATTTTAAAAATGACGTCTAAGAAATTCGTCAAAATAAAAATATTAATAAAAATATAATATAATATGACTGTTCATGTGTTACAAATTATTTACAAATATATGAAAATGATTAGCTTTTCTGTCGATATAACAGCTTTTGATTTTTTTAATAATCAAAATTTATTTATTTAATATCATCTTATAATGGTGGTAGTCCATTTATTATTTAAAGGCAGATAAAGTTTAGATATAACCTAAAGGATATACCGTATACGGTATTGTACCCAGCACTGGAGCTTTATAATTTTAAAACAACCTAATTTGATAAGATCACTTTAGTAACAATATAGTTTTGTTTGATAATAATTTAAATATTACGAAATCTAAGATAACTTGCCATATTCCACCTTATCTACCCGATAAAGGAACAAAGATTCAGTAACTTATTTGTTGTTTGATACAAACGTGTTCTACATCAATGTCCCATCTCCCATCTACCACCATATATCTCCATCCGTTTGTAATCCATGCTATTGAATCTTTTGATCCGAAATGCGCTACAATATTTACATTTATGCTTCATATACAGTACACTACTCAAAAAAGTTTTAGATAAATCAAGGGCTAAAAAATCTCTTAACATCAAAATATTAGATTTTCATTTAATAAATTGAGGTTACTATAATATCATGTTTTGAACATAAAATGTATGATACCTACCTAGTATATAATACCTTCAAAGGCACTTAAGAGAAATACTTTTCTTTCATCAATAATCTTAAACAGCCGCACCAATAGTAACAGGAGTTTAGCCCATGAGAGATGCTGGATCTAGCGCTTACTACGCTAAATGGTAGCATTGATCTCAAGTCACACAAGTTGAATCACCTAAGCACAGCAGTAAGACCGCTTAGAAGGATATCGTCGTGTAATTGGCGTCTATCTCGACTTTGATGTTATCGCGAATTAACGAGTATCCATGATTGCTCTGTATTAGTTGATGGACGGTATTAAAAGATAATTGTAGAAATGTTATTAACGGATGATTATCGGTAAATAAAATAGACACAAATAGTTGAATTAGTCTTCATTCACTATAAAAATGAACACATAACTCTTTAATGCCTTAGTATTTTCTAAGATTTTCACGATTGCACGTTATAATTAAAATAACTATGGATTTTCGGATATTTTAAGTCTTCCCGTGACCATGATAACTGAACAGTTTTCGAAACGTCAGGCCTTAAAAACAATGTAATTACACGCGATCCGAAAATCAATAGTTGTTTCAATTCTTTAATGCCCTTTTGAAAATATTGATAGCTGTTTTTAAAATGGGGTTTTTTAGGGCAAGTCAAAATATGGATTAAATAAATCACCCTCCTAGGGTGCCACTAAAGCTATTAAGTCTTACCTATTGCTTCTAACAGATCTAAAACCCCTAATTCAAGGGTTTATTACAACGTTAAATCTCAAGTAGAAAACCAATTTTCGATATTCATACCTTCGTGCAGCAAGCGTTTGAACTTAGCTTAAAAAACAAAAGTAAACTACACTCCACTTTCGAAAACATTTACCGAGCGAAAAAATAAATAAAAAAAACAACCGATCAAAACCTAACTTCTACCTGACGGTTGCAAGCGCAAGAAACGTTAAAGTACCAGCAAATACCATAACGACATATTTTTATAATTACCTTTTGTTTAACTCACAAAATTGAACCCTAAAACTATCACTATTAAGTCGATTTAAAAGTGAGATTTGATGTCGGTTAAGTCGTTATATTGTAGAAACTTTCTATGGTCAATAACTGAGGTTGGTTCAGCAAAAACTATGGGCGACATTCTTTAGACCAGACAAACTCCTGCGGAGGGCGACTGTACTCAACGTTTTATAACTCGAGTAGCCTTAGACTTCTCACTGGTGTATTACTATTAACTATTTCTGCCACATCTGCTTTGCGGCTGGTTTCATGCTTAATCATATAAATTCAATACTTATAATAATGAGCTTACGTCTTAATTGCAATCGGAATAAAGAGAAACGAAGAAAAAAGGGCGTATGAAAATATGGATGAATGTAAATGAAGCTAGAGAAGTGTGTCAGGATCGTACAAATAGGCGACTGAAAGTCTTTGCCAAACCCATTGGGAACTAATGGCTTAAGTGTATGTACATACATACATGCATACATATGCGGCGGCCAGAAATCCCAAAAAGGGTTGCCAGAGCTTTAGACCTAAAAATTACTCAGCCACATAATTTAAATCTTACTATTTTATTTATGTTTAGCGTTAAGCAGACGTATATATTTTTTTAAAAGTTTGGTATTTAGTTATGGTACCACCTTTTATTCTACCATCTTGTCCCCATCAACTTCCAAATGTGGCTGAGTAATAAATAAGGAATAAATAAAGGAAAGAAAAATTTCGACACAGGCGGGAATCGAACCTGCGACCTTCGGGTATACGCCCCCGTTCGGAAGTAGGAAACGGAACGGAAGTAGACAAATTCGGAGGTAGGAAACGCAAAACACTACTTAAACGTGTAAAAAGAAATAAAGGAAAGGAAGGAGAAGGAATTGGCAGAGCGACGGGGGCGTATACCCGAAGGTCGCGGGTTCGATTCCCGCCTGTGTCGAAATTTTTCTTTCCTTTATTTATTCTTTATTTATTACTCAGCCACATTTGGAAGTTGATGGGGACAAGATGGTAGAATAAAAGGTGGTACCATAACTAAATACCCAACATTTTAAAAAATATATACGTCTGCTTAACGCTAAACATAAATAAGCCTTCAACGTAGTTCTGTCCAACGCACACATCATGAATGAGTAAGGAAGAAGATTTTTTATTTTGTAACAGATATTAATTTAAGCTGTGTAGTGTCGGCTTATTAAAGCACTACCCCATTTCAACCAATGTAAAGGGACAGAGGGAATAGGGGCTTTTTCAGTGGTTCGTGGGTGATGCAGTTCCCCGCTCATCTTCCAAATGTGGCTAAGGAATTTCTTATTCCGAAGCGCTCTGGCCACCCCTAGGGATGAGTACAAGTATGTAAATAAAATTTTTATCATTAAATCTCTTCAACATCATAGGATAAAAGTCACATCATAAGAACACCGACAGAATGAAATAGGATATTGTTATTCTAAGCAGACACAAGAGAGCTTTTTAAGACTTAAAATAAAAATAATCGTTTAATCTTTTTATTAAAATTATTAGAATAGAATAGAAAAACTCTTGCACACCAAACATAAAATATTTGCAAAAATAATCAGAGAGTTTTACACAGTAGTACAATTGGCTGTCTCATCACTAAGAGATGTTCAACCTTTGGATGGAAAGGAAAATAAACTTAAGGTTTGTCATTACATACATACATACATAAACATTCATAAACGTTCACACCGAATCTCCCCGAAGGGGTGGGCAGAGGCACTAGTACTTCTGAACATCACGCAATAGGGGGCAGGCCTATCGCCTATGACTAAGTACAACTTAGCCATGTGAGTTTCCTCACGATGTTTTCCCTCACCGTTAACAACCATGATAAATTAATCACACATGTGACTTTAGAAAAGACAAATTGGTGTAGGCCCGACCCGGGATTAGAACACTAGTAACACCGGGGTAGCATGAGGCGTGTGAGAGCCTCTGAGATAGGGCTATGTCACCGTTCAAGGGCGAAATGGCCGCCATATTTGACCGTTTCTCGCACGCCCGAGCATGAGGCATCTGAGATGTGAGAGCGCTAGTGACTCGCCTTTGACATCGCAACGCCGAGTCACATGTGCGAGCATGAGCGGCGTGACAGCGACATAAACTGAGATGTTTGTCATTTTATATCAAATTTATGTCGATGTCAAAATTGAGCGCGAGACCCAGTGAGAAAGATTACTTATCAAAATATGAGTACTGTTTTGCAGCTTTTTTAACTTTTTTGTGTAGTACTTACTGTAAAAGTGTGATAGCAAAGCGACTACATCACTTAGATTTGTTTTGAATGGAAAAAAAACGAAAAATGGATATGATACTCATCCGGGTGAAAGTTTGCCGCAAACAAGTCCTACGAAACATATTTGTACGTCATGACGATTTCCGAGGACCTCTATGATAGCTTGTGACCTATGAAAAGCCTCAGGGTAAAGTTTCACATAAGGATACATACAGGATTCAATGATTCCACATGATATCGATTGAATTGTAAATTTTAACTAAATTAAATTAATCTACAACTAGTGCTTGTGTATTAAGTTTTAAATTCCTTAAAATACGTTTGGCTTTTATAACGAGCAATTCACTAGGCATGAGGATACAAATTCTGCAGCCTAAATCCATGCATACGTCCAATTTTCTGATGCAGTTGAGAAAATCAATGAATTTCATTGATCTTCTTTAAAATTACTATTAAGAACAGTTTCTAAACTTATGGTATGTTTCAGAGGTCAAATATAATGCACGTAAAATAGATTTCTATTCATTATTGTTTGTTATGTAGGGTTTGTAGTCTTAAATTATCATTATCATCATAAATGACACCCGAGCCCATAGCATATGCTTGCATCAACAGGCACAGGCAAAGTCTGGATAGTGTGAGTAGACAATAGCCTGCTTGCTGTCTTAGTGTGGCTAGGAATGTAAAGAATGGTGATGGCATAATTTTGTTACCTCTTTATCTACCGACACACTTAATGCTACAAAAGTTGTTTAAATGCAGGTGCAGGTACTTTGTGCAACATTATAAAACAAATTTAGTAGTCACCTTACTAGCATATTGAAATGACTACATATGAATATAATGCTCATGTTGTTTTCTTATTTTCAGTAAAACATATTGATTTAATACAAAGATTCTGGAACAATTAAGTGACGGAAGGAGTCTAATGAAATTTAAAAAAAAAGCAGCAAAATGTAACAGTTTTTAATTAATTATCAATAAATTTGCCTAAATATTAATGAAAACCACTTGTTTTAATCCCCTTCATTGCAAGTAAATCCTACATTTTCCAATACCGAACTCATAGCAGAAATCTTCGGATTATTTAGAATAAAATGATAATCATAGCATGTTTGCGCCTGGGGATAAATTGTATTTTTGTAATTCAAAGACAATACTCCACATGGTTAAAACTGCAAACCTTGAATATATAGAAAAAGCAATGTTATTTTATTTTGGGCAAATAGAGCAGATGGATACTTACGCCCGATTTCTGAATTGAGTATTCCAGCTGAGAACAACTTAAGTATCATTCTGTCGCATTGAAATCTTAACAACTGAAAGAGACAAAACGATACTTAAGTCGTTCTCAGCTTGAATACTCAATTCAGAAATTTGGCGAAATTAAGTAACAAAAGAGATATATAGGTGGGAATAAATTGTAAGAACGAGTAAGTTTATTGATGAGGCAATTAATATTCTCTGCCTACTGCAATGGGAAATAATGTATAGTAGAATATATGCATGCACATTTTACAATTGAAATCTCATCTCAAGTGAAAAGTAAAAGCTGCCTATGAATGGGCTTTATTTGCTAGTAAAACACATTTTGTGGAGTTAACTTTATTTGTTGAATAAATACTTTTAAACAACCGCTCAACATCATAGTATCTGTTCACAAACTCATCTGTACTTCACATTTTTATTCTATTACATACATACATACATACATACATATTCTCACGCCGTTAGTTCCCATTGGGGTAGGCAGAGACTATCGATCGCCACTTTGTACGATCCTGGCAAACCTCTCTAGCTTCATTCACATCCATCAATCTTTTCATACATGCTCTTTTATTCTTCGTACTTCGGACACCTGCCTTTTTGAGCACATTTTCTATTTGATCTAAATGTGTCCTCCGAGGTCGTCCTCTACTAACATTACCTTCCACATTGGCTCTATATATCTCTTTCACCACTTTACTGTCATCCATCCTCTCTATGTGCCCAAGCCATCTCAACATTCCTTTTTCTATCTTTCTTACAATATCATCTTTTACACTACACCTTTCACGAATCACATAATTCCTCACACGATCACATAACCTTACATTACAAACTTTTCTGAGGGATCTCATTTCTACTGCATTTACTCTGCTTTCATGCTTCTTCTGCCACACCCAACATTCACTGCCATACATAAGCGTAGGAACGAGGACAGCATCATGCACAGCCATTCGGGCCTTTTCGGACACCGATTGACTAGACATGAGACTATCCAGTGCTCCATTTACCGCATTACCCTTTTTTACTCTTCTTTCAATGTCTTCATCACACTTTCCATCCCTAGTAAACAAACTTCCCAGATATACGAACTCTTTCACTTGTTCCACTTTCTTACCATTGATCTCAATCACGCATTCAGTCATATTCTCCTCTCTCTCGAAAACCATGGTTTTGGTTTTATCCACATTTACTCTCATTCCTTTTCTTTCAAACGACGCACATGCGATATTCATCATCTCTTGCAACTCCTCAACCGACGATGCAAGTAACACTTGATCATCAGCATATAAGAGGCATTTGATGACGAATCCACCCATTCTCAGTCCATAATTACTTTCACGCAACTCTATCAGACAGTCATCCATGAACAAGTTGAAGAGCCACGGAGAAGCTACACATCCCTGTCGGACACCCCTAGAGATACCGAACCAGTCTGTGTTTTCCCCGTTTATTCTTACACATGCACTAGAATCCTCATAGAGTGATACCAGTGCACGTATAAGTTGGCTCCCCAAGCCGAACTTGGATAACACCTCCCACAAATACTTCCTTACCACCCTATCATACGCCTTCTCTAAATCTATGAAGGAGCAATACACCTTTCGATTCTTGGCTAAGAACTTTTCAGTGATGCTCCTTAAAGAGAAGATTTGATCCATACATCCCATTCCCTTTCTAAATCCTGCTTGCACATCCCAAATTTTGTCATCTGTTTCATTCATCACTCTTTCAATCAATACCTTTGCATACAATTTACCGACAACACTGAGTAGGCTGATTCCGCGGTAGTTTTTAGCTTCCTGGTGTGACCCTTTTCCTTTATATAAGGGCACAATTACTGCCCTGCACCAATCTCGTGGTACTTTACCACTCGACCAACACTTTTGAAAAAGGAAGTACAGCCAGGAAGCCACCAACCCTTTACCAGCCCTCAGCATTTCGATACTTATCCTATCATACCCTGCCGCTTTCCCTACTTTCATACTTTTCAATGCTTTCATTACTTCTTCCATACTAATCTCACTGTCACTACTGTCACCCAATGCCTCATTCCAGTCAACATTGCTGCCAATTGGCGAAGAAATAGGTGAATCCTCTTTTTCAAAGAGTCCCTCAAAATAGTTCTTCCATACTCGTCTTATGCTACTTTCATCCGTCGCCAATTCACCCTGTTCATCTCTCACAACATTCACTCTCGTGTTTTGGGAAACTCCCTTTTCTTTCCGGATATATTTCCAGAACAACTTTTGGTTATTCCGGAAATTATTAGAGAGTTTCCTCTCACACCATTCTATCAGATCACGCTTTTTCTTTTCTATTTTCTTCTTAACCTCATTCTTAACTCTCTTATATTCATCTTCACTATTCTTCACTACATCATCTGTTACTCTCGCATCCATTCGTTTACTAGCTTTAATCGCTAGTAAATCTAACCAAGCTTTCTTCTTATCTCCAACTGCCTCTTTCACATCTTTATCCCACCAACTTGTTGGTGGTCTATTTGTTCTTTTACTCAATCCACATACTTCCGTCGCACATTCAACCATTGACGATTTGAGCACATCCCATACTTCTTCTATTTCCAATTCATCCTTCATCTCCACGCAACTTAGGCTGTCGTCCAATTTCTTCATATATTCATCTCTAATATTTTCATCCTCTTCCAATTTCTCCACTTTTATTCTCGCAAATTCAGTTGTTGACACTTTGGCCCTGTGACGCCAACGCTTGCACATTCCCTTCAATCGTGATATCACGAGGAAGTGATCTGTGCCAACGTTAATGCCCCTGTAGACTCTGGTGTCAACAACCTTTGCTCTTAGCCTTTCATCCACTATCACAAAATCTATCATACTTCTCTCGCTTCCCCTCTGTCTAGTATACATATGGATATCTTTGTGTTCAAACAACGTATTCGTAACACAAAGATTCCTCCCCAAACATACATCAATCACTTTCTCCCCATTCTCGTTCACTCTTTTATCACCAAACTTTCCTAAAACTCTTTCACAACCGTTGCGTGACACCCCAACCCAACCATTAAAATCTCCTAACATAACAATTCTCTCATTCTGATCACACCCATTCGCAACATCGTCTAACAAATTCCAAAACTCCTCCCTCTCGGATAGTGATTTGGACATGTCCGGAGCATACACACAAATTATGCGCATCCGGACCAGCCCCACTTTCACCTTTATCCATAGGAGCCTTGGACTCACACATGCATAATCTTTCATGCACTTAGCCATCCTTTCAGATATTAGAAGTCCCACGCCTTGGCAAGCTCTGTCACTCTCGGCAACTCCCGCTCCCGACCAGATAGCTGTAAATGGGCCAAGTTGTGAAACCTCTTTTTCCTTGCGCTTCGTTTCATTTACACACATAAAATCTAGGTTTCTTTCTTCCATAATCAAACATACTTCATCAAATTTTTTATATTAACATTATTCTATTAACATCACTTTTTTCTTATAGAAACAATACAGCTTGTTTATACACATTGCAGTCATAAGAATGCTATTAAAGTATGGATGCATACTCAAATTCTGAATAAACAGGAGCATTCAACAAGACTATTTCCATACATCAGAGCTTCACTAGATTTTGGGAATATAGGATATTGTTGAAATTGAAATGTAGTGAAGGTTGTTAAGTTAAATAATGCCCATCTGCGCGATGGACTTGGCTAATGGGAATCTGGAAATGGACTGGCGGGATGGAACTAAGATGTTATAGGCAATATGTGCCATGGGCTGCACAGCATTTCTTCAATTTTCTCATCAAACACTTATATAACTGTGGTACATCTGCAAACAAAAGACAATACAAGTCATTAAAAGTATGCTGCTCACTTTCTAGTTAAATAATAGTTATATAGAATAATAAAACCTAATTACTTACTTAATATTTTATGATTCCCCTATCATTGTGAGGAAGTTTAGTCGGAAATTCCCTACAAACTAAACTTGTAATCTTAAAACTTTTGATTTTAATTGAACATTTGGAAACTTTATTAAGAAATTAAGTATTATTTTTGTTTACTTTACGTTGTTTGGTTACAAATGTCAATATTTGACGTAAAATGAGTGAAATGTGACAGATTTAGCTACTATTTTGGTTCAAAAAGATCGAATAAAATAGAGAAAAAATATTCACAGACTAATGATGGCAACAATGCTCTATCGATTCGGTGACAGGGCTCTCAGATCTCATCCGTCTGTCATACTGACGCTCATGCTCGCAAAAATGACATAGGTTGGCTAACTGAGATGTTTCGTGACATGGCTCTCACTTCTCAGATGACAACTCATGCTACCCGGGCTGCACGATAAGCGGTGTTCTACCCACTGACCTCTCACGTCGTATGTAATATATAAGTGCAAATAGCGAGGAAATTCATTCTTGTTTGAAATGTGCCAGATGTAAACATTTTGAAGTCTTCGTTTAATGTGTTAGAGATTTTCTTCACGTCTCCATTGATACAAGCAAATTTTTATAAAGCGGTTTTCATTGGCACTGGTTTAAACGGTTTTGCAGTCCGTATATAAATTATACCGGAAAAGTTTTTTTTTTTATCGATGCGCTTAGACTGTTTGGCGTCAATCTTATTTTCACTGCTTTCATTACTTAAATAGCTATAAAAGCTATAAAGGTTTCTTCTTTTCATTAAGATTTTTAATGGTTTTAATATAAAATAGTTTTTAATAATAATTTTATTATAAAATAGTAATTTTAGCCGTGTAGTGTCGGCTTAGAATAACACTACCCCATTCCTACCAGTGGGTGATCGTAGGAGGCGACTAAGGGTATAGGGGCTTTTTAAGTGATTTTGGGCGATGTGGTTGGAGACCCGTCACCAAAAACATTTATTTAAACCATCTTTTCCCCAATCAACTTCCAAAAGTGGCTGAGGAATTTCTCATTCCAAAAGCTCTGGCTACCCCGTTAAGGGATTTATAGCCGTGAGTATATGTATGTATGTATGAATGTATGTATAAAATAGTTATTGTATTTATCCTATTTATCCCGGAAGGAATAGCATATTTTTCTCCTGAACACATTCAATCTGATCTTTCGAATGAATCTCTGAATATTCGGTGTGCATCCTCGTGTATTGCTAAACAGAGGTGTAGAGCACTTGTGGTTTGCAGCTGACTTTTGAATAGGATGTTATATTAGTTTTGAAATCTTCTACATATTTTTATTAGTGCTTCATTTATCTTGCACCAAGATTCTGAAATCATAAGCTGAGTGGGATAGCTTTGCTTTGCGGTTGTGTCGTGGTTAAACTTAGGTTCAGTTTTATAATTTAAGGTTTTAGGTTTATTTTCTTCTTCTTGTTTTTTCCGTTTCTACCGATGGGTGTACGTATCGCCGTGTAGTGTCGGCTTAGAATAGCACTACCCCGTTTCTACCGATGGGTGTACGTAAGAGGCGACTTACGGTATTGGGGCTTTAAAGGGATTTTTGGGCGATACGGTTGGAGACCCATCACCATCGACCTTTACTTTACCATCTTTTTCCCATTCAATTTCCCAAAAGTGACTGAGGAATTTCTAATTCCTGAGTTCTGGCTGGCCCTTCTAGGGATTTATAGCCGTGAGTATATGTTAAGTTATGTTATGTTTCTTGTTGACTGGCTACTGCGCAGGAAAAGAAGGGGTATTACATATTAAGGGCAGACGTAAAAGTAAAATTTCCTTAGAAACTTTACATTGTGTAAAATAAATAATATTTTAAAATAAAGGGTGGTTAGGGATGGGCCTCCAACTACATCGCCCAACAAAGTCCAGCTGTGAATGCAAAGAAAGGCCCAGAGCTTTAGATTCAAAATCCAATCCATACTAATATTATAAATGGGAAAGTGAGTTTGTTTGTTTGTTTGTTCCGCTTTCACGCCGTAAATACCAAACCGATTGCTTTGAAATTTTTTAGACGTGTAGTGAGAAGTCTAAATTAAATAATAGGGTACTTTTTATCCCGGAAAAAATATGTTCCCATGGGAAATAAAAAATATTGTTTGCTTACTAAATGCATTGGAGATGGCTCTGTGTATCGTTTAAAACAACGTAAAATATTGTAAACTAATATAAAAATCAAAATTTAGAAGCTTAATGGTACGGTAATGGATCCCCGAAAATAAGGAACTCCCGAGGGATGATGTACTATTTTTTCATCGTATACATTTTTTTTACATCTACTTATATTGCAAACGAATATTAACATGTAAATTTAGAAGCTAAATGAAACGACGACGATTCCTTGAAACTAAGGAATCCGCAAGAGTTCTCATAGGAACATCAAAAAACCTTAACTCATATATGGCTCAAAATATTGCAGCGATTATTTTTATCATCGATGGAATTCACATCAGATACTTTGTTAATGTTCATTTTGGAAAGATGAAGGGGTTTCATCATTTAAATGACAAATTTGTTTATCAATAGTAAGACTAATATGAAATAAAGCGTAATAAAAATTTAACACCGCCCCGGTAACGTCTCCGTGGCGTAGCGGTATAACTAACTACTATGAATATTTAATTAGAACTATTATGAATCAATCGTCCTGGGTTCGTATCTCAGGTAATTCAAGCTTTTTGTAAAAAAATGTTTTGTTAGCTTAAAATAACACTTTAAATAATAAAAAGCACTATCCCTTCAATTTAGCGATTATTTTGGAAGGAGATCCACCACTAATCATCCCTATATTGCCGAGGAATCGCTGCAAGCTCTCCCACTATCACCAACGGTCAGTGTAGGGGGCAGCACCGGGCCGTCGCCGCAGCGCCAAACTACTATCCGTATCTGTACTTACTAAAGATATTCTCAATTCTGAACATAAAAACTTGGTATATTTGTTTTATGATTCTTATGAACAATTAAAAAGGAATTTTTGGAACTCAACCCCTAACGGGTTGATATAGCAAATGAAAGTTAATATAGAGTTTTTTTACATTTTATAATCAAACTTGGTGCGATTGAATTTATGAAATCCATCTATCAATCATTCATGAATATATGCTAACAACCATAAATTCCATAAAAGGGTAGCCATAGCTTCGGAGATTCTTCATCCAATTTTGGAAATATATTGATAAAAGATAGGTTAATAAAGGTTGTTAGTGATGGGTCACAAACTGCATCGCCCAACAATCACTTAAAAAGCCTCAATGTCCTTTATGTCATTTACAATGCCCGCGGGATTATAAATATAAAAAACAGAAGTTGAGATAGTGTTTCGGTATTTTGGTATTATGTAAACTGGATGCAAAAAATGAAGTCCACGCGGACGAAGTCGCGGGGCAAAAAGCTAGTTTGTATATATATCGTAGGTAAATAAATACTCTAAAATAAAAGTATTTATAAGATATCTTTTTCCCACTCAACTTTCCAAAAGTGGCTTAGGAACTGTTAGTTCCTTAGCTCTGGCTACCCCTTCTAGGGATTTAAAGCCGTGAATATATGTATGTATGTTATAAGATAATGTCTTATAATATAATTTTATTTTAGAGTTAGGTAGATATTCTCAATAATTTGGTTTTTGGAGTTGTGACGCTATTTGAACGGAGGTGCGATATTTTACCCGAAAATTAAATAAAAAAACCCATAAACATAAGGAACCTTCATTTGGCTAAAAAATTGTTATCATTATATTGTTGCATTCAAAACACTTGGGTTGCTATAGTATTAATGTTCAAGCTTTTGTAACTTCTACGGAGGATCAACCTGCTTACTTATATCATAACTAGCTGACCCGAAAGACTTCGTACTGTAAATTTGCTTATGCCAAACTATAGGCGTTTTTTCTCTGAGTTTAATCAGGCGTGAATATTTTATTGGTAAACAATTCTGCGATAAAAAGTATCCTATGTTATAATTTGGGTCATTATCTAGCATTCTGCTAAATATCATTTATATACATTTTGTAATTGAGAAGCCATTTTACCTCAAACACACAAACATCAAAACATCTAAACATTCACATTTATAATATTAATAGGATTACTATTATATCAGCGTAGGGGCCGGAACAGCATCATGTGTTGCCATTTCCTGAGGCTATCTTATTCATAGCTCCGTTGTCCCATATGCCCAATATTTTGTTATGTTGTACAAATAACGAGACAATAATTGTACAATTATAACCTCCCTAGAATCCCGAATTATACGTTCAGCTAAATTATCCAAAAGTGGCTGAAGAATTTCCAATTAGGCTCTGGCTACCCCTTTTAGGGATTTATAGCAGGGTGTTTATGTATGTATGTATCCTTAATTATTATATGTAATAAATAATTTAATACCTTTTTTAAAAAAATATATATTTTAACCTATGACAAAAAAGATATCATTTCTTAAATCGCTTAGATAACCTATTAACAACTAAAGTTGTACTCGTATGATATGGTATCCGTACAATTCAGAGAACATTATTATCTGAACTTTAACAAATTCGAGAACACATGAAACTTTTGGCATTTGAAATTGGATAAAATGATATGGTGAAAGAAACTTACGTAACGTTTAAGGTACTGCTTTCACCTGACCATTTTACATATAACTATGCCTTAAAAGCTTATTTTGTAAATTGTCATACCTCGTATTTACAGTTATAAAAAAGATATATTAAAATAGTTGAACTATTCACAAAAGAGGTTTAACTAGCACATTCATACTTCTTAGAACAGAAAAACCGGTCACCGTTAATAATAATCCAAGTTTATTGTTAATTAGCTAACGTAAACTATTCCACGTCCCTCTGAATGTTATATATTTGTCTCTTGTTTAATAATTCATGACGCCATGCCATCTTGATGCGATGTGAAGGTATCGATACAAACGCGAGAAGCAGCGAATAACCTATTTGCACAAAAAGAAGTTTGTATAGCCTAGGGACGGAACTCTGGTCAATGCACCAACGAGGTAGCATGTTTGCTTGGTCTATGTTGATATTGTGCGATAGAATATATCAGTAGTAAAAGGTATATTAAAACTCGATGTTATTATTATAAAAGGATTTAAATGCTATCGCTAATTTATGGAACTGATAGGATCCCGATGACAGTGTTGGAACTATTAAACAAGAAAGAGACATATTTACCTTTATATTATTATATTGCTTAGACAGTGAAAAAAATATAATGATGATGACATTTTACTCGAATTATGACACTCAAAAAATATGGAACATAACACATGAAAATGGAAAAGAAGGCTAGGTTAAGGACTTTAACAAAATTGGAATTATTTAAAAGAAATTTGCTGAAGACTAGGCTCCCGGCCTCTCACTTAATTGGATATTTATAAGAAAACTACTGAAGACTAGGCTGTATGGTCCAAGTGATTTTTGCCTGCCGAATGGCGAATATATAAACAACAACAACAAAGGATTTAAATATTAACGATATGCAATATTCATAGTGGGACCTTAAGTATATCATTGACTGTTAATAACTGAAATAAATAGTATATTTCATTACTAGTACGGAATGGCTGTCATTGCAAAGAGTTCCGACAAATGTCTACCCGAGCCGAAGGCGAGGGTTGACAGTCGGAACGAGTTGCAATGACGGTTCCGTACGTGTACTGAACGACTATTTTTAATACAGTTGCGAAAAAATTAAGCAATTTAACAAAACAACTAAACTCCCAAAGATTATTTCTGGAAAATGGCGACATTTTTTCTTCACTTATTGTGGTAGGCAAAGGAAACTATGCCCATACAGCCAAGTCTTATGTATAATTTTTTTGTTGATATGAAATGAAAATGAAATTTAATGAGTTATAATGTAATGAAACCTAACCTCACTAATTCTATCAAATCATTAAATCAGATATCGAAACAAATTAGTCGATTTTGCCTATTATTTTGTTGTTGTTGATTCATGTTAATACGACCTATGCCACGTATTAACATGAATCATAAAAACTTCTTTGATTTTTTTAGTAAAATCTTTATGGTTGGTTTTTCTTTAAAATAGACATTATTTTGACAGTTGGGAAAGAAAACGCACTAGTGCGGGAAAGGTAAAGAAAAAGCACGAGTGTGTAATAGCCCACTTCCCGAACGCTATACGTCCCTGTAATACGCCACTTTTTGAGCAATTGTATTAAAAAGTATTTTTTTTTAAATGAGGCTGATAGTATTCTTTAGCAGTATATGGTTGAAATAGAATTAAGTTAATAATTCATAAAATGACTGAAAAATACTAACTGAAACGAAAGCATTAGAGGACAGTACTTATTGTTGTACTATTACATCATACATACATACATATACTCACGGCTATAAATCCCTAGAAAGGGGTAGCCAGAGCTAAGGAATTAGAAATTCCTCAGCCACTTTTGGAAGTAAAATGGGGAATAGATGGTGAAATAAAGGTTTTTGGTGATGGGTCTCCAACCGCATCGCCCAAAATCCCTTTAAAGCCCCCAATACCCTTAGTCGCCTCTTACGATCACCCACGGGTAGAAATGGGGTAGTGTTATTCTAAGCCGACACTACACGGCTATTACTATTAAATAATTATAATTCAAAAGTTATGCATGAAGTTAATAACTTATCAGTTCCCTTAGTCTGAGTGAGTACCTATATTTTACACGTTCAAGTAGTGTTTGCGTTTCCTACCTCCGAATTTTAACTAATTCGGACGGCCACTTGTCTACCTTTTCAGATAGAATGCAAATGTTGGAAACGCCTAACTATCACATAATTTAATGTTTTTTGACATGAATTCCTCATGTGGGGATGGATTATTACTCATAAATAAAAGATGTTATTAAAGGAAAGAAAAATTTCGACGATCGCGGGTTCGAACCCCGCCAGTGTCGAAATTTTTCTTTCCTTTAATAACATCTTTTATTTATGAGTACCTATATTTCCCTAAAAAGCTACATCAAATAAGACAGAAAGTACGCTCAATATTCGAAATAGTAGACATGAAAAGAACAGTCATTAAGTCAAAAAATGTGCCATGTCTTAATCCCATTACCATTTAATATCCCTGCAATGAGCTAGTACTATGCTGAAACAATGTAAAACAAAGAAATAGTAATCACGTCATAAACTTATACAATCAAAAAGAAAAAATCTCAAGACGCCATTTTGAATCAAATGCGCGGGAACGAATGGCGGGAACGCATACCCCATCGAGTGCGTTCAATAAATTGACATGCGCCTTTTACGGGTACGCTGTTGTGGTTGGCCATTCATCTTAGGTCTAAGACCTCATCTCTAAGCTAGACGCGAAACATATAAAAAGATATGAGTATTATCTCTGCGTAAGTCTAACCAATTAAGATAAACTTGTACTTAATTTTATGCGCGAAATACTTTATGAGACGTGCATAGGTTGTTTCGAATCAACACGTTAATGGATTTAGGCATGCTTATGAAAGTCTATTTTATGCAAAGTACTGTTAAAAGTCTGGTATTCCTAACTAGGTCCAAAGAAGTGGAGAAGGCAGTTTTGGATAGGTTGTTGTTAGGAGCGGCTTATGTCCAGCCGTGGAGGTGTTTTGATTGAAATGCTGCACAATGACGAATATTAAAAATATTTTGAGTGCCTAATTAAGCAATGCGGTTCGAGAACCATCACCAACAACCAACACCCTCAAACTTAAAATTTGGCTAGTAAAATGCAAAGCATGAATCATTTCTAAAACTAACTAATCCATCACTTAAACTTACTTATTTTGCCATCTTTTCCTAGTTCAACTTCCAAAAGTGACTGAATTTATTCCAGAGCTACTATAAATTCTAAAAAGCAGTAGCAAGAGCGCCGCGAATTTAAAATTCCTCGGCCATTTGAGTTTTGCAAGTTGAGTAGAGATAAACTGTAAAATAAAGGTGGTTGGTGATGAAAATCCACTAAAAATCCCTAATTCCCTAAGTCACCTCTAAAGACATCCGCGGTAACATAAGCTATAGTGTTATTAAACAGCTTTTAAAAACATACATACATACATATACTCACGGCTATAATTCCCTAGAAAGGGTAAGGAATTCGAAATTCCTCAGCCACTTTTGGAAAGTTGAGTGGGGAAAAGATGGTATAATAAAGGTTGTTGGTGATGGGTCTCCAACCGCATCGCCCAATGTTCCCTTAAAAGCCCCAATACCGTTAGTCTCCTCTTACGTACACCCACCGGTAGAAATGGGGTAGCGCTATTCTAAGCCGGCGCTACACAGCTAAACACATAAAAACAAACAGCTTTTAAAAACATAAAAGCAGAAAAAACTAGCTAGTATTACAAAACAACATGTAGTAAACAAGAACTTAGCATACGCGGTAATAATTGTCGCTCCAACTCGGTAATACGAAAACAGGACGCGCGAGCAAAAAGTCTTCAATTTAATAACTTCTAATAAGTTGCAATCCGGTTTCTATTAATTCTAAAACTAGCCCTTTACTCGCTTCTAAGTCCTGTCGGACCTGTTGGGATGTCGTATTACAGCGATGTAAGCATTATGAAATTATTATTTACAACTACTAAAATTCTTATCGGTTCTTTTTATACTTACGTTTATTTGCCGCATTTATCTGTTTAGCTGTGAGCAGAAACTAACCAATTTCTCCTCGTTGATGTCGTGTGTGGTGGGTGACTTAGGTTTTTGGACACCAGTACAGGCGTACTTATTAGTTTGTCTTAAACTAATTCATCCGTGTATAAACTGTGTTGTAAAAGCAATTATACACCACACCATATTACGTATTACGAGTATATACACATACTCGTATTACATACACCTATATTATACACCACACCATATTACATATTATGTACTACACATACTCGTATTACATACACCTATATTATACACCACACCATATTACATATTATATACTACACATACTCGTATTACATACACCTATTATAGAAATTTATCTCGGATATTAACCCTGCAACAGGGGTAACCAAAGCTCTAGACTTAGATATATTGCCCAATCTTGTTAATAAAGAACAGGAGTGATAGCAAAATAAATGATTACTAGGACCTATGGGCCTAAATGGGTACTAATTGCATTACATCGCCGAACAATATAAGCAAAGAGCTCCAATAAATAAGAGTAGGGAGGACTAAGATCCTCCATAGCAGGTATAAATAGTTTCATTAGAATAGTATCAAAACAAGTCTGTATATTAGATTTCCCACGCCACATGATCAATGCACATCAACGCCTGACTGCGACGCAAAAAGAAAAGTTGCGGTGTCGTTCCCACAGCAGAAATAGAACTTCCACGGGATCTAGGAATGGCGGGTTTTAATACAGATAATACTTGGGTTCTTAGTGGTTGATATTTATAACTAGCTTCGATGAAGCTGGGTTCATTGATAAGAAGATTTACATACATACATATACTCACGGCTATAAATCCCTAAAAGTGGTAGCCAGAGACTCAACCATTTTTGGAAGTTGTTTGGCGAATATATTGTAAAAGAAAGGTTTTTGATGATGGGTCTCGCATTACCTAAAAATCACTTAAAAAGCCCCAATACCCTTAGCTACTTCTTACGAACACTCACGGGAAGAAATGGGGCAGTGTTATTCTAAGCTGACACTACACAACTATTTATAACTTACTTTAATGAAGCTAGGTTTGTTGAGAGGTGGATTTAGTGGGAATGATGAATATGAGGGTAACAAGAAATTGGTTAGGATCGTGCGGAGTTGCGATTGATAGTCTCTGCTTACCCATATGGGAATTAAAGATCCAGGGTATAAGTAAGTATGTATGTAAGTAAGTAAAAAGAAAAAGTTGCGGTGTCGTTCCCACAGAAATAGAACTTCTATGGGATCTAGGAATGGCGGGTTTAATACAGATAATACTTGGTTTCTTAGTGATTGCTATTTATAACTTACTATGTTTAAGCTGGGTTATATATATAGGTAAATACATGTACATAAATATACTCCTGGGGAATATACGAGATAAAGGTTTTTGGTGAAAGGTCTCCAACCGAATCGCCCAAGAGTCACTTAAAATGCCCCAATACCCTTAGCCACCTCTTATGAACACCCACGGAAAGAAATGTGGTAGTTCTATTCTAAGCCGACACTACACAGCTGTTTATAACTTACTTTAACACAGCTAGGTTTGTTGAGAGGTAGATTTAGTGGGAATGATGAATATGAGGGAAACAAGAAATTGGTTGGGATCGTGCGAAGTTGCGATTAATAGACTCTGCTTACCCCTATGGGAATTAAAGATCCAGTACATACATACATATACTCACGGCTGTAAGTCCCTAGAAGGGGTAGCCAGAGCCAAGGAATTATAAATTCCTCAGCCACTTTTGGAAGTTGAGTGGGGAAAAGATAGTAAAATAAAGGTTTTTGGTGATGGGTCTCCAACCGCATCGCCCAAAAATCCAATAAAAAGCCCCAATACCCTTAGTCACTTCTTACGACACCCGTGGGTAGAAAGGGGTAGCGACATTCTAAGCCGGCACTACACGGCATATGTATGTAAAGAAAAAGTTGCGGTATCGTTCCCACAGAAATAGAACTACTACTATTTCATTCTACCATTTAGTCCCCTATCGACTTCCAAATGTGGCTAAGGAGTTTCTTGCTCTAAAGCTCTGGCTACCCCTTTTTGTGATTTATGGCCGTGAGTATATGTTGCCGTGTAGTGCCGGCGTAGCCGAGTAGTGCCGGCTTGGAATAGCACTACCCCATTTCTTCCGGTCGGTGTACGTAAGAGGCGACTAACGGTATTGGGGCTTTTAAGGGATTTTTGGGCGGTGCGGTTGGAGACCCATCACCAACAACCTTTATTTCACCATCTTTTGCCCACGCAACTTTCCAAAAGTGGCTGAGGAGTTTTTAATTCCCTAGCTCTGGCTACCCCTACAAGGGACCTATAACCGTGAGTATATGTATGTGTAGTATATGTATGTATGTATGTTGAGGCTGGGTTCGTAATAAAGTTATTGCGTCTAATGTGAGGAAAGTAAGAGAGTTTTGACAGGATTGTGTGAAGTGGTGGCGATTAGTCTCTACCTACCTCAATGGAAATAAAAAGCGTGAGTATAAGTAAGTAAGCCAGTAAGGGGTAGTAGGCAAGAAAAGGTTTCATATAAAATGGCAAAATTAAATTAACAAATATATTACACACTTATGTTTTCTAAAGTCTGCTTAGAATAGCACTACCCCATTTCTTTCTGTAGATGTCATACGAGGTGACGAATGATTGAATACTATTGAAGTGATTGTTGGACGATGTGGCTGAAGAATCATAACTACATACATACATACATATACTCACGGCTATAAATCCCTAGAAGGGGTAGCCAGAGCCAAGGAATTCGAAATTCCTCAGCCACTTTTGGAAGTTGCGTGGGGAAAAGATGGTAAAATAAAGGTTGTTGGTGATGGGTCTCCAACCGCATCGCCCAAAAATCCCTTAAAAAGCCCCAATACCGTTAGTCGCCTCTTATGTACACCCACCGGAAGAAAAGGGGTAGTGCTATTCTAAGTAACACAGCAGATTTGGTTAGATTCGTTTTATGTCGGGATTAAATGTATCTTATGTCTATAGGTATTATTAAACTATACAATATTTACATGTTATGGTAGAGACTGAAGTTTATAGTATAGTATACGACAACTTATTTAAACATCATTTTCTTTTCACCTTGTACCTGAAGAGTAACGAGTTCATAAGCCCTAGTTCTATTCTTTTGAATGATAGCCATAAGAATGTTTAACATTTACATTGTTTATTTCATATTGTTGCTACGGTTATCTATGACCCAAATTTATGCAAATAATCTTTATATTCCGTTCAGCTTTTGTAAAAACTGATGGCCCATTGATAAAAACAAGATCGCTCATCAGTGTCTTTTGTTAATAGTTAAAAAAAAATTCTATTGTTATTAACATTCAAAGGCAAAGGTTGGAGGTGTGTGATTTGCGGATATAACCTCATTCTTATCGTTAGTAGCATAAAGGTATGTGTATAGGTATGTAAGTGTAAATCCAATTTTACACGTAAGAAATACAAACAATGGCGGATTTACCATTAGGGCCTTGCGCCAGGAAGAAAATAATATTTGAAGAGATCTTTATTAACACATCACTCTATTAGACTATAAGATCCTAGATCTTGGAATCTGATTTCATTTTAACGTATTTTGTTTGATAATATATACGTACATACATATATATACTCATGGCTATGAATCTCAAGAAGAGGTTGCCACTTGCCAGAGGAGAACCACTTTTGGAATTTATGTGGGGAAATGATGGTATAATTAAGGTTGTTGGTGATGAACCTCCAACCGCATTACTCAAAAATCCCTTAAAAAGTCCCAATACCCTTAGTCACTTCTTACGTATACCTACGGGAAGAAATGGGGTAGTTCTATTCTAAGACGACACTAGACAGCAAACTCATACATATAATCAAGGATCAAACGTTCACGCCACATATTCCCGAAGGGGTTGGCGGAGGAAGGATGAATACTTGATATTGACACCTGGTGTTCAGAGTACCCGCGTTTTGCTTAGACAGTGTACTCATGTTGGTGTAAAAAGTTGTACCAAGAGCTTCAGATTTAGAAAATGTTTTAATGACAATGAAACAATGAATTTTACATATGTTTATACTTAAGTTCTATTTACAAGTATTAAAAACTGAAAACAATATTACTAACCTAACCTAAACTACATCAAACAAAATATAAACATTATATATTAGAAAATTCTGAAAGACATACATATACTCACGGCTATGAATCCCTTGAAGGGGTAGCCAGAGCTAGGGAATAAGAAATTTCTCAGCCACTTTTGGAAGTTGCGTGAGGAAAAGATGGTGGAATAAAGGTTGTTGGTGATGGGTCTCAAACCGCATCGCCCAAAAATCCCTTAAAAGCCCCAATACCGTTAGTCGCCTCTTACGTAAAACCACCGCAAGAAATGGGGTAGTGTTATTCTAAGCCGATACTACACAGCATCTATTTATATATATTTGATATAATTGATATATTTTCAAACATTTTCAGTAAAAATACTAAAGGGGTTTGGTCTGAACGGGTGGTCAGAGAACTTTTGAAAAGTATACTAGGTATTCGTAGGTTGGCGGTGATAGGTCTCCAATCGCATTGCGCATAAAGCACTTTAAAAGCGCTAATTGACTTATTTGCTTATTACGACCACCTACGAAAAGAAATAGGTTTGTGCTATTCTAAGCCTACACAGCTTACATGCAAATGTCCTTTTATACGCTGACAAACAAGTTTTTCCTTTAACATTGGTAGAACAATTGCAACAATTAAAGTGATGAATATGAGTGTAGATGGATACAAGGGAAGAGGAAGACCAAAGAAAGGGTGGATGAACAGTGTGAACGATGATATGGGAATAAAAGGTGTAAGCTCCGAAATGGCGTATGACAGAGACGAATGGAAGAGAAACACATGTTGTGCCGACCCCACCTAGTGGGATAAGGGCAGGAGATTGATGATGATGATGAGAACAATTGCGAGAGATAGTGAATATTGCATGTGCGTCATTTGAGAAAAGAGAGTGAGAAAGAATGTGGATAAACTCATTACAACACCATAGTTTTAGAAAAATGGGGAATATGTGACCGTATACGTAATTAAGATTGATGGTAAGAAGAAAGAAAAATCTGAAGAGTTTTTATATGTGGGAAGTTTGTCTTCAGGTAGTGGAAAGTGTGATGAAGACATCGAAAGACGAGTAAAAAGGTTAATGCGGTAAATCGAGCAGTAAATAATAATAATAGCCTAATGCCTAGTTAGTCGGTGTCTGAAAAGACCCAAATGGTAGTGCATAATATTGCACTAGTTCCTACTCTTATGTTTCTAAGCGAACATTGGGTGTCACAGAAGAAGCATTAAAGCAGAGTGAATGTAGTAAACGAAGAGATGATGTTTCGCAGATAAATTGTTAGGTTATGCAATTGAGTGGCAAAAATTCGGTGAAAAATTATAATATACTAAAAGTTATTGAAAAATTAATATTAAGATGTTAGGGTGAAAGTGAAATGGTAAAAAAGGTGACCATGACCACGGAGGTTACATTAAGAATAAAAGAGCATGAATGAAAATATTTGATGAAAATAGACGAAGTCCGAGAGGTTTGCCATGAACGGAGAAAGTGACGATCGATAGTCGTTGCCTACCCAATGGGAACTATTGGCGTGAGTATATTTAAAACTAAAAGCTGTGTAGTGTCAGCTTAGAATAGCACTACCCCATTTCTTCCGGTGGGTGTACTTAAGGGGCGACTAACGGTATTGGGGCTTTAAAGGGATTTTTGGGCGATGCGGTTGGACACCCATCACCAACAACCTTTATTTTACCATCTTTTCCCCACTCAACTTTCCAAAGGTGGCTTAGGAATTTCTCATTCCTTAGCTCTGGCTACCCCATCTAGGGATTTATAGCCGTGAGTATATGTATTTATGTATGTATGTTAAAACTAAAAAAAATATCCAAATAAAACTCGGAATACGGTAAGTATGGATTAAAGTCTTAAGCGGTTACCGTGTATTAATTGTATTTGATGTTTTTTTTACCACCACGGTCCAGTGGTCAGAGTACAAGCTTGCTGAACCCTCGAGGTCTATTTGGGTTGTATTACTTGTAGGAGCACACAATACATGATACATCATTGTGTGATGTTAACTCTGCTTTGATATTCACATTTGCATAGTATATTATTTAATAGCGCACAACTCGTATCCTCATCCACTTGAACTAAATTTATCAATGTTCGATGTCCATATAAATTTATTTTATTTATTATCTCACTGCTCCATTAAATCACATCTACCATCACTTAAAATGACTAGTAGTACAAAAACCTGACACATAAACAAGCATACAAAAATAGCCTTTCTTGGAAGTCGGTTAACTTTCAGCAAAAACTTTCCGAGACAAGTTTAAAAGTATTCTTTGCTTAGAAACTAGTATAGCTTAGTTCAATTTTAATGTGTACTTAGGCTGCTCGCACACTAGCGTACCCTGTAAGTATAGTGTAAAGGTGCACGCACACTTGCGGCGTTCCGGGCAACGTCCCTTCATAGCTATGTGCCCGCACTGTAGTTATGTGACTTTTATTTTATACTTTCTTAGCTTACGAGTCTCGGGTAGAAACAGGTAACTGGCATATGGGATTTGGTTAGATGTTTCTGAGTCTTTTTGTAGATTCAGGGCAGTATTTTTGGGAATAACAGTGTTTATAAACGTACTGCTATTTTAGACATTTTATAATTACATTTTTTTTTATTTAATCAATAGATTATAAACCTCTTGATAAGTATTTGTGATTTAAGCACGAAAAAAAACTTACATTTCATTAATTTTATAATTCCACATTTCATCCCCAACGCAAAAACCGAAGTCCAATAAGAACTAAAACTTTCACTCTCAAAAATTCCAATAACAAAAAATATATTAATATTTCACTTACGTCAGTTTCCTGTCATCTAGCGGCATTAGGAGGGCGCACGTCTGTGGTACGTCTCGCGTTGTCTGTGTGTGCGTGCGTCGGTGTGTGTGAGCGGGGCAGGCGCAGGCGCAGGTAGAGTCGGGAACCAAACGATGCACGCCCGGTAAAGACGGCTTCATATTGGATTCGAATAATTATTAGAAATGGATTCTTACACGGAGTTTTGCAATAAATATTGCGAGTAATGGAATCTTGTAGGATTTGGGAGTTGTTTGTTTAGGGTTAGCTTTAAGTTTGTATATTTTGTATTTTGTATACAGATATAATGAGATGCCGTTTATTTTATCAATGGTGTAGCTTAATCAATAAATGACAAAATTGTCAACCGTTTTCATCAATTCTATTTTTAAATTAACTTTTAATATATCTTTATTCACTGAGTGATAGTGTTGACCTATATGAATTATTATAATCATGATGGCTTCATTATTTGCTGTATATTTAATTTATACGACTATAGCATTTAATTTATTTTGAACTAAATATTACATAAACATTTGGAATGATCCCTAAAGTAATAGTTTTGTAACTCTAGTTCTCAGATAAAAAAAAACCTTTAAGCAGCAGCCGAAAACCTAACAGATTCCAATTAATTAAACTTCCAAAACAATCTTAGAAATTAAGTAAACAAGTCAATCAACAAATCTAGCCATAAATCCAAAG
Organism: Bedellia somnulentella; assembly: GCA_963576735.1. Lineage (NCBI taxonomy): Eukaryota > Metazoa > Arthropoda > Insecta > Lepidoptera > Bedelliidae > Bedellia > Bedellia somnulentella. Next base: position 17,555,385 of record OY755180.1, on the reverse strand, counting down.
CTACAGACAAAACAAACAGTACCATAGTTAACAAAGGCTAAATCAAACGTTTTTATAATTAATGAAACAAAAAATATAAAGGGGTGCGATCCAGTGTGGCTGCAGGCGTATTTTCCCTTGCGCGTCCCGATGAGCGCGGGCGCAGTCGACGACAAGACTTGACGCGTCCCGCACGGCGCGAAAATCAGTCCACACTACACAATATTCATTTACTTCTAAAAAACAAAAAGATACCCATCACTTCTTGAATAAAAATATGGTCAGAGTCCTATTTGATTCTAATCGTAACATCCCTGTGCACATTACATGACACTTTACACACGTGGTGTTACGTTTGGTGGAGGAGGCTTCGATGGAGATATGGGTAAGATTTTTTTATTTATTTTTATTAACGATTTATATTGATCTTTTTCATAATATTATTTATATTACATTAGATAAAATATATATATTTTTTAGCTTAAAATAAAATTGAGTAACAAATATTTAAATTGCAATGATGAAAATAATTGATATATTACTTTTCTATTTAAAAAAAACAATAGATGTTTGTCGACTTTAACGTCTAGTGTCAGCTTAGAATACTCGTAGCATACCCTCTAGTTCTCACGGGTGCATATAAAGTTGGTGTGCGATGTATGTGTATGTGTAGAAGTAATTTAAATATAATTTAGCTTCAGAAACTGTAACAAAAATTATAATTATAACAATGAAATCTTCTTCTAATATCCTTGGTAGGTCAGTAGGCTGTTTCTCTATTTCGGAAAGCCTGGATTCAATGTTCCCTTCAAATAAATGTGTGTGATTTTCATCAGGTGAGTAATAATAATAACACCCTGATGGAAGCCACATGGCTGAATACATACCATGTGACAGCGCCCAAAGTGGCGATAGACTTGCCCCATGTCACGTGGCAAATTAGAGATTAGATACAATAGGATTCTTATTACAATACTTAATTGTAGAACCGATTCGGAATATGAACCCACGCCTCATGCACACGAGGAGCAATCATTTCCGACTGAGTTTGAATCATGAATTGGATTGACTGAAATAATATGAAATCTTTGCAAATGCTTTGCAACTTCACGAGATCGCGTAACTGTATTTAGTATTCTATGAAAAATCATCGGCGTTCAATCTCACCAAGATTATTCTGGTGCGGGGACTATTGGCAAGAATATTTCGTTTATAAACGGCTTAGAACATCACTATCCCTTTCTTTCTAAGACATCATAGTTTTTTTAAGCATTAGGTAGCGATGCATGCTTAGAGACTCATCATTATTGCATACTTAAAGCAATATTTTTGATTTGAGGATAAGTTAATTTCGTTTCCTATTAGCCTCTATACGTGCAACTCTGCAGCGTCGTCGGTGCAGTACAGCACAAACCTATTTCTAACCATGATGCACTATCAAACGTGGTACAACCAAAAAGTGGGTACTTTTAACATCAGGTGATAAGTCGGCATAGAATACCACTACCCCATTTCTTCCGGTGGGTGTACGTAAGAGGCGACTAACGGTATTGGGGCTTTTAAGGGATTTTTGGGCGATGCGGTTGGAGACTCATCCCCAACAACCTTTATTCTACCATCTTTTCCCCACTCAACTTCCAAAAGTGGCTGAGGAATTTGTAATTCCTTAGCTCTGGCTACCCCTTCTAGGGATTTATAGCCGTGAGTATATGTATGTATGTGATAAGTCACGTGAGGTTCAGAAGTATTAGTACCTACGCTACCCCTTCGGAGATTTGAGTTTGACGATTCAGTAGGTTGCCCAACTCCAATTAATTTACTTCCACAATCTACTTACGATGATAAACTTGGCTAAATTAATGAATCCGGGAATCCAAGACGACTATGAAGCAGCCTCGTTTGGGCAACAGACTTGTTAAAGTTTTAGGTTTACGGAAACTCTTTTCTCTCTATTTTCCTGAACATTATGAAATGCGAATAAAACTGACTTCATTATTTTGACACCTTTTAGAGTTACGTTTTTAACCGACTTCAAAAAAAGGAGTGTTCTCAATTCGACCGTATTTTTTTATTTTTTTTTTATAAGATTGTATGATGTATAGGAAATTGGGTAGTGTTTTTCTAAAAAAAAAACCGTGATTGATAAGAAGTGGCTTAGAGGAGAACCATCACCATCACCAACCATCTTTGATTTTAAAATCTTTTCTTTACTCAACCTTCAAAATTGGCTGAGGAATTTCTAACTCGGATACTCCGGATTCCCCTTTCGGGATGTTTAAGGATCTAATGTTTGTAATGATATTTTATGTACACGCTATGTAGTGTCAGCTTAGAATAGCACTACCCCGTTTTTCCCGTGGGTATACGTTAGAGGTGACTAAGGGTATTGGGGCTTTTTAATGGATTTTCGGGAGATGTGGTTGGAGACCTATCACCAACAACCTATATTTTACCATCTTTTCCCCACTTAACTTCCAAAGTGGCTGAGGAATTTCTAATTTCTAAGCTCTGGCTAACTCTTCTAGAGATTTATAGCCGTGAGTATATGCATGTAGGTATGTATATTGTATTTTATATGTCTTATACAGTACAGTAATGACTTTTCAGTACATATTTTAGTTTGCTAACATTATATCGACGTATATGGTCCAAAACTAAACCGATTAAAGGATAAAACTCGTAAAACCTCATTAAATTGTGTGATATTGCTTTTTTAAGGTTTTTAGATTGTATAGTTCGATAAAATTTCGATATCGAGAATTTAATTTTCTCAGTGTCAGTTTTGAGTCATATAAACGTATTTAACTGTTTATAGGATTACGACGGCATACTCAAAGTCATTAGATTACAGAAATATTTAAAATTGTCAAGCCAAAACGCTCAAACAAACACTAGCCGCAAAAAAATCAACAAACGTAAATTTCCATACATAAAACCCATGAAACCCAAGAAATCACACACCCATTGTGCATTTTGAAAAATATCACGTGTACAAAGCGAAGTACTCAAAAGTTCGCAATAAAACTTTGTGGCGAGCATTTACGGACAATTTAGTTGTGTTGTTGACCGTACCGCGTCGCGTTCATAACCTAGGCTAACTATGGCGGCGTGGCGCGGAGTTAGCGTAGGTCACTGCTCGCGGTCATGGCCACGGCTTTCACGCGGCGCGCATCTTACAGCGCCATCTAGCGAAACTCGATTGAATTTACTGGGAAATTTTATGGATTTTCTTTTCAATCAGTGCATTCATATTTTTATGAAAATGAGAGTATGTACAGAATATATGTAAGCTCTTATTTAGAATTAAATCATTAATTTCCATAGGTCAGAAAGAGCGAATTGCCAAACAGACGTTGTTTATACCAAACAACATTGAAAAAAGAAACGTATGTTCTTTTGTGAAAGGGTAGATTAAATTAAATTAATTAAAAATAAAAATATATTTATTTGCCTTTAGTAATACATTTGAAATATATATAAATTATATATAACACAATTCATATTTGGAATTTGGCGACTTTTTACAATCATTTTTGTCGTGTCTCCCAAACTAGATTTAACTGTACTATGGGAGACAGTTTTGAGTAGGTAGAGTAAGTCTTTACAGATATTAATGAAATTATATTTCTTTTATTTCTTAACAATCTAAAATATAAATAAATAAAATTAATGAATACATATAGAAGGCATTAAAACTAACCTAACTATTTACAGTTTAAAAATAATGTGTGTGGTGTTTGTGTGTGTGTGTGCGCGTGTGTGCGTGTGTGAGTGTGTGTGTGTGTATGTGTAATGGGTTTGCAATAAAAATAATGTATTATGATTGACTATAAAATTAAAATTAAAATTACCTCATCTTGTAATAATTTGCTCAGTCTCCTGGTAATTAAGTGTAATTAAATAGTTGGTAATCTTATTTTTAACTTCGTACTTGTTGCATTCCAGAATTTGTAATTTTTGATCTAGTTTGTTGTATATGAATGAACACCTACAGACAAAATGTCGAGAGCCAAATACCGTTCTAGGCCTAACTGTTTCACAAGCCTGTTTTCGTCTTCGATGGTTGAGGGTAATTTCAGGTTGTAAGTTAATATTTGAATGCTGTCGTAGAATGGTATTTAGCAGATATAGTTGCCTGACAGTAAGGACCCTGCACTCTTGGTAAAGCTGGAAGGTGGGGAATCTATAGGGTTTATTCGTCATTACTTTTAGGTTTGCTCTCTGAGCCCTTTCTAATTTTAATAATAAAGTTTTAGCCGCGCCTCCCCAGACCGGAATACAATAGGAAATAATTGATTTACATAGAGAATCGTAGACCAATCGGAGAGTTTTTGAGTCGGCTGAAGGCCTCAGCTTTTTAAAAACATAGATTAGTTTACGAACCCTAGAGCAAAGAGCGTTTATCCTAAGATAGTTTTATCCTAAAGAGCGTAAAATAAAAGTAAAGTCGATGTATATTAAATGGAGGTTTTCTAGTTCTAAATTGTTTTCAGACATATGGCCAATCTTCTATTTTAATCACCTTCGGTTGTAAAACGTGGCAGTCGGCAGTTTAATCTAAATATCTACCCTCATATTTTTTACTTATGTAAATTCAATGTAAAGTCATCATAACCAATAACCCGTAACTAGCTGTTCTGTTTAAAAATATTGACTAAAAATATAAATATAATTTATTACTGTATAAAACTTCCAAATATTATGGGAAATGGGACGGTTGAATCGACAGGATAAATAAATTTAACAACCACCCTAAAAATAAAACATAATATATTGAAAGAGTTAGCTTTATAAGTCTTAAATTATATAATGAGTAAATATGAATACGGGTTGCAAGGTGGTGTGCTTCTACTGAAATCTAAATTTTAAGATTATTTATTTGGGCACGAAGAAATGATGGATAAAAGTCAAAGAAGTGAGAGAAACATAAAGAACTAATCCGAGCCACTATGCATAGTATTGTCAGTGAAGTACGACCATGGAGATCACTCTTACGTCAAATACCGAAGGTGATAATTAGTCCCTATTGGAAGTAGCGAAGGGAAAAGAGTTTTTTAAAGACCTTTTTTACATCTACATTAAATGGAACGTTTTAAATTTTAATAAGATTAACAATTTAGATTATTTAAAAGCATTCATGAATTTAATCATTAATAGCCTCTTCAGATAATTATATAAATTGTTATTAATATTGACAGTTTTTTAATGCATAGCACATTATTTTTCTCTCTTTAAACAAAGTGGTTCTTCCTATCACTACACATCTAGGTAAAAATAAGTTTTATGGTGTTAGTGATGGATTAGCCTTTGTGATACTTCAATTATTTATTTCAAACTTAAAAATAGGAATTCCATGCTCTACATTGATATGAACGACGTGGATGTAACTGACAATTCGCAGATGGCTTCGGTCTGCTGACTCTGGCGGAACTGGCGTAAAAAAGTCCCCCTTTCGGAACTAACCCAAGCATGTAGGTTAGAGGCCACGGGAAACACGGGGTGATTCAATAAAAACACGCAATTAATTGCCTTTCTATTTATATCAGCACCTGTTTTGCGCACTGGAATTAAACACTTTAATTATGGGTCAGTGTGTTTTGAGTTGACTTCTGTATGTATGGAAGGGTTTTTAAATGATAAGTATACGACGTGACATTGACATCGACAATAATTTATTTTGCAAATTACTAAGAAAGACTCGTCATTTTATCGTGACTATTAATGAAATTGTAGAGCAAAAATAATTTCAAAAATAAGCCGTTCGGAGGGCATATAAGAACATGTATGTCCAATTTAAATCATTATTTGTAAATAAAGTTCTTTGACAGAAAGATAGCGAGATACTATTATATTATACAGCCCATATATTTTTGTTTATGTAAGAGTGAAGAAGTGCTACAGACATTAATGGAATATGAAACAAAAGACTACTGTTTAAAATGTTGGCTCTATTTTTAACTATGCAGCACATATATATAGCTATAGCCTACAGAAACATAAAAGGCAAAGTTATAAATACAATAAACAAATGACAATGTAAAAAGTCGGCCCTGTAAATGAATGTATAATAAAAAGGTGTCCATCTGTCTGTCTATAATACGTCTATCTAAGGTCATCTGCTTACCTTTTTTATTAAGTAGGGTAAACTATCAGCTGTTGATACAAACGTAACACATTTTGAAATGTTAGAGGTAGCATATTGCTAATAAAGTTTTATTGCGACTATTCAACCTTTTTTTATACAAATTAATACTATTTTTAAATTAACTTTTTATGGAAAATGTGGATTGTCTATAAATTTATCGTTTTACATGAATTTCATTCATGTTATTGCATTCTATTGTGTCTTTGATGTATAAGTACCATACATTTCTAAGTTGTAGTTTCTACCGTGTAGGGATCATACAAGAAGATGAGGATGAAAGATTTTTTAAGGCTTTGTCGACTATTTAGTTTGAAGCTCACCACCAAAGATAATATGATAGCGAGTTTTCCCTACTCTACTTCTAAAGTAGCACTGTAGACTCCAAACCAAAGCGCCACTAGGTTGGGATTCAAATAAAAAAATAAATGCAGGCGTGACTCTACCTAAGATATTTCAAACTCAAAATTCGAGAAATTTTGCATAAACCATAATTTTGTATAAAACAAAAAAGAGTTTCGAATATCGAACTCAAATCTAACATTCCCGCGCTAACCCAAAGTAGGGCACTTTTTAAAAGTGTTCTTTTCATAAAACCGGCCAGTAAAAACAAACGAAAACAAGTTCGGCCTAAGGGCAGCCTGTTGCGAGCCACTAGACAAAGGCATAAAAGGGCCAGAGTCGGGTCCCGAATAAAAAAAAACTAAAGGTCATTTCATTTTATCGGCGAAGTCCGATATAGACTAGACGAGTTGACTTTTTATCTGTGTAGTGCTTGCTTCTATAAATACGAAAAGGTTTTAACAAAAGATTTACTTTATATATCGCACAGCAGAGTACATTTTAAGTGATGCTTATGCCAGTCAAATAGCGCAAATGATAACATTAAATACTGATTCTGTATATAATCAATTTAACACTGTATTACTTTTAAATGGCATAGGCTTGACATTATCTACTTCATACATTCATTACATACATATACTCACGGCTAACAATTTCAAAAAGGGATAGCCAGAGCTTAAGAATTTGAATTTAAGTGGGTAAAGGATAGTAAAGTAAGGGATGGCTGGTTATGGGTGTCGCCTCTTACGACACCCGCTGGAATAAATGGGTTAGTGCTATTCTAAGCCTCTTCAATCACCTCACTTTATTGTAACACAAAAAAAACGGTCATAAAAATACCTTATATGGCTGTAGGAAATAAAACAATACAAATACTAACAGTTTGAAGAAATTTCGATGTCTAACTGTATTCGTTTATTGTCTCATTAGACAAAAGTAGTAACGTTATTCAGTTAAGAATAGCACATCCACATTTCTTCCCACGCGTGTCATAAAAGAGTGATGCAACTGTTAATATGAATACATCATCTATAGCCTTTTAATCTCATCACATATCCCTCTGCTTATTTTGCCTTGCTGTGGATGAAATAAAACGTGAGTTGCCGAGTCGCTGCCTACCCAAATGGGAACTGATGGCGTGATCACCAGTAGGTGACTTTAAGTTTGTGAGAAAGTAAATAATTTAACTTTACTCAAATAACGTGCATAAGTCCACATAAAAAACCCAAGCACTGATCATTCATACAAACCACGTGGCTATTAACGAACCAACATCTATCAAAATCAAGGCAAAACTAACGCGATATAATTTCACTGACGGCTAAATCAAAAACGGCAGCATGGCGGCACTAATGGTTTTCGCATTTCGAATTCCGCCAAGCTCCATCGCCCTGGGAAAGGGTTTAGCAAAAAACAATAGTGAGAGAGCTCCGCGATGCCAATCTCGAATAATTACGTGAACTCGGTCTAGCACGGTAGCTCTGTCTAGCGCTCTATCTTGGCTGAATACCAATGCAGCCTTTGCCCTCGTTGTACTTGTTTGTGGCTGAATAAATGAGCGTTCGTTGGTCGCTCTTTTCAATCTTTTTTTTTTATTTTATGTAATAGTTTGGAATTTTTACAATCCATTTGTTTTTTTTTAAATTACAATCAAATTCGGAATGTTGCTGTTACTGTTTAATTCGCATTATAAACTTTGTATGACAAAGTAACTCAGGAGAGCGCTTTATAGTTTTAGGATAATGTTAAAACTATAATCCGTTAACGCGTCCTTCTCACGAATCCTTATTTAGAATAACTAAACTATTATTCCGATCACGCTGATTATAGATTTACTGTTTATCATTTTATTCAACTTAAATCAAATACTGTAGATAGATATAATTATTTTATTATAGAACTCCACCGTATAAAATTTTGAAATAACAATGAAAGTAGACGATTATACTTTTTGATTCCATACATACGATACCTACTATACAACGAAGGCATACGCGTATATATACACATATTTATGCTAATCTCGTTGGTACACAGTGTTTCTAAAAACAACCTGCAAGGCGGACAATATTTGGATTCTTAAGAATTCTCACTAGACAAAGAATAAATAACCTATAGAGTTCGAAATCAAAAAGGAAGAAAACAATAGACCGAACGAGGCGGGAATAAGAATGAGCCAGGCCTGTACTATTTTTGAACGGACGTGATCTAACAAACAACCACTAAGAAACCAACTTGAAACTCTATAAGCGAGCGCCTAGACGTGAATATATTGAGACCGCTAATTAGCAACGAGTTGAATATTACATGAACGCTCATGCAAACAGAACGATTCGAATTAACGTAATTTATATTAATTAGCTTATTTCAAAAAAGCTCGTAAAAAGCTAACGTGAGAGCTTTGGAAAAAGCCAGTACCCTTAGCGCTGTTAAACAAGCGATGCGTGTTGCGCCGGCGCATCTATGACGGCCGCTGATTGGCGGAGCAGGCAGGCGTGCGAAAGAGACTGAGTGTCCGGTTTCGTGTAGAGTGAAAGAGATGGGAAACTGCACTCGAGGGGTTACGTGCATTGACTCCTCTCAAGGCCATGCTGCAAGTGACTTTTTATTCTATGTCATCGTTACATTTCTACCGCTGTAATATGCTCTCCTGATCTTGACCTTGGATACTCGGTTTTCGTTCGCGACGGCCTATATTTAATTGTGGGTACAAACAATTTATGGGGAAGTGTGTCCGTAGCCGCGAGAACTAATTTAGATGAGTTATTAAAATTACATTTGTCTTGCGATGTAATGATTCTTTTAATGATTTATGACATTTAGTGTAGTTGATTATTAAATGCTTTGTAATGTTATTTTGCCTGCGTGGGTTAACGTGATGAATACACATATACATATATTACCTAATATACGATTTAATTTTAAGCTTTTCAATATATTTTACTCATGTTTTATCCAATTTTTCAACCCGGTTTGTAATTGATCCTTCAATACAGACTTTATCCTAATTTTAGATTTAGAATGACTACATTTTCCCAAAACGAAAAGCGCATTGAAGAGTTTCACAACTTTATAATTCAGTTACAAAAGACGCAAACATTTTAATATACCACCATACAAGCATTAAGTCTTTAGCGCTGCATCTGCATACCGTTACTTATATTTGCAACAAAGTAACACAAAGAGAATGCCTACATTATTTAATAGTTTTCAAGTTCTTTAACTGCCGTGCCGTGGAGTGCCGGTTTAGAATGTCACTATCCCTTTGTATGTACTCAAGGGTGTCGTAAGAGGCGACTAAGGGTATGGGGATTTTAAGTAGTTTCTGAGCAATGCGGTTGGAGACCCATCACCAACGATTACTTTATTTCTACCATCTTGTACCTTATCAACTTTCAAATGTGGCTGAGGAGTTTCTAGATCTGAATCCCTGACTACCTCTTTTTTTGATTTATGCCGTGAGTATGTATGTTTGTCTGTTCTTTAACTAGCCCAACTTTGAACTTTGAAACATGTTTACATCAAAATATGCGGGCTCATTTAAAAGATGAATAAGTGAATCCCCTATTGTCAAACACTTGGGCGACACACTCAAACAGTTTAGCTTAAATTTAAAACAATGAAAAATGGTTCAAGTACAGAAGGGTTAAAGTATATATTAACTAGTAATACACTTATAAAAGTTTACTGTTGTTGGCCTTTACCAAAATATAAAGTACCCCAAACAACTTTAAAATGTTAAAGTTGTTTGAAGACGAACTTTTGGGCACCTAGAGAGGCTGGATGTAAGTTAGTTGGTGAATGAAAGAAGAAAGGTTGGCGTCCGAAGTTTAAATAATATTATAAAATGTATGAAAAGATTGATGGATGGTAATGATTCTTGAGAGATTTGCCAGAATTGTGAGTAGCCTAATCGGAACTGAAGGAATGAGTAGTGTGGATGGTAGTACTTAATAATAAAAAAGCTATCTCTCGGTATTATCCCTGAAAGGATGGTAGAGATACTTCTTGTGAACATTTCGTGAACGTTATGCTAATTAAATATTTGGATATACTTATTCAAAACTACATTGAAGTCCAATTTTATTCGAATTACTTTTACAATTATATGAACGAAATATTCTTAAAAAGTATCTTAGCAGAGAAGTTAAAAAGTGTACGCTTTTGGCAAAATTGTTCCTAAATTTCAAAACATATTTTTATAAATTTATTTATAGGTTCAAACCGGAACCCACATGATTTCCGAAAGTAATTAGTATTCCTCCCACCCATTTTTAATAGCTTACAAATAACAATCCAAGTAGTGTGCTTCTTTAATGTTTTGAAAAATATAAGTAAGATAACTAACCTACCACAACAAAGAACTTTCTTTCAATATTATACAAACACATATTTTTTCAACATGGCGATAAATATATCGTAAAACGATTCCTTATCTAGTTTCCTCAAACACGCAAACACAAATACAGATAAGGAGGGAGATGCAACGACCCCTTGTTATATTATCTTTCCTATGAAGTACACAAAAGCCGTTATTAACAGTTTTTTGGTTTATTTCGTTTATAAGGGTGGGATGTCTAGTACGAGTTCTATTTTATCGTCCGTCACCATATCGGTTAGAATGAGATAACAGTATATGATGCTAAGTAAGTGCATAAGAGATAGCTGTTTAGTCAGCCATTTTATTTATTGCTGTGTAGTGTCGGCTTAGAATAGCACTACCCCTTTTCTTCCGGTGGGTGTACGTAAGAGGCGACTAACGGTATTAGGGCTTTTTAAGGGATTTTTGGGCGATGTGGTTGGAGACCCATCACCAACAACCTTTATTTTACCATCTTTTCCCCACGCAACTTCCAAAAGTGGCTGAGGAATTTCTAATTCGTTAGCTCTGGCTACCCCTTCTAGGGATTTATAGCCGTGAGTATATGTATGTATGTCATTTTATTTAGCCTCACTCAGCATCTTAACTTGACTTCTTTCTGTGCCAATTCTTGGGAGTTCTGTTTCCTCCCACTGCATTCTTTGGTATTAAATATCCCAACTACTTTTCGAAGATGGTAAAGCAAATGATGAATATTTGCTTCCGTCAGGGTTTCCAGCCAAATCTTCCAACAATCTCTTCACAAGCCCCATGTATAGAATATATATATACACATATATATATATATATATAGGTAACGTATAGAATCCACAGAGAAAGATATGATAGTTTTCTATTTTGTCGGCACTACACAGTATAAATAAAAATATGTTAATTCCAAGCTGTTTTTAATACATAAATTACATAACATAAATGTGATGCATGCCCTTAAATTATATAAAAAATTCCTTCACATAAATTCGTGGTAAAACTAAATTAATAAATCTATCCTGTAGATCCCACACAAAAATGTTTATCAAATAACTCTTAGAAATTTTATTACAAGCAATATCAAAACCTTTTACAATCTTACAATGGGCTTCAAGCAATAAATATTCTAATATTTATTACATTTAAGTTCAAATTCGATTGACAATGTAAAAGCGTAGGTGTACTCGCCCACACAATTTCTTAGCTGATTCATATGAGAATGAGAAATTCATTTGATTTGTTTTATTTTATCGGTCTCATTAGACTTTGTAATGTCGAATTGTACTGTCTGGAAGGATTTTGATAGTTCAGCAATTACTTCATTTACAACCAATGCCTTCCAGCTTTCATACATACATATACTCACAACTATAAATCCAAAGAAGGGGTAGCCAGAGCTAAGGAATTTGAAATACCTCAGCCACTTTTGGAAGATAATTGGGGAAAAGATGGTAAAATGAAGGTTGTTGGTGATGGGTCTCCTCTCCACTACAACCGCATCGCCCAAAATATAAAATAAATGTCCATCTTCTGCCAAACAGATCTGGGTAAAATGTCTCAATCAATCAATATAACAATTAAGTTAAGAATACAGTCTATCTAAACTAAAAATTACTGAAAGTTAATTTACGCTAACTTCTAGTTTAGACTCTTTGCTTAATACCGGATTTTATTGTAGATATTTAAAGACGACAAAATCAAAAAAAGCGAAAAGAGAACATATGTTTTAGGAAACTTTTGATAAGAACGGATAATTACCCTGATCAATACAACGACAATATTTGACGATATATTTTATAAGACATAATCTTTACATGTTTAACATCTGAGACAAAGAACAGAAGTTTCAATCTTTCATAAAATAACTACGCCTTTTAGGAAATTGGGCGTGAACGAGTTTTGTTTGATGATTGTAAATCAATTAATATAATACCTAGAGGATTCATAGTTATGAGTTTCTTATAGCACCCTTAGTCATCCCTTACAACACCAACACAAGTCATGATATAGGACTATTCAAAGCCGAGACTAATTCATCGTTTTATTACATACATACATACATATACTCACGGCTATAAATCCCTTGGAGGGGTAGCCAGAGCTAGGGAATTAGAAATTCCTCAGCCACTTTTGGAAGTTGCGTGAGGAAAAGATTACAAAGTAAAGGTTGTTGGTGATGGGTCTCCAACCACATCGCCCAAAATCACTTAAAAAGCCCCTATACCCTTAGTCGCCTCTTACGTACACACACCGGAAGAAATGGGGATACTTATTTGTAAATAGACGTAAAAAAGAAACAATGTACTCATATAACAGTTAAAGCCACATAAATTTTCCAGAATGTATTCCAACAATATCTATCAAAAAATCTGATATTGATATATCTCTTGAAATCGTGCGCAGCTGTTTCATCCTTTTTCGAATCCTCTCAAAGGATTCACTCTCAATCTCAAAGGGTGGAATGACCTTGGGTTAGACTGGGATGGCAATAGTTTTATGTAACGTGAAGTAAAACCATTTTTAATAATGGAAGGAAACACCTGTTGAAATAAGTTTTATTTGTAGGTCCAATATACTTTGTCTCAACCGAACTGACATAAGAATATTCCCTGCATTCTAACACTGGAATCATATCCGTGCTTCATGTATATTAATAAGGCACTTATCACGTACATAATACGGTTGTTTTTCCAAACGATATACAAATTTTAACACCTGCTTCAATATTATAGCCTGCATTTTTTCCTAACTCTTCTCATCGTTCTATCTCTGTCCGTCAATATTTCATACTACTATTAGAGCGAGATAAAAACTTTAATGCAAGCGCAGGTCGTCGGAAGCTTTTTTTTATCGGAAGAAATAATTTGCCAGCAATTTTCTGCCTCGGGGAGTTGCGAACCTTAGCATTATGAAGCCAGACACTGCATACAAATATGATTTTATCAAAACAAATTTACAATACGCCGTATACTCTCGTGTATACGATCTAGAGCTTTTTAGTGAAATTAGTGCTGTTAATTGATTTGGTTGGAAACCCATCTTTCCCCACCAAAAATATTTTACATTACCGTCTTTTCCCCCTTAACATAAAATATATTTTTTGAAAAATTTATAATTGCAGGCTCTGACAACCAGGCTTTGGGATTTAAGAGAACGTGGCATATATATTACTAACTTTGATTTTAAATTGCTTTCAGATTGTCAAGCCATCATGAAGATATTTTGGATCCCAGGAAAAATAAGAAGTATTTGAAGAAAGCAGTTTGACTAGCTACATGTTTACCCTCTTATACCAGACGATTCTTGTACATCACCAGGACTCTGTCTCATGAAGATATAAAGATGAAGAAATAAGACATATGGATGAAGATGGAAGATATAAGGATGAAGATAGAAAAGCGTTCTCCGGACGTATCTGGGCCTGGTAACTCCACCACCGTTGGCGTTAGATCCTCGCCAACGATGGTTTAGTTCCCTCTCCTAGTTGCGAGATTCAGCAGACATGAAGAAAAGAGTGGTGTCAGAAAAAACCAGCGTGTCTCGGATTGGTCTGCGTCCCGTTCCAGGCACACATGCTGCACCTTTTTGGGAATGTTGCCTTTTTTATAATTAATGTCAAAAAAAACTGTTTTAGTTGTATAATTTCTGTTATATTTGTTTTATTAATATCTGTATTAAGTTTTTTCTTACAAAATAAATCCCACCAAAAACATTTTCATGTAAAATGTTGCCAAGACGAGCCCATATGACTCGCACTGTCAAAAAGTTATCAGATCTCATGTAGAGCCAAGCTCCTAACACTACACGCCCTAACTCTACAAGGCCTAACTTCACAAACTCTACACCTTAGTCAAAATATGTGGCTTGGCCATTTCGCTACATTCACATCGGCGTAAGATGAAAAATTAATTCACTGTTCATTACTTTTGTGTAATACAGTTTTGTTAGTCGTTTGTAATTTTTTTTTTAACAAAGAGTGCTTATAAATAAATAAGTATATATATATATATATATATATATATCTGGGGGCATCAAGTTTTAGATCAGATTACGCCTCTAGAGTCAAAATTGAAAATTACAGGTCTCATACAAACTCCCATCCCTTAGTTTAAGGGGTTGGGGGATGGAAGTTACAAGTTTTATAAAAAAATTTTGTTGTTTGTGTGCTAACACTAGCTTACATACAAAATTTCAGCTTTCTAGAACATTAGGAAATACCCTAAGAATTTTGATGATCATCAGTGAGTCAGTGACGAAATCAGCGTTTTTTAGATATAAATAAAATCTGAAGTATAAAAGTTAGTGTTATGTATATATGTTCAATAAGTCCGCTATTGACAATATATCCCGAAAATTTTGTTGATCTAGCATAATCCAAACCCAAGTTATGAGGATTCAAAAAAACGACGAAGCGCTTCGAGAAAAGGTAGGTAGTGCCCGTGCGCTTCGCTTGGTTGGTCTTGGCGGGGGAACTACCGTGCCCCAGATGTCTTGACAAGACCCCTGCTACAGAGCTGGTTTTTAAGTGCAGCCAATTTTTATAAACCATTTAGCCATTAAAAACTAAGGTGAATAAGCATCAAAGATGTAGTCTGGCTCTAGTATCTAACTCTGACATATTTATGGCGTCCTAGGACTTCATTAAGAAATACATATATACATACATATACATATACTCACGGCAAATTCCTCAGCCACTTTTGGAAAGGTCAGTGGGGTATAATAAAAGTTGTTGGTGATTGTTATGCAAATGATGCTATTGGTTTGTTTAGCGATCTTCCGAAGGCATTTGATTGTGCAGATCATGAAATCCTTTTTATTAAATTAGAACATTATGGCATACAAGGTAACGCACTTAAATTAATAGTCTTACTTTTCGGATCGGATACAGAAAGTGCAAATCAATAATGCAATATCACCTGGGCCCATTTTTATGTTTAGTTTATATTAATGATTTGTCGTTCATGGTCGAGAAAATGTCCAAGATAGTGTTATTTGCTGATGATACTTCTTTAGTATTTGACGTTGAAAGAAATAATCAGAATATTGACGAGGTGAATAACACGGTTTCACAGATTCAAACATGGTTTGCTTCCAATAATCTTATACTGAATGGTAAAAAACCCAAATGCATTAAATTAGTATTACCTAACGTTAGGTGCGTTGATAACGAAATAATTTTAAATAATGAAAAGTTAGTATTTTCGGATGACAGTTTGGACTCCAAGCTCCAATGGGGGACCCCACATTAGCTCACTAGCTGGCAGGCTAAGTAGTGCTGCATATGCCGTTAGGAAAATAAGACATTTGACAGATGTACAAACAGCTCGATTAGTTTATTACAGCTATTTTCATAGTGTAATGTCTTACGGTATTTTACTCTGGGGCAGAGGAGCTGATGTTGGTTCCATTTTTATTCTCCAAAAGAGAGCAATAAGAGCTATATACAATTTGAGATCCCGAGATTCCCTGAGGGAATTGTTTAAAACAATAAATATAATGACGCTGCCATGTCAATATATTTATGAAAATATTATGTATGTAAGAAAAAATCAGGCGTCTTTTGTAAAAAATAGTGACAGACGTATTCGAAATCTGAGAGACAACAATAAAATTTCAATACCTAAATACAGATTGTCAAAAGTATATACATCTTTCATGGGGTTATGCGTAAAAATGTATAATAAAATACCTGAGGACATTTTAAATTTATCAGAAACAAAATTCAAAGCAGTAGTTAAAAGAAATCTTAGTTCGAAAGCCTATTACAATGTTAATGATTACATTAATGATGAAGTGGCTTGGTGTCATCAGGGCTCTGTGCAGGATGTTTCCGGGCTAACACCAAAATTGTAATGGACGTAAAAAAAGATGTGTGTTGACGAGTTTCTTACGGGTTCTTCTCTCAACAAAACACCTTCCGAATCCGAAGTAAACTTAGTATTAAGTTGAAATTTGACGTTTAAAACACAAAGATTTATCTTTTTACTTTGAAATAAATGATTATTTTATGTTATCTTATTTTTATTGGTATCCAAACGCATCGCCCAACATTCCCTTAAAAACCCCAATACCGTTAGTCGCCACTTACGTACACCCGCCGGTAGAAATGGGGTAGCGCTATTCTAAGCCGGCGCTACACAGCCACAACACAAGAAATACTTTCGCAAAATCAACATTTTGAAATAATACTACAAAGTATTTTTACCTCTTTGCAATTTTTCGTATGATGTAAATATTTGAACTAACAAATCATTTTACAATATTGTATAAAAATACTGCTAAATAAAAAAAACAAGTCTTTCATTTTGGTCGCTTCATAATGAAAAAGGAACCACAGCCCAAAGATTTTCAAAAAAGTCCTTTTTTATAAATCACGGCCATTAAGCCTTCAAACTATAATGCCGTATATATTTATGTTTTCAAATTACTTTGGCCTTAAAGAAAGACACCGTGATTTTCTTGTTGTTCGTCTTAAAATGATATTTTCTTTGATACAACGTGTACAAGAAAACAAAAAAAAACAATAAGTATTTCCTTCGTTTAATATAGTATTTACACGATAATTATACATAATATATTTATAGAGTATTTGGAAGTTTTGACACCTTTCTATTGCATCAACTATAAAACCACCATGAAAACATATTCATTTCGCAATAATAAATGGTATATAATAACTATTAATAGCAGATTTATACATCCTATCTATCGTTCTATATAGAAGCTATCCGCTTTAAGTGGTTAGACCGAGCTCGTAACCATTTTGTCTTTTTTATTGTTATTTAATTAGTTCTTCTTTTTTAACTTCTTTTCACTGTATATATAGATATTTTTTGTATGTGTAAAAAGACAAATAAAATCTTTTTATTTATTTATTAGTACATTATTATTTCATATTGTTTATAACCGAGGTAATACATATACAAGTATTTCAACAGCTGTAGCTTTGGACAGTCAGGGATAGTAGAGATACCTGTGGTAATACCCAATTTTGTCTATTTATGTTCGTTGTGGTCGTTGTCTTTTTTCATATTTTATTTCTGTTTTTCTTGTTTTCTGTAATGATAATTTTTTTGTATTGATAATTTTGTTACCTATCTGTGAGAAAAGTTAAGGAAATACCAAAATTTATTTACTTATGTTCTATATGTTGTTAGTTTATATTCTTTTTCTATTTTTTCTCCTTAATAAATAAATAAAGAAATATACAATAACAGCACTATTATTCTCAACTCAACTCAGCGTTCATGCCGGATATCCCCGAAGACAAGCCCTATAATGTAAAGTGTAGGTGTACCCCAAACCACGTGAGTACACTGTCCAAGCTAATCGCGGACAACCTGAACACCAGGTGACATATGTCACGTGATATTCTGAAGTATTAGTACTTCTGCCACAGCCTTGCGGATATCGAGAGTCAACATTTGAGTGATTGAGAAGCCCTAAATTTAATATGTTTATAATTTTATTCATTATTTTATTATTATTTTTTTATTGCACACTGCCTTTGAATATATATTTTTATTTCTGAGATCTTACTCATTATTCTTTTCTTAACATATTCCCCAGATTAACATAAACCTTCATCGAATCAAAACTTAAAAAAATACGAAAAATTTATCAGTCGCTTTTCCAAGATGCAAATAAATGATACTCAAAACTTCCAAATACATCAAATTCTTTATACACCTTAACATAGACATAAAAAACTCTCCGCAAAGTGCTACTTGCCGTGGTTACCACATATATCTAGTTTACACGACCATTTAATTAAGAACTCTTGTTAATATATCTATTATTCTATAAGGCGTTAGTCCCACAGTAGTATTACCTTAAAGAGCAGAATTACCCCTTTACAGCTTCCCCCTTTGGGATTTATGGCCGTGAGTATTGTTTGAAGGATTTTAGTTTCGAGGTTCAAATAAAATTCTTTTAAGCTATGTTAACCATACTCAGTTTGACAAGGTTTTTAAAATGCCTGATAAATTATGGGTAATTTAATATTTAGTTTTTATCCCAATTGAAATGCCGGAGGAATTCTCATTGACGTTGCGAAACAACGGAAAATACCAGTGTATCTTTTCTAGTCAGATAGGTAACAAATAGAAAAAAATGTAGTTGCAAGAATGGGACCTATAAAAATTATAAGTGTGACAATTTTACGGTCAAAATTTTGCTGACAAATCTTATCACGTAACACAAAAAAATCATTCCCTTGGTTCTCAATAGATAGGTACAAAATAATTTTATATAAAAAATACAACAGAAATGAAAATGATGTCAGATTTTTAACCACATCAAATCATGCAAAGAAATAATGTAACAAACTAACTCTATACTTTTAAACCCAGGCCAATAATGTGGGACTAACACCTTATAGAAATGGTTACCGATACGCAAAATTATATGACAACATACAAAGTTGACTGTATAATGTATATGCTTAAATTAAATATGACCAGTTATATTCTTGAGACAGCAAACTCGTGACCTGTAAAAGAAGAGAAAATGGTATTAACACAATGAAAAATATGTTCATGTACCTGTGGGAACAGCAAAGATATACTGGCCAGTACACCCTGCTGTGTACCAACTTATAATTTTAATTTATACTTTAGGATACCGCGATGTAGATTTTTTATAATGCTGCTAATATGTGACTATGCGAGTGAGTTCACCGTCTAGAGGTCGCCACATACCTATTCCAACGGGGAGCAGAACTTATAAGTGATTGGTAAATGATTTTGACTTTTAAGTGATGAATGATGCGGATAGCAACAGATTGAGTAGGTGCTTAGGTTGGTGTAGAACGTACTTGCCCCTTTTTAATAAAATCTTAGTCAAAAGTTCTTTATCTCTAGAATTCACAAGAGCTCTCTGCTGCAGTTTCCATGCACACATGTATCATACTCACGCTAAGAGAACTTAACTGAATAGAGCGGAAACCAAACAAAGTTGAGTACAAAAATTGCTAAAAAAACCCGCTAAAAACCAATTGTCTAAATAGGTTGTCCCTACGCCCAGATTAGTTGATTCCATGTTCTGACCTTTGTTAGTCATAGATTTGCTTCGCTTGAGTCATTGGAAATGCACTGAATCGTTTACGGATATTGACATTCTCCGTTTCTTCTCTAGTTACTTACGTTACAATCCTCAATAAAACTGGGCTGCAATAGGCTATTTGACTGTTATAAGAATATACATTTCTTTTATTGCATCAGTCTTAATATTTCTTTCTTAGAGCGATATTTTTAGATGCGAGATAAAAATATTGCATTATTTAACCAAAATCCGTCTTCTAAAATAGGTTTTTTTGATGCAACTGTCACGTGACTAAAAACGACCGTAATTGGCTATTTCTATAATGACGTAGATTGCGCATAAACAGACTGTGTATCGCTTCGCTTATTGGTGTATAATGCGAAATTGACGTCACTACGAGCCACAGCCGCCATTTTACTTAAAGTCGCGTTTTCGCGGTACATTTGAATATTACATTTTCTTTTTAGATTTTTTAATAAAATAACTAAAATAAAGACAGTAAAATATTATATTAGGGCTCCTCATAAACAAATAAACACCGTAAGATAGTTTTCAAAACTTTGTCAAATAGCCTATTGCCACACAAATATGTATAGTTCAGTTCATGTATAGTTGCTCAGATAGTGTTGGTACACTTACACGTACTTTAGGTTATTGTTGCAAGTAACAGACGAACTTGGTGCTAATTAAACAATTATTATTCTTCACCACTTAAAATTTCGGAATATTTACCACCTCTATTTAAAATAATAATTATTTTATAATTTATTATTACCATCTTTTCCCCAATCAACTTCCAAAAGTGGCTGAGGAATTTCTCATTCCAAAGCTCTGGCAACCCCATTAAGGGATTTATAGCCGTGAGTATATGTATGTATGTATTTAAAATAAAAGATCCAACATCATCACGATTTGAATCAATACTAAATCATCAATTTACCAAATTCACCAACTTTACTTGCAGTGCGCCGGCTGCAATATTCTTTGTTTTTGAGGCGGCAACCTGTGATGTTCTGCGACAGTCGCTAAGACCATTTTTTTTACTTTTTATAAAAAAAAAGAGCGACACTGTCTAAGCGAATTTACTTTTTAGTCACGACACAATCCTCAATAAAATTATGCTACAACTACCACACATACATGTATGATACTCACGTTACTAAGCGGCGACAGTTAGGCTCATGATGATCTCTCGCGGCGGAAGCAAAACTGATGTTGAGCAAAATGGCCTCGACCACATGATCATACTCACATTATAGTTCATACAAGAGTATAAAAGAGTGACACTATCTAAGAAGATAGTGTCACTCTTTTATCGCGCCAACCTTATTGCCACAGAACATCAAGTGATGCCGCCGAATATCTAAGCGTACGAACTACAGTCTGTTCACATTTATTTTACCTCTGACATTAATTTTCAATTATGTTATAATAATAATAAATAATAAATCATTTATTTTCAGTCAACAAGGTCCATATAATATTAGTAAACTTAGTCTATGTTAGTATTTTACAACTTGGTAGGCAGAGGCTTTGATTTCTGATGCGCAGCCCTGAAGCGCCGGAACACTATTCCCTCAGGCCAAAAATTCTCTCCATGCAGAATCTTCTCGTGGACTGCGGGAACCTGGAGCCAGTAGGATTTGAAGTTAGTAGGCCTACTGGGCTCCAGACGTGAGATGTTGAGCACGGTTATGGGACCGAGGCTCGTCTGCTCAATGTGACGCAAGATATCATTGTGCGTCATCTGTGGAGCTACTCGTGATATATAAATAAATCCAGTACCGGTGTTGCAGCCTTCAAGGGGCACGAGGCTGCTGGGACGGTACCACGCTTATTCCTGTTGTTAGCACGACGTTTGGGTTATGTTAGCATTACTTCCTGTGAAGTGTGTCTAGTCCTCCGTGGTGTTCTTTACTTTTTAGTGCTTTCGATATTATTATAAGGTATATCATGCCAGGAAAAATGACTTAAGGCCGGAGGTAAAATAACTGTGAAGGGATTGTATTCAATTCTCAGTCATGTATATAATGGTACTCACGTTACTAAGCGGCGCGACAGTTAGGCTCATGATGATCTCTCGCGGCGGACGCGAAGCTGATGTTGAGCAGCATGGCCTCGAACGGGTCGGAGCGCATGCGCTGCTGGTTGGCGCTGGCGGCCGCCCCGCGCTCCTTTACCACGCGCCCGTCTGTACAACCGTCCTGGGGACGCATACGTTTATAATATAGAAACAAATGAGACAATAACAGACAAAGGATGTAGAATAAACGACAATTGAGAGGAACACGAATGGATGCTGTAAGGGTCTATAATGAAGCTGATGTTGAGCGACATGGCCTCGAACTGTCTGTACAACCGTCCTGGGGACGCATAGGTTTATAATATACATTTGTAATAAGAAGAGACTAGGATATAGAAAAAACTACTATTAAGAGAGAGCATGAATGGAAGCTGTAAGGGTCACAACGGATTGGCGTCAAGTCAAACATGAACAAAGTAATCTGTCTCAATTTGTTTGGTGTAAGATTTCCTAACTACTTAAAAGTTACGAGCAAATTTTCTTGATTCATTGAAAAAAAGTGTGTTGTGTAAAAAAGCGTGGAGTTGTTCTTTTGATGTTTCGTTAATCTGAAACATCTCGTGCATGTCTTTGCATAAGACTAAATGACTTCGGAAGACGCGACTTAGTACCGGTAACTCAATAGATGGGTTTCAATTTTAAACTCGAGTCAGACGTCACAGCGCCGAAAGATTCCAAGGCGAAATCGAGCATAAGAAATCTCAAGAGATTTGTCTATTGGCCGGCGCCAATGGGCTTGACTAATTCTCCGAGAGAGGCTTAAAAGTTCTATGGGCAGTTGTACACATCTACGAAAAATTCTGCTACTAAACTGGTTAAAAACAGAAGAGTTTGAATCCAGAAATCAGAGTTTAAAAGGTTGCTATGAAACAGTTAAAGGACAAGGCAATATTTGGGATTATTTTAAGAAAAACGGGAAATTATTTCTTTGGGTCCTTCGAAAAGTGTACCTGGACCCCGACTAGTGTGCGTGATTTTTTTAAGTTTTATTCTATTGTAATTAAAATAGGTACCTACTTGCGAAATTATAACGTAAAATAAACATTTGAGTTTTTAGATTACTAAGAGTTTGGCGTTTTTAAGTGATTGTTGGGTGCCGTGGCAACTTTTTACAATTTCAAGGTATAAATAAATAAATAAGTAAATCTCACCTCAGGCCTAGGGCTCCATAGCCTTACAACGGACTCGATCCCACTACTAGCCAGTAGAAAGGTCTCCGGATGCATTTGTATGCAGTTGACTATGGACTCGTCTGCGCGGAGACTGCGCACTATGTTGCCGGAACGACGACACCAGATAAACATGCTGCCGTCATCAGAACTATATGGGAAATAATATTAATAAAATTAGTAATGAAGTCACAAATAAAAAAAGCAAGATATACTGGCCCCACCTAAATATAACTTGAATCGTAAACAATTTGATACTGCGATACATGATCTGAGAGAGACGAGGTGAGTGTGCGTGTGAGACCGCTAATACCGTACCGCACACTTTTCGCGGACTAAAGATTACTACATTCATGAAAATTAATAAATATCAAATATTCTTCTTTTATTGCAAAAATCAGTAAATTTGATGTACATTGAAGTTTTTGGTTAGGTTATGGTATGAATCATCTCAAAACTCATAAATGTAATAAGAAATTATAATGAGAAGATAAAATCCCGATATCGCTAAAGGCCAGACAGTAGAAATTTATCTGAATGCATGTAGTGTAGTGAGTGCATCTCGTCCCCCTCTTGCCATTATATAATGTAAGTTAGTCTTAAGTCTTTAGTAGTAATAAACTTATATTCAACCAAGCAACACGTCTATCAATTCTGTCATTGCAGCAGATAATTATGGACTTGTCTGCGCGGAGATTGCGCACTATGTTGCCGGAACGACGTCACCAGATAAACATGCTGCCGTCATCAGAACTATATGTGAAACAATATTTATTAACTGAATAATAATAAGTGCAAAACATCTACTGCACACAAACAGCAAATGTACTGGCCAAAATACAAATTGAATGGTAACTACTGTGATACCGCGATGTATGATCTGAAGGAGACGCTGCGATTGTGCAAGTGAGTCCACTAATATGAACGTGAGAGCTGTCAGTATTTGCACAGACTAGTGGTGGCAACATATGAAAATTACTAATTGAAGTTTTTTTGTAAGTGTTGTTACATATATTTATTTTATATCAATTAGAAAAAAATAGGATTGTAAACAAAGAAACGTGAATGACCTTTTAGTTTTTTAGTGTTGTTACCAATATAATCGACGCCGACGTAAACATCGAATACGTTACTAATGGTGAGCAGATTTTTGGTCCAATTTAATAGATATAAAATATACATACATAAATATTGTTTTAGAATAATTTGTTTTAAAATAAAAAAACTCACCCAGCAGCCAAATATTCAGCAGCGGGTCCAAGAAAGTTAACTTCCTTGATGTCAGTGGTAGTGTTACAGTGTCCTAGAAATCTTGCCGAATAGTCTGTAGCGGAGGCCCGTAGTTGTCTTTCTAAGGGACTTGTGGTTTGACATTCTACGGATTCTCCTGTGTCTAGGGGGAAAAGAAAGATAATAGTTTATAATCTTTGATCATATAAACCAAAGATACACCAACAAAGCACGAAAAACGGCCCGACCCAACAGTGAATAAAGAAAGAAAGAAGAAGAAGAAAGAAAAAAATTTATTAAAAAAGTTAGAACACATCTATAAAGTACTTATGACCTAAACATGACATAAAGGATCATGGGCATTTTTGTATAGTAGCTGGGCGTTATACCAACAGTAATAAAATGCGTTGTAATTTACTTTATTGCACGTCTTGATAACCCCTACATACTTGTCATCCCCAATATGGACCGGGTATTATTGCAAAAAAAAACACAAAGGTTGGTTAAATAACACTTTGCCGTCAGGCGAAAAAAAATCTTCGGTCATCGTCTTAAGGGCTATATTCGTTTGATCGCAAATCTAATACTGACACCTTATTAGTTCACCTCCAAAATAACTCTCCACACATGGTGTTAAGACCTATATTTGTTTGCTGTTAAATCACTATTCATTTACACAAATACAAAAACATAAATATGAGGTTCGAGACCCGTCAATGAGTTATTTTTAATGTTTATTTTCTAATAGTGAAAATATTAGTAATGTTTTGGTTGTCAGTCTTAAGCCTGGAAAGTATGGAGGACAATCGAGATATTTATTCATACTGATACTTCATGATAAATAACTATATTTTTGCAAAATTAAATACAAGTAATACAACATATGGGACTCATTCATTAAACATTATCAAAAGCATCATTTTTTTCATTCGCGAACTAGCGAATGTTATAAGAAAGATACGAGAACGCGAGAACCGCAAGTTATTCATCTTTCCAACTCAATCTCTTCATTTAGTCCAATTCGTTCTGCAGTTCATTTAGTCCAACGGCTCTGAAGGAGCCTAATTAGCCGCTGAACGAAGTGGACTACTGGACTACATTCGCGAAGTAGTTCTTTTAAGTGATGGAACTAAATGAACTAAGTTCTTTTCACTGAAGCGTTATCCGCATGTCTAACTGACGCGCAGTGACGCGTACGCACGCTTTCTTTGTTCGGTACCTGAGTGAGAGACATTAGAAAGGGATGGAATGCAGTAATTCCTTTAGTAATTCATTAGGTTACCAACCAATAGATTGATATCTTTTGCCTAGTACTGCACGATATTGTCCGTGTTGTCTCTGCGGTGAGCGATTGTTTTGGATTCTATGCGTTTGAACATCACTGAATATCTCTGTTCTCCGGTTGTTTGGGTAATCGCCGTCATAGTATAAAATTAAGTTATGATCATTAGCTTTCACATAAAATATATTTTAACGCTGTTGGTGTTACGCCCATTTTGACCGAGACCCTTTAAAAACATTAAGTACACTTAAATCCATAAGAACAATTGATCAAATAAATTATTTACCTTCATCAGTCCTTGCATCCATAGTGGCAGAATTAATATCTTTTTCTAGCAAAAACACAGCGTGGCTTTTAGCGTGCCGCGGAAATCTATCCTGAAATTAAAGCAATAGGCTGTTTGACTGTAATAAAAATATACATTTATAATTGAAACAACTTTTGATTTTCGGATATTTTAATTATAATGTGCAATCGTGAAAATCTTAGAAAATACTAATATACATTTATTTTATTTCATTAGTCATAATATTTATATTTTGGGGAATATGTAATAATGCGAGATAAAAATATTGCATTATTTCACTAAAATCCGTCTTCTAAAATAAGTATTTTTGATGCAACTTTCAGGTGACTAAAAACGACCTTGATTGGCTATTTCTATAATGACGTAGATTGCACATAAACAGACTGTGTATCGCTTCGCTCATTGGTGTTTAATGCGGAATTTACGTCATTTGTGCTACAGCCGCCATATTACTTAAAGTCGCGTTTTCGCGGCACATTTGGATATTGCATTTTCTTTTTCGATTTTTTAACAAAATAGCTAAAATGAAGACAGAAAAATATTTTTTTAGGGCTTCTTATAAACAAATTAACACCGTAAGATAGTTTTCAAAACTTAGTCGAATAGCCTATTGATGCATCAATTATGGAAATAACGGGAAAAAATACGACATTTACCAAGGAATACGGCTTTCCTTTTGAGGAGTAAAAATATATCTATGACATCATATGATATGATGACACCACTAGTACCCATTAGGGTAGGCAGAGAAGTGCGATAGCCCCTAACCTAGTGTTTACACGGATTCATGAATTTTATTTGATTTGTATGCTCTTTCATTCTTCACACTTCTGAAGCTTGTCTTTCTTAAAATCTGTTCTATTTATTCTATCTTTATTTTCTCCATTAATTAATAAAAATAAATAAACGTGTCATCAACTGATATTGAATCTCCCGATTACTAAACCATAGATATCCCATAGCTGTGTAGTGTCGGCTTAGAATAGCACTACCCCATTTCTGCCGGTGGGTGTACGTAAGAGGCGACTAACGGTATTGGGGTTTTTAAGGGATTTTTGGGCGATGCGGTTGGAGACCCATCACCAACAACCTTTATTTCACCATCTTTCCCCACTCAACTTTCCAAAAGTGGCTGAGGAATTCTTTGCTTCTTAGCTCTGGCTACCCCTTCTAGGGATTTATAGCCGTGAGCATATGTATGTATGTATATGCCATTATTTTTACTTACTTTAAAATATAACAAACACTCTTGCGCCTCTCTCGCTTTCTTCATATCCATCAGTCCTTTAGCGAGTCTAAAGTGAGACTTGACGTGAGTGGGGTCTAAACTAATGGCTTTGTAACAGTCTCTTATTGCAGCGTATATATCTCCCGACCTGGAAAAATAACAAACGTATATTTAATTAATAAAATTTATTAGTGTGATGCCTATATTGTCGATTCACAGTGGTACTAACTGATATAATCAGTGCTGGGAGACAAATAAAAGTGACGCAATAGATTTATTATTAATAATGGTATTGTAACGTTCTTATAAAGTTGTTTTTTTAATAGGACGTGTTAGTGTTTAATTTTTATTCAGTATTAACTTATTTTGCTTGTTTATATGTTTTTGAATTCATAAATGGCAGATAAACGTATTTCTTATTCTTATAATTTTATGTCAAAATGTCATAAGAAATCAGATAATGAAAACTTTATATACAGGGTGATTTCGGGGTCGTGATCCCAACCATTTTTTTCTGACTCAGTAAATGATTGCGATGCTACCTGTATTTATTTTAATTGAAACAAAAATGATTCGTTATTCACTTATTTTTATTTACTAACTCTAAATGCGTGGTCACCCTACTTTTTATATTACACTTTTTTAGATAACAAACTCTTTGTTAGAATAATTAATGATTAATAATGTGACAACACGTCAAAGTCAACAAACGATAACAATAAATAATAACGAGACAAATACCGAAACAAAGATTTAAAATAAAATTAACTAATTAAATTTTTATCCGTCTTTTCCATCTAAATACGACAAAGTAATCGACGTAATCGCAGTAGGCTACGAAGAAATTTCTTATCTGTCTATCAATATCGTCATATCAATTGCAACTACTGCAACGATTGTTAAGTCAATTCTTGGGAAATAGTAGAGTGACCGCGTGCTAAATGCGAATAATGCGACTATTCGAGATCATTCTCGAATAGTCGCATTTTTTTTTGTAAACATAAATAAGTCGCTGGTGTACTGTTAGTCCTAACCTATCTTGATGCTTAGGAGAAAGTAAGTTAAATGCTTCTTTCTTGCTCCACGACCCCGTAATCACCCTGTATATAGGTCAAAATAGTACAGCTTAGGTGTAATTTGTGTGCTCGCTAGTTCCGCGTTCTCGCTCCCGGAACGTGACATTTTTTATCCGTCATTCGTCATAAGGCATTCTCACGTCAAAATATCGTGTTAGGGCAGTATTGAGCACTACCACCTCTCGTGTAGAGAAGAGTGGGGTCGAATTCTGAGTCGGGCCAACACCAATATGTCTTTCCTAAAGTCATGAGTGCAGTTTATTTAAGTATGTATAGCTTTGTTGTACCTTTTCTATGTATCATTTTTTGAATAATTTATTGTGTCATAGTGATGAACATTTAGGGCGGTATGCTTACCTAGTATAAGTTATTATAATTATGATTATTATAGCATATCGCTGTTGTTTATCCAAATAAATAAATAGTTAATATATCACGGTTGTTAACCGTTGTAATATGATGGCGTGGTTATAAAATATTACGTAATATAAAAATTACAACGTAGGTCTATTGACTATCGATTTTTGTATGAAATGTTAGATTTCCGTCAAATAGTCAGGTAGATTTATTTTTTAAATCATTTTGTTCATGAAGACCTCACGTGGGGATTATTACTAATAAATAAAGGAAAGGAAAATTTCGACACAGGCGGGAATCGAACCCGCGACCGCGACGCGTATGTACGTATGTACGGGGGCGTATACCCGAGGTCGCGGGTTCGATTCCCGCCTGTGTCGAAATTTTTGTTTCCTTTATTTATTAGGTTTATTTTTTGTTAAAAGAAGTAATTTTCCTTACCATCCTCTCCTCATAAGCGCCACAGCTCTGTTGGAGTACAGAATAGCGCAATCCGGACTAATAGCGATAGCCTATGCTAGCTCTATGACGTTTAAATATTTCTAAGGAATCGAATGCCGACATTTTAATAAAATGTTTCATAAGTACATATATACACTAGAGGGGTTAGGTTAGCTTCAGAATAATAAATTCCTCTACAGATTTTGGTATTCGAGAGGGAAAAGTTATTGGTAATGAGTCTCTAACCGCATCTCCCAAAAAATATCTCAAAAGCCTCAATATCCTAAGTTTCTTCTGCCGGAAAAATATATCAGTAAAATTGGGTTAGTGATATTCTTAGACGCTACTCAGCTAAAAAAATATATTAAATATATTATAATAGTTGAATATCTCACCATCCTCTCCTCATAAGCGCCACAGCTCTGTTGGAGTACAGAATAGCGCAATCTGGACACATGGCGATGGCCACGTTGTACAACTCTATGGCGTTTAAATAGTCTCCTCTGTTCACTTCTGTGTTGGCCTGAAATTGATTGTAATTTGGTTAGGTTTAATGTTACATACATATACTATATATATATCGCGGCTATAGATCCCTATAAGGGGTAGGGAATTAAAAAATTCCTCAGCCACTTTTGAAAAGTTGAGTGGGGAAAAGATGGTAAAATAAAAGTTCATGGTTGGAGGTGAACTGCATCGCTCAAAAATCCCTTAAAAGTTACCGTTAGTCGCCTCTTACGTACACCCACCGGAAGAAATGGGGTAGTGTTGTTCTCTAAACCGACACTACCCAGCAAATGAATGTTTAATGTTACTTAAATAGAAATAGTCTCACTTGAAAGGGAACAAATCAAACACTCACAAAACACATATATAGTTTGTGTATTCGGTTATTAAATATTTTTTAACGCTCAATAACAGTACATACATACATATACTCACGGCTATAATTCCCTAGAAGGGGTAGCCAGAGCCAAGGAATTATTAAATTCTCAGCCACTTTTGGAAGTTGAGTGGGGAAAAGGCGTTAAAATAAAGGTTTTTGGTGATGGGTCTCCAACCGCATCGCCCTAAATCCAATAAATAGCCCCAATACCCTTAGTCGCCTCTTACGTACACCCACCGGAAGAAATGGGGTAGTGATATTCTAAGCCGACACAACACTATTTACTTATTACAAAGGAAATAGGTAAGGTTAGGGTTGCATAAATATATTCCAACTCAGAACTGTGCAGAGCGCGGCGAGCTTGGTTTAAACTTTTACTATAAAACACATATACCGACAGATATAATAATATACAAATAAATAACAACGATTAAACACTAAGTGCTTTATTTTTCACATTCCCACGGTATCCCACGAACTAGGAAAACTATGAATACTCACTCTTTTTATCTCCTTTTCTCTCTCTCTTCCTCACTCTCTCTCTTAAAATATAAATAAAAATAATTATATTAAATCAAAACCAATCAATTA
Source organism: Bedellia somnulentella (assembly GCA_963576735.1). Lineage (NCBI taxonomy): Eukaryota > Metazoa > Arthropoda > Insecta > Lepidoptera > Bedelliidae > Bedellia > Bedellia somnulentella. The sequence continues at coordinate 17,524,873 of OY755180.1, read as the reverse complement.
CCTCCTCCTTAATAGCCAGCACATGTTTCGGTAACTGATACGAGTTTTCGCTGGGAATGGTCCCATTGGTCCCAGTTGTACCATTGGTCCCGTTTTTTGGGGACAATTTCTCTGAATCCCGGTTCCCGTGATTATGCTCTATTATGAAACTCTCGATTAACACTGGCCGTTTGCCGTTGTATAGGTCAAAGAGGTATACCTGAAAAGATAAATAAAAGAAACAAATATAATTTCTTAAATATAAGCGAATTATATGCTGGGATTCCGTTGCATTTTATGAAATGAAATGGTTTATTCAGTTCAAACAGTTGGTAATATTAATAAATAAAGAATAAATAAAGGAAAGAAAAATTTCGACACAGACGGGATTCGAACCCGCGACCTCGATTCATTAGTAATAATCCCCACATGAGGTTTTCATGAACAAAAATATTTAAATCAGTTGGTAATATTTTATGTTATACCAATGCAATCAACATTATTTCTAAAACTGTTTAAAACCTGTTTATTAAGAACACAAAGATCATGTATAGACCTTAGCCCTTTAATTGTGTAAGCCAAAGTTACTTTTTTTTACCCTCAATAAGATATTTTGCATACTTCAAATCTTCGTAGAGTCATGCTAAGAGACACATATATGTAAATATTTTAAATTCATGTCTCATTCTTTACGTCAGTCTGTCTGTCCGTCAGCCACATCATTTAAATATTCTCACAAGTAGTCCACGGAAAAGGTTCTGTTAGGAAAGAAATTTTGGCCTGAGGGAATAGTGTTCCGGCGCTTCAGGGCTGCGCATTAGAAATCAAAGCCTCTGCTCACTACTTTATAAATTACTAGCATAGGCTAAGTTTAACTAATATTATATGGGCCTTGTTGCCTGCAATAATAATATTACCTGTTCGCATCCCAAATTGACAAGCAACTCATTCCCGTCGTCACTGAACGCTACATATGTCGTAGATTTCTTGGGAAAACTGAGATCGTTTGGTTCCATCGATAGGTGACCTGGAAAAAACATTGTTTTAGATTAGCTGTTTGGAGATTTATCGCAAGAAAATAAAAAACAGAACATTTGAAAACACTTTCTACTTTATGAAAAATAAATTTATTTAATAAAAATTTTTTTTTTTATTATATCAAAACTTAACCAGAAATTTGTATATATAAATTGTAGTATTATATAGTTTTTGGACGTATAACTTACATGACCATAATTTTATTTAGAAACTAGTGGATCGTCCCAGCTTCGCACGGGTAGCGTTGTTTTTTTTAATATCTGAGGTTTCTTTTTTCAGTCACTGCTCAAGCATTGTGAAATTCAGCGTAATATTTTCAATTTATTAAATTTATAGCACTCCCTTAACAGTGTAGTTTGGTGATTTTAATGCGCTTTAATGAATTCAGTATTTCCGTTTAATAGCAAATTTTGGAATAAAACGCCATGAAGTATTTATAACAATCTAAAAAACAAATCATTACGGTGTGTAGGATGCAACTACTGGCGCCATCTAGTATGTTATATGTAAATTAGTAAAGATTTGGTTTCGATCACGGGCGCGATGGCTTATTATATGTATAATTTCGGTGTTTGTCTACCGATTTCTATGATTCTTTTTTTATTGAATAGGTAATAAAGATACCTTTTTCAAATTTGGGATGAGTGAGAGGTTTACAAACGTAATAGTAAACAAATATAATCAGGATGTTCCGAACTGCTAAGCTATCAGGAATTACACGTGTTATTGTGAGTAACCCAAAAAAGATAGACATATACTGTTGAAAATTTTTTTTTAGAAAATTTTATGAAGAATATTTCCGCCACACATGATTTCTATGTAAGTTTAACCATTAAGGCTGCACACGCGACGGGAGCTTAAAAAATGGAGTAACTTCTCCCGTTTTCCCCAAATTTCCCAAAATTCCCCTTTACTTCTCTGCTGGAAAGTATACAAAAACTTGCGCAGGAGTATAAAGAATGATTGTACCAAGTTTCGTTAAAATCCGTCGAGTAGTTTTTGTTTCCATAAGGAACATACAAACCGACAGACAGACAGACAGACAGACAAAAAATTTACTGATTGCATTTTTGGCATCAGTATCGATCCCTAATCACCACCTGATAGTTATTTTGAAAATATATTTCATGTACAGAATTGACCTCTCTACAGATTTATTATAAGTATAGATTTCTCGGCCTCTTTTCGCAGTTGAGTAAGAAAAAGATGGTAAAAAGATAAAAAAAAAGAATCAAACCGCAACATATATATAAAGAACGGACAAACAGAGTTGACGTAAGTGATGATAAATCATATTTTCTTAAAGAAAATCCTTTTGTTTTTTATTAATATACGACAATAAATTTGAATATTACATCACATAAACGTTCACGCCGAATATCCCCGAAGGGGTTGGCAGAGGTACTAATACTTCTGAACATCACGTGACTTTGTCACCTGGTGTTCAGAGTACCCACGTTTTGCATGGACAGTGTACTCACGTGATAGGGGGCACGTGATTGAATATTACCTGGCGCATAATATTGCACAGCAGCCCTAGGTATATTATTATCCGGGTCCCCATGTCCAGCATTTGAGCATCGCAGGTTCTGTCGCTCCCACATCGGTTGCGATTGGAACGTCGTACTGCTCGACTGGAATTAAGATGCAGGATTTTAGATATTATATAGGGATTCAAAGTATAAACTTATATCAAACAGTGATATAAAGAAAACTATCTAAATATTGACTAGAAAACAGTGATATATTATTATCCGGGTCCCCATGTCCGGCGTTAGAACAGCGCAGGTTTTGTCGCTCCCACATCGGTCGCGATTGGAACGTCGTCTTGCTGCTTGGCTGAAATTTAGATACCCCTGTATCTGTATTTTATATGTCAAATAGGCCCCCGTATTACGTATCTTGAGCGACTGACGATTGTGTCGCAAGTTGCACGATTGTCGATGTCAATTTCATAAAGTTGTATGCGATTTGACACTTTTGACAGCGACGATATTGCAACTTGCGAAACAATCGTCAGTCGCTAAAGATATGTAATCAGCCACAGGGGTGCAGCGAAATACACTTATGTTAAACAGTAACATAAAGAAAATATATAATTATATTAAAATAATTGACAAGAAAACAATGATATACAGTTAAAACAGAGCAGGTTCTGTCGCTCCCACATCGGTTGCAATTGAAACATCGTGCTGCTTGACTGGAATTTGGAGGGTTTCGTTATCGACTCAAATCTATTAATTCAAAAACCATAAAACGACCTTCTGAAAAAAAAACTTATTTCCTACAGCAAAATCAAAGAATTAACATTATTGAAAATTATAAATCCCACTCACCCCCTGAAGCTTCCCCAACTTGATCATCCTGGTATCGTACACCCGCACGTAGAAGTCGTTGGCTCCCAACGCGAGCTGGTGCGGGCGGCGCGGGTTCACGGCCACGCACTTGGCCTCCGCGTGACGCCCGAGATGGTTAAGCAAGCTGACGAGAACGGCCGGCGTTTCAGCATTGCAACGGTGAGGGGCGCGCAGGTCGTGTTGGCTGCAATATACATACATACATATACTTTCTGCTATAAGGGGTAACCGTGGGTTAAAAATTGTAAAATCATCAGGAACATCGCCCTAAAATCACTTAAAAAGCGCCAATATGGAGATTTGGACCACCTTAGCGACAACCGCTTGTTGATGTTATTTTGGGCCTCTACACAGCTGCTTTTATTATTTTATTAACCATAAAATCAACTCTACAATGTGGACACAAACATTTTTGTTACTTGAAATGCTAGTTTTAGATCTATCTATTAGTATAATGCTTCATGTATTTAAGTCTTTTTCCCACGGGTATTGTTAGGAGAACGTATAGTGCTAAGTTTTTTAAGTTATTGTTGGGCGATGTGGCTACAAACCTATCACATATCCTTCATTTTACAACCTATTCCCCACTCTACTTCCAAAAGTGACTAAGATATATCTAATTCTGAAGCTTGGCTGCCTTGAGGTTTATAGGTATGATATTGAAAGCGATAATTCAACCCAAACTCACATCAAAAGTCCATCCTCAGCAGCGCTATACAAAACGTGTTCGTCCCTACAAGCCAGTCTCTTCACCCGGCCGCAGTGGCACGAGCACTCGCGCACGGACGTGCCGTGGACTTGGAGGCCCAATCCCAATACCCTGAATTAGGGTATTGGGTTTCCAAGGGATTACTGGGCGAAGCGGTTGGAGATTTATCACCAACATCCCATTTTTCATCATTATTTTTACATGCTGGCTACACCATTTTTAACCGACTTCAAAAAGGAGGTTTTCAGTTCGATTGTTTGTATGTATCTATATTTGTCGGCGATTATCTCGCGTTTGGCCAAAGCTATTTGGATGTGGTTTTCGGAAAAGTATTTGTTAAATTTAGGAAAAGGTTTTGGTGCTTTAACCGACAAAAAAAATAAAGACGGTTCTGTGTTTGACCTGTATATATGTATGTATGTATGTTTGTCCGCGATTACTATATTCAAAGCTTAGTATCATTAAAACCACGTATGAGAAGAATAATTAAAGTAAGGGAAGCAAGAGAGATTTATCAGGACAAAGTGGCAATTAATCTTAGTTGCCTTCTCAATCGGAACAATGAGCAGTGAGTATATATAAGGTAGTAAGTGTTCTGATAAAAACCAAACTCACATCAATAGTCCATCCTCAGCAGCGCTATACAAAACGTGTTCGTCCCTACAAGCCAGTCTCTTCACCCGGCCGCAATGGCACGAGCACTCGCGCACGGTCGTGCCGTGGATGGAACGTACTCGCACTGTGCCGTCCGCCGCACACGTTGCTAGCACGTCCGGGGTGACGAACTAGAGGAGGAAATGATTATTGTTGGGTGATAAAAATATGTACCGCAATAAATGTTTACTACAGATACACAGTTCTATAAAAAATATAACCAAAATTTTGCCCAAGTCCCAGAAAATATTAAGAAAATACTGGAAAATAAATTATATAGCCATATGGTTTTTACTCTGTTTATAATAATATTCTCACTATGAATATCCTCATTTTAACCAAAAATAATAACACCGTGCCGTGTAGTGTCGGCTTAGAATAACACTACTCCATTTCTTCCGGTGGGTGTACGTAAGAGGCGACTAACGATATTGGGGCTTTTAAGGGATTTTTGGGCGATGCGGTTGGAGACCCATCACCAACAACCTTTATTCCACGATCTTTTCCCCATGCAACTTTCAAAAGTGGCTAAGGAATTTCTGATTCCCTAGCTCTGGCTACCCCTTCAAGGGATTCATAGCCGTGAGTATATGTATGTATGTAATTAACTAATAATCAAAGGTAATCAACTTAAATGTATGATAGGCTAGACGTTTCCCCACTAAACTTCCAAAAGTGGTGGAAGCATTTTCCATTCTGAAGGTCTTGCAACCCTTTTTTGGGTTTTATTGTAGCCATAGATAGGTAGGTCCACATAAATACATACATACATACATATACTCACGGCTATAAATCCCTTGAAGGGGTAGCCAGAGCTTCAGAGCTAGAAACTCCTCAGCCGCATTTGGAAGTTAATAGGGGGGAAGATGGGAAAAATAAAGTATCGTTGGTGATGGGTCTCCAACCGCATCGCCCAAAACCCACATAAAAAGCCCCACACCCTTCCTTAGTCGCCTCATACGACACCCTCGGGTAGAAAGGGGTAGTGATATTCTAAGCCGGCACTACACGGCATTTTAAATATATGACTACTAATAGAACACTGCAATGCCGTGTAGTGCCGGCTTAGAATGTCACTACCCCTTTCTACCCGAGGGTGTCGTATGAGGCGACTAAGGGTATGGGGCTTGTTTAAGTGGTTTTTGGGCGATGCAGTTGGAGACCCATTACCAACGATACTTTATTTCTACCATCTTGTCCCCAGTTTCTAGTTCTGAAGCTCTGCCTACCCCTTTTTTGGATTTATAGCCATAAAAATATGTAAGTATATGTATGACTACTAATAATAAATTGTTATTACCTTTACAGAGAATATGTTGCCAGTGTGTCCTGTCGCTATTTTGTGTAATTGTTTATATCTAAATGGATCCCATAAGATCACATGTAAGTCATCTGATGCAGAAGCCAAAATCCTGAAGCAAAGATATAAATCAATATATTTTCCATAGGAGTAGACAGAAGCTACAATGTTGCTTTGAATCATCCTGGAGTTGGTTCATTTAATGTTAATGTTGGGTATTTCCACAAAACCTTACCCTATGTGATAAAGAAAATTAATTTGTTATTTTCTAAAACAAATACCATATCCTGGGTTCTTAATAATTTTACTGTCAAAATTTCTTAAAAAATTGCATCATAGGTGATCATACTTTTTTTTTAAATGGAAGAAACCTGACTGAATATCCCACACCTAGACACTTGTTTGCGTTATTCTGAGATCTATACGGATTCAGGAAGCAATTAATAGTAATAACATAAAAGCAAATTTTTCAAATTCGTTGTAAATTTTGCCTAATCTTCAGAAGAATTATTGATTTTAGACCCAATCTTATGTAAATTTTTCGTCTTTTATAACCCGACGTGATTTTCAATAACGCAATGTTGATTATAACATTTTTTACTTTACCATAAAACTTGCAAAATTATACTGTGTCACACCTGTTACAAATGCTTGTCGCCATTACATTTTCAGTTTTATTTTAAATATACTTATAACGACTTTTGTACATTTCGAATAACATAGTCATTTGAGATAACTATTCAAGTTTAACATATATATAATATTAGTGTATGCTTTCATCAAAAGTTTTAAAGGTTTAACATCGAAAGTCATCTTGTTCGCGTTAAGAGATTTCTTAAGGTCACGCCCGTTACGCGATTCATGACGTGCTAGCTCTTAATTACAAGTTTCTATACAGATCTTGTTTGAGTTAGATACAATTTTTGTTGATAAACATTATTTGATATATAGAAATAAACATTTATATAACTAATAAAAACGCAGTATCATTGTCGCACCCATTACAATGGAAATACCCTGTTATAAATGAATCTTCTTTCTTTATTAATTTATTTTGATTCATCAATAACTTCATACATTTATTCACAACCTTTTACTCATAACAACTTTTGGCTTGGCCATTAATCAGCTATGTGAGTTTCTCACTATGTTTTCCCAACCATTCACAGCCATAATAAATTAACTTGTATTAATTATTATTAACATAATTAATTAATAGGCACAAAGCTTTGCATTAATATTTAAACCATTGCCTCTCTACATTTGAGATGGTACTCTTACACTGATATCAAGGTTGTACTTACATAAATATTATTAAAACCATGTCCCAGTGGCTTTATGAAAATCATACATACATATACTCACGGCTATAAATCCCTTGAAGGGGTAGCCAGAGCTAAGGAATTATAAAATTCCTCAGCCACTTTTGGAAGTTGAATGGGGAAAAGATGGTAAAATAAAGGGTTTTGGTGATAGGTCTCCAACCGCATCGCCCAAAAATCCAATAAAAAGCCCCAATACCCTTAGTCGCCTCTTACGACACCCGTGGGTAGAAAGGGGTAGCGACATTCTTAGCCGGCACTACACGGCACTAATATGAAAATCATTTTACAATTTATTGCAAATAATATGAATTACAAAAAAAACATCTAAAATATGTCAGTAATACATTCACTCAGCACCTCATAATAAACATTAACAAACAGATGGTAAGTTTTATAAAAAATGCAGGGTTTACTACTACTATATAAAGCATTACCAACTCAGTGAGACAGTAGAGCAAAGGATTTTTGAAATCATTCCCATTCAACTGTAGTATTGTTCCTTTACCACAATTACTATAATAGTGTTTTTAGTTGAGTGGATAATATTTGAATACTCTTCAAGACACCAAATTTTTTGACATCTTTTCATCTCTTTTACCAAATAAATAATGTTATTTAATTTCAATCAAAATAATGGGTCAATAGGTCATTGATGTAAAATTGTCTCTGTAAAAACTAAATATTGCTAGTGCCTTAATATAAAAGCTACTTAGCATATAAGTAATATTGTCATCTATGGGACAGAATAGGGCAGGGTTAAAGAGACAATTTACACCAAAGAGGATAAAAAAGTGCTGAAACTTTAAATAACAAGGTTACTTACGATCCGTCTCGATTCCACTCCAAGCAGTTCACACATCCCATATGCCCATGAAGTTCCTTTTCTAAACCTAATCTATCTATCAGACTTCTAGTTACCATTAACTTCTTTTTAAACACTCTATTTATATCACCCCGCTCTCGTGCGGCTATCATCCCTACAGAGCCTGTGCCCCACGAAGGTTCCTCGCGTCCCATGACTCTCAAACACTCCTATCAATTTTAACAATATATCATCGCAAATAATGTCACACTTCAAGGAAGTTTACGATTAAAACACTAGAATATCACAGCCCCCACTTGCTGATCACTGCAACTCCGGTAAATAGTATTTGTTCATTGAGATTGACAGTAAAGGATGTTTACAAGGAGTATATTCGTAAATATTTAGATCTATTCAAAACAAAAATTAATGAAATTTTCTTACAATAAATACTAATTACAAATGTCACCTATTAATTTTATTCTAGTCACAAATGTCAAACAGCTGCTGTTTAGGGCTGAGCATTATTATATCGATAATGAGATCGATAATATCGATATGAGGGGTATATCGTATCGACCATCATCATTACAATAAAATTTTACATTGATCATTTGTGTCTAAAGCAATTTAAGGGAAAGAGAATTCATACTTCTTATATAACTTTCATAAGTGGCATATGAATAGAAGATTATATATGAATATTTTATTTGACTAGGGGATTGTTTACAAGTCATTACTACATTGGAAACAATATTTTATTAGTGATTTGGTTCTACAAAATAACAACAAACTCTTGATTTTCTTAAAAGACTTTCAGAACGTTGTGTTCCTAAATTAAAAATAAAGTTTTTTAACAGCATATAACATTACATTTACTCCAACGTTCAAAATTTTTTACAAGACCAGTAGCTTGTAGTCGTGTCGGTTTCATTGTTATTTTCTTTGAGGATCCGAGGATCTTCTTGAACATTTAGGATGGCAGAGCGGAGGTGGATGGTATTGTAAAGACTTATACCATATCAATATCACTCTTCTAATTCATTGCTCACTAAACATTGGCGGAGTTATTTTGGCAAGCTCAAATTGGGCCAGTCTATATAAAAATAGAATGTGACAGTGACTGCCATTGTCAATGTCAATAATGTGCGAAAAAAAAAGGATCTGATCTGATCAGAATCAGAAATTGAAAATATTGGAAATTAAATTGCAACAAATTGCTATTCACGATAGTATATAATTAAAATTATTTAAATTTGCACTGAATTTGATAACTATAATCCTATCATGTAAATTACATAAACAAGTTTAGTTTTGCGCGCCCGTTACGTTAATTTTTCGAAGATCTAGATTCGTTCTTAAAATTACCAAAAGCATAAGTGCAAGCAATTAATGATCAAAGCTACATTATGCAGGGCAGTACTGATTCTCTTTCTGGTAAGTTAAATAACGTATTATTACTATATAATCGTTTAAGCGATTGACTTGACATTTACATGACACAATCATGTTATTGATTTTTTTTAAGAGATGTCAGCTGATTTGGAATCTATTGAGAGAAACACAGTCATTTTTTGGCTTTAGCACTTTCTCTGAATCTCTCACTAAAATCATTAGAGTGAAATAGAAAATAAGCTATTTCATATAAAATTTACTAAACACCAACTATTTTGTAGTACACAGAAAGTGATGTTCACTATTTCCCATCTGGAAATTTATTAGGGTCAGTAGGATATTAGGTCAATATTATGGTGTAAGTTAAATTATTTTTGTTATCTTGTAAAGGAATGATTCCTATTCTGATGCAGAAATGGAAAAAAACTTGAACTGTGCTTTATCTAATGACATATGTGCTGTTTATTTTTCAAGGTTGTTCACATTCCAGGTGGCAAAATGTAGATGCCTAAGTACTATACTCAAAGCTTTAGATCTCAAAAAAAGAGGTATATAGAAATTGCCTTGGGAAAAGATGGGAAAATAAAAGATAGTTTGGCGAAAGGTTTCTAGCCTCTTTACCATTTGATCACTTTTTAATGCCTTTAATTTTATTGTATAAGTTTATTCAGTGTTTGTTTTCTCATTTCAGTTATAAACCCTGGAATTGGTGCATCACCATCTGTGCTCTTGACTCCAGGGAGAACTAGGAACATAGCTCAAGATATGGAGGCATTAAGACTATCCCGACAAGACAACCCTTATTTACAGGTCAGTTCGGTTTCTTCATTATTTTTCAAATATATTAGTGCATTTCTTTAAATGCTACATATTTTTTAGTTTGTCCATAAATTGAAATTTAGGACTGAGAACAGTTGATCTCATGGCTAAGTAAAATCTTTACCTAAGAACTGTGTTTAAAGAGGAAAAGAAAAAAAGCGGCCAAGAGCGAGATGGACTCGCTAATGAAGGGTTCTGTAGCAGCACTAGCAAGTAATTTGATTTATGACGTTTAAAAATAGAACTACTGGCTAGATCTCATTCAAACCAATTTTCCTTAGTAGTTTGTATAGTAATACACATCATATATTTTTTTCAGTTTTATCATGCCCATATTTTAGAAGTTACGGGGGGGGAACACACATTTTACCACTTTGGAAAAGTCTCTCGCGCAAACTATTCAGTTTTGAAAAAAATGATATAAGAAACCTCAACATCATTTTCAAATACCTTTTGATAGATACCCCACACGTATAGGTTTGAAGAAAAAAAAAATTTTGAGTTTCCGTTCTATGTATGGGGAACCCTAAAAATTTTGGTTTTTTTTAGATTTTATTTTAAAATCTTAATGCGGTTTACAGAATACATCTACGCACCAATTTTCAATAATGTAGTTCTTATAGTTTCGGAATAAACTGGCTGTGACATACGGACGGACGGACAGATGGACAGACATGACGAATCTATAAGGGTCCCGTTTTTGCCATTTGGCTATGGAACCCTAAAAATGAGTGCCTAATTTCATAGTTATCCTCCATCAGAAAATATTATATAGACTGCATTAACATCATCGTGTTGGTTTCTAAAGCTAAGAAACATTTACATTTTTAAAGCAATATTTAAATAATTGCTGGCAAAACATACTGTGCTGATAATTGGACTCAAATAACTTGAATGTTTTATTTTGTTTTTCAGCAAGTGATAGCTAGCCGAGAAAGTCTTATTGATAACCAAATGGATGAATGTGAAGCAGATGACACTATACTCATGTCTCAGGTAAATTATAATTACATTTGCTCATACATACATACACTCACACTCACAGCCATAAATCCCAGTTGGGGTAGCCAGAGCTTCAGAGCTAGAATTGTTGGTGACGGATCTCTTACAATACCCACATTACCCGTTGGTAGAAAGGGGTAGTGACATTCTAAGCTGGCACTGGATGGCAAACAATTTGATCAGTTATGTTTTATTAATCTATATAACTTATTATAAAGAGGAAAGTTTGTAATGACAATTCTCTGAAATATCTTTCCCATAAAAACTGGTACTGAGCTGCCCTCATCGAATGGGTTCCAGCCACTTTGATCAAGTTGGTCCATTATCTGGTACGTGCCCCAAAAGTTATCAGATCTGCATGCAATATGCACATTTGTTTAGCATGCTACTTTCAAGCTGTGTAGTGTCGACATAGAATAGCACTACCCCATTTCTTCCGGTGGGTGTACGTAAGAGGCGACTAACGGTATTGGGGCTTTTAAGGGATTTTTGGGCGATGCGGTTGGAGGCCCATCACCAACAACCTTTATTTTACCATCTTTTCCCGACTCAGCTTTCCAAAATTGGCTGAGGAATTTCGAATTCCTTAGCTCTGGCTACCCCTTCTAGGGATTTATAGCCGTGAGTATATGTTATGTATGCTACTTTCAAGTATGCTTTTAAAGAAGCATTCTCAGAGCAAATATTTGAAAAAACATGCTGTTTGTGCAGACTGTTAGCGACATATTTGCGCCAGTAGCATTCTAGTGCGTTAAAAAATCGAAAATCAAGTAGGCGTCACCATAGATTTGAACAATCTATATGTTAGTCTAGCAAGGTCAATAAGCAAACCTGCTCAGACTTTCTAAAAGCTGCCCCCCTTACATAAATTGCATTAACATTCATTTTAAGGTCTTGGTCAGTTATAATGCCAACAACAGTGCACACAGCATTGACAATATTATGACTTAAAGATACAACTAAAAATTTGATTAAAAACTATAATAAAATAACATTAGAATAGACAATTAAAATTCCCAATATTAATAATAGTAAATTACAAACAAAAAAATTAAAAAAATAATAAAAAATAAAGTAATAATACCAAAACATTTGAAAATTTGTATTTAATAAGAAGTTAAATAATGAAATAAAAATAATAATAATTGATTAATTAATTTTAGGCACCAACTGCCTACATTTTTTCTTGAAATTAAACAGTGTGTCATTATAGATGTCAGGTTGTTCAGATTCATAATAAATAAAGAATAAATAAAGGAAAGAAAAATTTTGACACAGGCGGGAATCGAACGGGGCGTTTACCCGAGGTCGCGGGTTCGATTCCTGCCTGTGTCGAAATTTTTCTTTCCTTTATTTATTAGTAATAATCCCCACATGAGGTTTTCATGAACATAATTTTTAACAAAAAGAAAACCGACTTCATAGAAAAACAACCGAAAATAAACAATCTAGTACTAATAAAAAGTACGAAATAAGTTTTTTAATTGAATATGAGTACTGTGATTGATACCTTAGCAATTTCTTTATTCCACACGCGTCAGTTCAACCTACCTAAATCTTAAAATTCTCTTAAATTAATTTGTGAGCCGGTGCCAGCCTCGATGATTATTGATAATAAGAAGTGTGTATTTCGCACATGTAAAATGTAGGGTACCTTGTAGTTGTAGGGTAAATTGATTTTTGTACGATATAATATTTTTAAGATTGTAATAATCAGAGATAGATAGCAGGGTGAATTTACTTTTGTTTGTCTGGCACCGACTCAAAAATTAATTTAAGAGAATTGTAATATTTAGGTAGGTTGAACTGACGCGTGTGGAATAAAGAAATTGCTAAGGTATCAATCACAGTACTCATATTCAATTAAAAAACTTATTTCGTACTTTTTATTAGTACTAGATTGTTTATTTTCGGTTGTTTTTCTATGAAGTCGGTTTTCTTTTTGTTAAAAATTATTTTATTTTACGAGTTTTAGAGATGGGTAGACCTGGCAAAGATGCCTCTCGGATGAGGAAGCGACAATTACTGTATTATTCTTCGTATTTCCGGTATTTCTATTATAGTACGATACTAGTGGATCGTCCCAGCTTCGCACGGGTAGCGTTGTTTTTTTAAATATCTGAGGTTTCTTTCTTCAGTCACTGCTCAAGCATTGTGAAATTCAGCGCAATGTTTTCGATTTATTAAATTTATAGCACTCCCTAAACAGTGTAGTTTGGTGATTTTAAATGCGCTTTGATGAACGGTTGAGTATTTCCGTTTAATAGCAAATTTTTAAATAAAACGCTATGAAGTATTTATAACAATCTAAAAAATAAATCATTACGTGATGTAGGATGCAACTACTGGCGCCATCCAGTATGTTATATGTAAATTAGTAAAGATTTGGTTTTGATCACGGGCGCGATGGATTATTTTATGTATAATTTCGGTGTTTGTCTACCGATTTCTATGATTCTTTTTTTATTGAATAGGTAATAATGTTACCTTTTTTAAATTTGGGATGAGTGAGACGTTTACAAACGTAAGAGTAAACAAATATAATCAGAATGATCTGAACTACTAAGCTATCAGGAATTACACGTGTTATTGTGAGTCAACCGTAAAAGATAGACATAAACTGCTGTGGATTTTTTTTTAGATAATTTTATGAAGAATATTTCCGTCACACATGATTTCTATGTAAGTTTAACCATTGAGGCTGCACACGCGACGGAAGCTTAAAAAATGAAGTAACTTCTCCCGTTTTCCCAAAATTTCCCAAAATTCCCCTTTACTACTCTGCTGGAGAGTATACAAAAACCTGCGCAGGTGTATGAAGAATAATTGTACCAAGTTTCGTTAAAATCCGTTGAGTAGTTTTTGTTTCCATAAGGAACATACAAACCGACAGACAGACAGACAGACAGACAGACAGACAGACAGACAGACAGACAAAAATTTTACTGATTGCATTTTTGGCATCAGTATCGATCCCTAATCACCACCTGATGGTTATTTTGAAAATATATTTCATGTACAGAATTGACCTCTCTACAGATTTATTATAAGTATAGATTAAATAGGCTCAACCATATGTAACCTTACATTGTTCTTAAAATCCTTCGAAAGGCGATGGTCTTCAATTCTACATCTCAAGAAAGACTCAAACGCTCACGCCGAATATCCCTGAAGGGGTTAGCAGAGGTAGTAATACTTCTGAATATCACGTGACATTGTCACCTGTTGTTCAGAGTACCCACGATTTATTAGGCAGTGTTCTCACGTTATACAGGGCAGGCCTATCGGCGTTTTGAACAAATACACTGTCACATAATTGTGAGTTTCGACAGTCCCCTCGATTTCCTGGGATGCCATCATCAGATCCTGGTCTCATGGTACTTTCTCGGTAACAATAACATAACAAAAGAAATGTTTAGTGAACCTGTACTTCTCTTCATAAAAGCTACGAAGAGGAGTATAAATCTATATAGAATGTGGAAAGAACTGTTTCCTAATACCTAGTGATTGAGGATCCACACCTTCTATCATCAGCTCAGCAGCATAACAATATGATTTTCAGAAGCAAATAGCAATATAAGTTCAGAAAATATGTAAAACGCGGTACATTTGCCTATAAAATTTGAGGGTTCCCCTCGATTTCTCCAGGATCCCATCATCAGACCCTGATATCCTCATCATGGTACCAATCCGGGAGTATCTTCTTTCGAATAAAAAAATAATAATTAAAATCGGTTCATAAATGGCGAAGTAATCGGCGAACATACATAAAAAAAAAAAAAAATATTCCGGTCGAATTGAGAACACTCCTTTTTTTGAAGTCGGTTAAAAAAGATTTAAATTATGTTCAGATTAATGACCTATCGCACACAATGCTTCTTAGTAGCAACAACACAATAGTGGCATGCTTTCATGCTAGTACTGAACATGTGTAACTGTTCTCTGAAATATTAAAGCTTTTTTGGAAAGCGACTTGTTCAGTAGGCCAGAGGGCAATACCTACGAGAATAATGATTTGTGATGACTCTCAAAAACAGTAATCAAAATTGGCTCTGAAACGAGATTTGCCTATTGTACCTATATACAGGGTATTATTGCCCTTCTTAAAGATTATCACAAACCTTCGAAACTTCTCAACCGATTTATAAATTCTTTCATGAATATTTTTTTTACAATATTTAATTATTGTTTAATGTAACAAGTGTAATGGTCTACCTTTTGTGAAATAAATAAATTATTATTATTATTATATATTAATATACAAATATTTTTCATAAAATATTATCAGTGATTGAAGGAACCTTACATATTTAAAAACCCGTGAAGCTGAGGCGGTCCATGCTAATTTAGTTCCCTTAGTTATTGTTATTTCTTTTTTAAAGAATGCGTATCATGTCTTTCACACACAATACATAGCTCTCAAAAATGAGACACCCATATATTTCTTTCCATCCTAAATCATATATATTTTCTATTTACTTTCAGGAATTCGGTAGCTCAGCTTTAGATTTTGTTGAAGAAGATCCGTTAACCCTCAAAGAGGTTCACGAGCATATGATAAGATCCCCGCCGCCTACTAGTTGTTGGCCTCATGGTAAATATTGGACATTCATATCTATTCGAAGTATATAGCATGCTGTTCATAACTAATTGTATATTTTTATCCATTAATCTTAATTTCTCTTCGAAAAGTGTATAAGTTAAAGATCTGTTAGTTATTTTGAATTTGTTTTTATTGGATCTGTAGTCTAGCACAATAGTCAGTTAAGACGTTTGATAAATATAGCATAGAACATATATCAAGTTATCCCCAAAGTACGTAGGATAATGCATCTTGCATCAGTAAAAGAAAGTTTTTAAAAATATTGATAGAGTTTAGTTTTTGCAAATAGCTAGAAACGGGACTGCCATGCGCGCCACCGGGAGGTTGATATAGAAACTTCCTCATTAATAAAAAAAATGTATATATATATGTTTAAAAATAAAATATGTTTATTTCAAAAACCAGATGTAACAGTACAAGTTTCTGCTGGGGCCTTCTATTAAGTAATAGTACCTGTATCAGAAGACCCCGCTACTGATTAACAACTTTAAGGCGCTAGTTTTACAAACATAAATCGAAATATAAATTAAAAATAACTTTAATAACTTTAAGTAAAACAAAATAAAAAATAGGTTTTTTTTAATGAATATAACTAATTTATAGACTAGGTTGAGTGCAACATTTAACCGTGTTTACATTATTGATAATATTGGTAGCCCCTACACTAGGCCTAGCCTGTATCGTGGGGGGCGACGACTTAAAATATAATACGACTTCAAAGTTTGAGATACAACCATTGTAACGAACAAAACAAAATAATTATTAAATGAGTTTGATTTATACAAAATCTAAGAGAAATTATCTTTTAAACAAAAGTAATGTAAAGAAAATTAACACTAGTAAAAATGTGAGAAAATAAAAACAAAAAACAATTTTATTAAACGTGATTTGCTGTGAGTTTGTGTGTGTGTGTGCGTGAGTTAGTGTGTGCGAGATATAGAGTAAAGATGTGTGTTTGTGTGTGTATGTCAGTGTGTGAGTAAATGCTATATATTATATATTGTGTCATTTATTGGTCATTAATAGTTCTTCCGTTGTAATGTAATCTAGCTGTAAGAGATGTTTTGTTACATTGTATAATTATGCTACTATATTGTACGATACTAGTTATATTGTATAATTATTTTGTATTTATATGTGTATATTTCTTTACTAATAAAACTGTAGTATAAAGGTGCTGTCATCCTGCTGCTTTTAAATGTTTACTTATTTTAGTAATAACTTGTTTTTTCACGCAAAACAGGCGCACAGAAGACGTTGACTTGCGGAAATTACCCGTTCAAATACAAATACAAATAACTTGTTAACAAATTTCAATGTTAAGAACATAAATGCATGAATTTCTGATTAATATATTAAAACTATCCATAAGCGTAGAAGCACTAAAACTTTTTTTAACTTATTCTTAATTTTTTTCTGTAACTTAACATATCAGCATTATAAAATGCTTGTAAACATTTGAAACAGTAGCAAATCAGCACCTAAACTAACCTACCAAATATCAACAACTTACTAATCCATACTAACAATTCTTAGAATCCCTCTCTCTCCGGGCAGCCAGCGCTTTCGAGTTTGGAGACGACTCGTTCATGTACAGCAACCAAACCATTGACATGCAACAGGATAAGGTCATTATTTAAGTGTTGTGATGTCCTGTTATATACTATACATATAATTACGGTTTAAGTTCCTAATTGGGGTAGCCAGAGTTGCATAATAGTTTGTTTTAGTCAGTTTTTGCAAACACTCATTTATGTATATGTACAGCAACCAACATGCAACATGATAAGGTCATTATTTATGTGTTATAATGTCCTTTACTATACAAATATTATTATATGACTTTAATTTGGTACAAATAAGGGTATTCGGAGCTTTATAATAGTTATTTTCAGCCATTTTTGGAAGTTTAGCGGGGGAAAGATTGTAACATAAAGGATTTTTGGTGATGGAGCCAGCCAAATCGCCCAAATATCACTTTAAAATCCACAACGATAAATAAAGTTTTACGATTACCATGGCAAGCAATGGGTTATAGCTGTTATAGTCCGACACGACAGAAATACTATACTTATTCTTACCATTTTCTCACATACTATAAAACATAATGTAACAGTATAGAAAATAATAATCTTTGGAATGTTTAGTAATCGTTTAATGTTCTTTTTATGGGTATAATTTTTATTATACATATATACTCACGGCTATAAATCCCTTA
The DNA here is from genome assembly GCA_963576735.1 of Bedellia somnulentella. NCBI lineage: Eukaryota > Metazoa > Arthropoda > Insecta > Lepidoptera > Bedelliidae > Bedellia > Bedellia somnulentella. The sequence continues at coordinate 17,506,672 of OY755180.1, read as the reverse complement.
ATGGGGTAGCCAGAGCTTGGATTGTATTAAAGATGGTAATAATAAATGTTTTTGGTGACGGGTCTCCAACCACATCGCCCAAAAATCACTTAAAAGCCCCTATACCCTTAGTCGCCTCTTACGATCACCCACGGGTAGAAATGGGGTAATGTTATTCTAAGCCGACGCTACACGGCATTTATATTATCTGAACAGTCAAAATCCCTTTTTTCCACTTTTAATTAGTATGATACAAATATGCAGTTAGTAATTACAAGCCAGATGATCTCTTTACACAACTTATAACTTATATGACTAATTGTTCTGTGTCATCTGTCATACGGCTCATGTGTTACACGACTATTTATTTTTTACAATTTCAGGATAATGCGTTCGAAAGGTCCCCCAGACGTAATTCAAAGCCTTTCGAGCTATCAGCAATTAGAGCGCGGTCATCGAGGTCAGCCTCGCCGCGGTCACATGACCTCAGTTTGTGTGGGAGACCTTTGTCTTTACCTGGTAAGATATTGCAATACATACCCTATTGTAGCTGTCTAGTTACGGCTTAGAATAGCACTCCCCCATTTCTTCCGTTGCGTGTACGTACGAGGCGACTAACGCTATTGGGGCTTTAAAGGGATTTTTGGGCGATGCGGTTGGAGACACATTACCAAGAACCTTAATTTCACCATCTATTCCCCACGTAACTTCCAAAAGTGGCTGAGGAATTTCTAATTACCTTACCTATTTACCCCTACCCCTACCCCTTTTAGGGATTTATAGCCGTGAGTATATGTATGTATATGTATACCCTATTAATATTATAAATGTGAATGTTTAGATGTTTATGGGTTTGAGGCGAAAAGGCTCCTCAAGTTCATAATGTATATCAATGAAATTTAGCAGAATGCCAAATGATGACCCAAATTATCAAATAGGATACATTTCATCGCGGAAAATTTTGATAAATAAAATATTCACGGCTGATTGAACTAATAAATATAATAAGTATAATAATAGTAAGTCAAATTTGCTTATGACAAAACTTTAGGAAAATCGCCTAAAGTTTTGTCATAAGCAAATTTGACAGTACGAAGTCTATCGGGTCAGCTACATACATATACTCACGGCTATAAATCCCGAGAAGGGGTAGCCAGAGCTAAGGAGTTAGAAATTCCTCAGCCACTTTTGGAAACTTGAGTGGGAAAAAGATGGTAAAGTAAAGGTTGTTGGTGATGGGTCTCCTACCGCATCGCCCAAAAATCCCTTAAAAGCCCCAATACCGTTAGTCGCCTCTTACGTACACCCACCGGAAGAAATGGGGTAGTGCTATTCTAAGCCGACACTACACAGCATTGCGGGTCAGCTAGTATTGTTATATAGTCTTTTGCCAGTGTATCCCTACAAAGCGGCCTGTCTAGATAGACCAGGTGCTGAAATGTCACGTGATTAGAAGTATTTAGTACCCCTGCTGTATATCCCCGAAGAAGGCAGAGGTACTAACATACATGATATCTACTTTTCGCCTTATACGTGATAGGGGGGCAGGTTCATGGCCACTTTGAATAGATACACTTGAAGAAGATTAAAATCGTTGCATAGCGATGTTTTGTGTCATCTTTAACTACCATAATAAATAAACTACACTTATCATGCATTTTTCTTATTAATTAGTCATAGTTCAGGTCTGTAAGATTGTAAATTTAAAAAAACATATGTTAAGCCTTTTTACGCTCATCTCATAGAGCTGACCAAGCTGATTTCATGTACTCTGTTATTCGATCCATATTGGCAATTTGTCACTTTGTAATTATTATTTAGTACCTATAGCACAGATCCAGGTCTATTATAGGTGCTAAAGATAAATAAATATGTGTAAACTAATAGCCTCACTCAGTACGAACCGACACTATATATTTCTTATATATGTACAAATAGTGGTCTCTCACATGTATTAGGCTTTATCTACTCAATAAAGTTTTTTTTATTATTATTTTTTATGACTTAGAAAAGACATTTTGATGAAGGCCTTTTCTAAAATTAAAAATACATCTCTACATCGAAGGCCGTGCTCATTCCACTGAGTTCAGTAGTATCACGGTTGTTATACTTTTTGGAGTTTAAACCCGTGAGTATATGTGTGAGATTGTGTTGTTATATTAATTTAAAATGATAATTTATGCGCGCTATGAAGCGTCATCTTAGACTGGCACTATCCCATCTCTATACGTGCGTGTTGTACGAAGCAACTAAGGGTAAAGGGCTATTTATGGTCTTTTCACCTTTTAATTTAAATAAGTTACTAAAAAGATGCTTCTCCTCACAGCCCATATATGTCCCACCAAGGGGCTCGAGCCTATTCTATATAGGGCGATTTCGCCATAGTCCACCACGCTGGCGAATTGCGGGTTGGCAGATAAGAGATGCTTTATTACAAATCTATTACTTATTTATTTACAGGTGAAAGTCATCTCCGCAATGCTCTAGGCAAACGACCCACTCACACAGCCAACGACCGATACACACTCTTACAAAACCCACGACCCCTTAGACGAAAACAGGATGATAGTGTGCGGTTGGTCAATGATTGTGATAAATGAACGTTTTCGCTATTAAATCTGGTCTCAATATTCCACTTTATTATCATAATAGGGTAAACGCTTAACCAAAATAAGTTTGTGGAGATGTTATGTTTATAGCTTGTTTTCTCTGTGTGTAAATTTTGAAATAAAAAGCTTTTTAGTTAAAGCGTATAAAGTTTTCAAAATATTCGTGGCAGATTTACGAAACTGTTGCGTTTGAACTCATACATTTAGAAGGATAGTAGTGTTAAATTTACTAACAAATATATATTCAAGTTTGAGTGTGGGGAAACTAGTCATACATATAAGAAAAACGTATTTTACTACATCGCTTAGAGAATCAATGAAACTGTCGATAGTTTTTTGACCATTTCTTAAAATCCTTAGGTTTCTGGGCGTTTACTTAAAAGTTTGTTATTGTTTCTATATTTTATTTTACAAAATGCTTAAAATAATGAAATGTCTAGGGTCTAAATGAACATTCAATATTTTGAGTGGCGTCTTTCTAACCCTTAAATTACCAAAGATTCAAAACTTTTGTTTGAATAAACCTAATTTTATTGCAAGTACAATAGTTTTTTTATCTACACGAAAAAGAGAGAAATAGCTAATATTAATGAATTAATATTCATATAATTAGTTCTTTACCAAGGAATTTTTGGATCAGCAGGCGTAGTGGGAGTTTCAATTGAAATATCAATTTACGTTCACACTAATCGTAAGTTACATACATAAGAACGAAAACATACATATTCATGTCTCTTTTACTCTTTAGCGAAACTTCACTTCAAAGTAAAAGATTCGATAAGACACACTACGCCAACCGACATCTTATTTTCAGAATCATAATCTATATTTGATGTGTTAAATGCTTACAACCAGATTACAGTTTTATGTTAATCAGTCTTTTATAGTTTGTGCCAATTTCTAATATTTATTCGGACGGCTTAAAACAATCAAGCGCTTAAACTTAGCTGTTTTGCACGGAACTAAAAAATCTATCTATAGTAGGTTTGTTTGTTAAAACCTTAAGCGGAAAATTCATCTAAGTAGATGATTCAAATACTTTGTATATTTGGTTTTGTTGTATAGTCAATTGAAATGGGCTAGAGAAATTGGTATTTAAGAAAATTTAAAAACATGTTGATACTATCAAAGTTGTTTTCAAGAAATCTATTGTTATTTTGATAATTTTAATATTATGTTATCAACGGAGCCTTGGATCTTAAATGACCGTACTTATTTTTAAAGACCTACAAATATTTTTATTAATATAATACTCCGGCTTTATTAATATATACTCTTTACCTACCAATGAGTGTCCTGGCAAAATCGAACCAGACATTTTTATTAGTTAAACAAACCGACAAAGATAAAAAAATAATACTCTTTTAGTGTATGACCCGTGTATATATCCATACGGATTAAATTAAAACCGGATATTTTAATATTACCAACAGACATTCCACTTTCATCATGTGTATAAAAAATTACATGAAATCGCCTCTACTTTTGTAACTTGTATGTATTAATACTAGCAAAGTGTTACTAAATATAAAGAATGAGTAAATAAGGTTAAAGTTTCTCGCACTGAAAATTGTTCCAGTAATAAAGAACTATTTTTGCTAACCTAGAGTAGCTTAACAAAGTTTCCATTATATCAAACTCAATATTTAGGTGAAAGTAGAGTAGAAAGTGAATCGTTTCTAGTCAAATAAGTATTATAAATATTTATTAGGATAATAATATATATAAATCAATTAATATTACACTATTGCAGCAGTTTTTGTTATTATGTTTATTTAATACTTTAAAGCAGTTTTATAGGTTGCTTTTAAAGTGTTCATATAAAATGTGTTTATCATGTAAACTTTTTTATTCGACATTAAAATGTACTAAGAGACGTACAGTAGAATTTTTCATCCAGAAAAATAAAAAAAATCTACGTATTGTTTATCTTTACTTATTTTTTACTTGGAGCTATAAATATAATTAACAAAGTCTTATGTCACGTTTTTAGAGTTTTAACTCCATTGTAAAGGGACTAGAATATTTAAATAAAATTAAATTTCACATTATTGGCAATGATCAATTAAATATTTACCTCAATACCATCAAATATGGATTTAAATATCATTTTAAGATTTTGTCTAAAGACGAATGAGTTACTCGTATGGAAATTCGTGTAATTAACTTTGGCAGACTTAAATCTGCCGAGTTAGCTAATATAGTAAAAGGTTGCTTATCTGATATATTTATTAGCATAATATATAATTTTCACATAAATATAATATATATAGAGGATGGTCTGCTTCCAACGCGGTAGAAAAGGTAAGTTTTGGTAGAATGTTAATCACACTACACATTTTTTACGATTATATTGCTATTTTAAACCATAACTCAACTCATCAAATATAAAATACCTATTCTTAATAAATAAAGAATAAATAAAGGAAAGAAAAAAATCGACACAGGCGGGAATCGAAACCGCGACCTTGGGTATACGCCCCCGTTCTTGTTAATTATGCTTATTCTTCCGAGTGTATTTTATGCTAAACTATAATATATACGAGTGTTATTTTTACTTGTTTTTTATATCATGCCATATCATAGGTTATTGAATATTAATTTGTCAAGAATCCCTTTATAGATATAAAATATTTGCCTAAATGCATTGTTCATGTACCCTATTTGTAAAACATATTTCGATGGTTTGATGTTTATATTTACCTTGATGAAAATGATTTTAATAATAATAATAATAATAATAAAACGTTTATTTCAGATAAGTCACATCCATATTACATAAAATTCAAAACAATTAAATTAAAAATTAATTAAAATAAATAAATTAAATTAAATGAAACAAAAATAAAAATAATTAAAAATTACAATTAAAAATTAAATTAATTAAAAATTAAACATCAGCTCGTAAATATTATATTTTAGTCAGTAAATGAATCATACTGCAATGATTCATGTACTGACAGTCAAATCTACCTGAAAATGCCCTCAGAATGGTGTTGGGACTGGCCCGAACCCTACTCACCAGGGATGTGCACCTCTTTCGCATTGTTGCATAAAAACAGTCAACCCCCGCCTCGGCGAACATCCCTGATGCGCTACAGTATCGAGGCAGTCCCATCAACACCCGGAAAGCATTATTGTATTGAACACGAAGAGCGCTGTACTGCTTCTGCGTGTATGTCACCCACAGACTGCTGGTGTAGAATGATGTACAGTAAGATTTGAACAGAGTCAGCTTTACGTTTCTAGAACACCTGGCAAATCTGCGGGCAAGCATATTAGCCCTCACAGACAACGCTCTCCGCTCTCTTTCGATGTCTGCATCGTCTTTCAGATCACTGGTGACCAAATGACCGAGATATTTAAATGTAGACACTCTTTGTAGTACTTTACCATTTAGTTTTATCTGTGGAATTTCTATTAAATCCCTGCCCTTGACCTGAAACACCATGCATTCGCTCTTCTTCTCGTTATATACAAGACCATGTTTTAGTGCATAGCTCTCACATATTTTTATCAATTTTGTCAAACCACAGACCGACGCACTCAGCAGCACCATGTCATCAGCGTAACTAAAATTGTTCATACAAATGTCATCAATGTGGCATCCGACGTGAGTGCTGCTCAGTTCCTCTATTAGCGCATTCACATATAGGTTGAAGAGCCTTGGAGAAGTTAGCCCCCCCTGTCTCAATCCGCACTCCAACGTATATGGTTCAGACACCCCATCCGACCATCGAACAACATTTACCTGATTCAAATACCAATATTTAAATATTTCCAGAATTTCGTCGGACATACATATGTTTGACAGTTTATCCCATAAAACATCGTAATGAACCAGGTCAAATGCCTTCGACAAATCGAGAAAACAAGCATAAATAGGTGTATTACGCCCAGTATAGTACTTGACAGTTTGCTTAAGACATAAGATTGCTGTTTCAGTTGAAAGTCCAGCCTTGAATCCAAACTGATTGTCATGTATTTTTAAATATCTATCAAGTTCTTTATTAAGCAAACTGTCGAGTACTTTAGCCATTATCGTCGCTAAAGAGATCGGTCTGTAGTTATTCCTGTCGCTCACATCTCCATTTTTATTTTTAACAATAGGGACTACTACTGTCCTCATCATATCCTCGGGTATGTAGGAGTGACTCAGGCATAAAGAGTAAAACATCGCAAGTACACGGGGCAGGTGAACACCAGCATACTTGAGATGTTCCACACTGAGGCTGTCATGGCCAGGAGACTTACCTCTTGATATCGATTGAATGCAGATTTTGACATCTTTAGCCGTAAATCTGGTCTTCATCTCCTGTCCATCCAGGCCCTCGGCCATAGTCGACTGAGCTTTGCCTATTGGCGACTTAACAATGAATTGTTCCTTGAACAGTTCAGCAATACATTTAGCATTACTAAGTCCGTTTACACTGATGGGTAAGCTTTGTTTAGGTTTAAGTTTATTTGTTGATTTCCAAAAACTACGAAAGTCTTGCCGAGTATGGTGAGATGCGAGAATATCCATTTTAATTTGATCTTCATTATTTTGACACCATTTGACGCGTGACTTAAACATTTTTCTACTTTCTCGCATCTCATTCCAGGCAGTACCTTCTGTATGCTTACCACTTAATACCCATATTTTGTATTTATCCCTAGCCACCTCATGAGCTTCCCTTACATGTTTATTCCACCCTATAATATGCTTTTTCTTTCTCACCCTACTAACAAAACTATCAGTTGCGGCCTTACATAAAACATCAATAATATTATTATACAATTTATCAATATAAAGTCTATGTTTAAAATAATTACATTTATTATCACAACAATTTGAAAATTCTTGAGGAAAATCTATTCTTTTTAAACCATCATTGCAAAGATTACTGTAAATGTCAATTTGATCGCTTTCTCTATTACCCCATTTTATCCTATTAAATTCGTTAAAATTACATGTCAATATTTTTGTATTAATTATGTTTATGTCACATTGAATAACTAATGGTAAGTGGTCAGACCAGACTGGTTCATACTTAACATAGGCATTGACAACTGTTTGCAAAGCTGACTTCGTAACCACGCAATGGTCCAGCCAGCTCAAACATCCATTCGCATCACTAACAAAAGTGTACGAGTTAGAGGATACACCCAATTTCACTACGTCGGCACATGCCCACTCAAAATCGTAACAAAAGTTAGTTAGTTCATAATAAAATTGCTCACCGGGGTGTGCGTTGAAATCTCCCAGCATATAAACAGACTCTGTACCTTCACTGTTCACAATAGCATTTAGCGCACCTAGGCAATCCGTAAATTCCGATAAATTTGCCGTTTTATCCGTAGGCATGTACACACTAAACACTAAGAAAGATCTCTGGCCAATGACTATTTTTATCGCACAAATACGCGGGTTATGGCACTGCACCACTGTAACATTTTGAAAGATACTCTTTTTCCACAACAACGCCACGCCACCGTAGGGTCGGCCGCGCAGCATCCCCGCCGTCGTGTCCACCGCCGATACACCCGTATAGGCAAAGCCGTCATCGATGCAGTTGAGATAGTCAATTTCATCTGGCAACAACCAATGCTCTTGAATTGCAATTATGTGCGTAGTACGACATAATTCCCTAATATCTTCTACTGAGCGCTTCACGTTTTTGCAGTTGAAAGATACCAAACTGCATAATAACACATTCTCACCGGCGGCTGTCATTGTTTATGGTGTTGTGTGGCCGTAACAATGTTATTATTGTTCGTAATTGTTGTCTTTACGGACGAATCGTATCGTCTTGGCTTAAAGTTTACAAACCGACGAAATAGAATGCCTTGCGGCCACAGCTTATCATCTAAAAATGTATTAATTTTATGTTCCGGCACAAAAAACTTGTAGGAATTATAATCATTTGCGTGTTTATTATGTGTATAAGTTATTATTAGAAATAATTGACGAAAAAACTCAGAAGTAGTTACTATTGTTATAAGCTTGCTTTTATATTAATTCTATTGAAATTTTAAAATGGATTTGTTTTATATTTGAACTATTTATTCTCACTTATATAACTGTAGATACTCTTCCTTTGATGAGCTTAATTCGAATTTAGTGCTTCTAATTTTTATATCTTAAGACTCACTGAGAATTTTTTTGTAATATATTAGTCTAAACTAAGTGAACTCCACTAAAGAATCCACTAAGTAAATGGACATAATGCAAGTTTGAAGAAACCATTGTTATTATTGTACTAACAGCTATGAATCCGGGGGTCCGAAGTGAGTAGAATAAAAGAGCATGTATGAGATGAATAATGAATGTAAGGGAAGCAAGAGAGGTTTGTCAAGATCGCACTAAGTGGCGATCGATAGTCTCTGCCTACCCCAATGGGAATAATGGACGTGAGTATAAGTAAGTAAGTAAGCTATGAATCCCTAGAAGGGATAAGCAGAGCATCAGAATCAGAAAATTTCTCAGGCCCTTTTTGAAGACGACTAGGAAAAAGATTGTAAAGGTTGTTAGTGATGGTTCTCCAACCGCATTCTCCAACTACTCCTTTACATACATATACTCACGGCTATAAATTCCTAGATGGGGTAGCCAGAGCTAAGGAATTAGAAATTTCTCAGCCACGTTTGGAAACTTGAGTGAGGAAAAGATGGTGAGATAAAGGTTGCTGGTGATGGGTCTACAACCGCATCGCCCAAAAATCCCTTAAAAGCCCTACTACTCCTTTAAAAGCCCTGAAACCCTTAGTCGCCTCTTACGAACACCCACAGGTAGACATTGGGTAATGCTATTCTAAACTTTTGTGAGATTAGTGTTTTAAAGAGTGCGTATAGGCCAAGGTTAACTTTTGAAGTGCGAGATACAGTTAGGCTGGAGTTCACTGAGTCAAAGATATATATGTTATTAATATTATTCATTGAGCTATATAATAATATATAATATTAATAAAGTAAAGTTACCCATTCGAAATTGGATGATATAATTTTAGGCATTGAATGCTGCTTTAAGTTGTTTAGCTTCGTTTATTTTAAAACTGTTGCCAAATATATTTTGCCATGTATAATGATAGTTTGAATAATACTGTCATAATTTTTAGTGTAGTTGAATAAAAGTTTTTTTAACATTATTGTTTTATTCTTCACCCTAATATCAATAGAAAAATAGAGCTAGAGAGGTTCGCCAGGATCATACAAAGTGGTAATTGATAGTCTCTGCCTACCCCAATAGGAATTGATGACGTGAGTATATGTATGTTTGTTACATCATAATGTCAGTGAAGAACGTTCACGGCAGACCCATTCAAATCATGAGAATATGCTCAAAAAAGCAGGCGTCATAAATAGGAAGAAGAAAAGGGCATGTATGAAAAGATTGATGGATGTTAATGAAACTACAGAGGTTTGCCAGGATCGTACATAGTAACGATCGATAATCTTTGCCTTCCCTAAATACGAGGGGCATGCCAATAGAAGTTAGATACTCTTTTCTCATTTAATTGACACTGGCAAGCTATACACCATCTTATAGGCTGGTTTTTTATTGACATATTTGAATATAGAACACACTTCTTTTATTTATTTGTATGAGTATGAGCATATTTTTTCCGAGAATCTGGCGGGAATCCTCTTGCAATAATGGAGCTCAGTCGACGTGATTTTCGCGCTATGATTTATTATGACTTAAAAAAAGGTTTAAAGCCTCAAGAATGTTTTGAACTTATGGTGAGTCTGCTTGTTCCCGAGCAACAGTATTCAATTGGTTTGCTGAATTTAAAAGAGGACGGGGATGTCTCGCAGATGAAGCGAGGACAGGACGGCCGCCAACCGCGGTAACGCAAGAAAACGTTCGTGCAGTCGAAAAACTTATTCGCGAAAACCGACCAATTACATATGTAGAGCTAGAGCGAGAACTAGGAATTGGATCAGCAGCCATGCAAACCATAATTCACGACCACCTTTCTCTCCGTAAACGTTGTTCGAGATGGGTGCCGCACAAACTTACCGATGAGCAGAAAGGCCATCGGGTGGATTGGTGCCTATTCATAATAGATAAATTCAACGGAGGCGAGAAAAAAAACGTATATGATATACTGACTGGTTACGAAACATAGCTATATAACTATGATCCCTAATCAAAGCGACAGTGGACTGTATGGTGCTTTGAAGACGAGCCAACTCCAACGAAATGTCGCTGTGCACGAAGCACACAGAAACAAATGGTCGCCTCGTTTTTCTGCAAAACGGGTCATATTGCTAATGTTGTGCTAGAGAATGAAAGAACGGTGAACTCCGAATGGTATGTGACAGTTTGTGCTCCAACAGTAATATCAGCTTTGTGTGACAAGCGACCGAAGTCAGGAATCCGGCACCTTCTCTGGCACCACGACAATGAGGCGCCGCACACGTCTGCCAGAACACTAGACTTTTTCAACTCGAAAAATGTGTCAATTCTCCCTCACCCGCCATATTCCCCTGACCTAGCGCCTTGTGATTTTTACTTGTTTCCAAAAATCAAAGAAAAACTAAAGGGGAAGAGGTTTGAAAGCAAAGAAGATGCGCTGGTTGCCTATAATTTCGAGATTTCTGAGGTATCTAAAGAAGAGTGGTCACAGGTATTTTCCAATTGGTTCAGACGTATGGAAAAGTGTTACGTGCTCAGGGTGAATACTTTTTTAATTTTCAAATTTGTTTATATTTATTAATTATATTGTATGTTTTAATTTTATTCTGATTTTTTTAAATGTCTCTATTATACTGTATGTTTTAATTGTAGCCGGATTTTTAATTGAATTTTTGTTCTGTTTAGGTTTATTTTAACCGTAAGTTTTATATTTGTAAATATTTTTCACGTCAATGGCAGATGCTCAATTACTCAATTTGGTTTGTGTTTTGAAAATCAGTGTTTTTGCTATACAGCATTTACAAACGCTGAGTTATGGCCTAGTTTGTGTTACCATAGCACACATACCTTGCACATATCTACTTTGTTTGTTACTTTTTAATTGTTTTTTTTTAGAAAATGTTTACCCTATTTTTGAACTGTTAATTAATTGTGAACGCCTAACTATCACTTAATTTGAATGTTTTTGTTCATGAAATATAGGAAAGAAAAATTTCGACACGTGCGGCAATCGAACCCGCGGCCTCGTGTATACGCCCCCTCCTGAGGTTTTCATGAAAAAAAATATTCAAATCTTGTATAATTATTTTGTATTTATATATGTTTATTTCTTTACTAACAAAACCATAGTATAAAGGCGCTGCCATCCTGTTATTTTGAAATGTTTACCTATTTGAGTAAACAAATTTCAACTGTTATAACATATTTATATATCGTTTATATATATAATATATATAAACGATATGTTAAAACTATCCATCAGGGTAAAAGTACTAAAAACTTTTTTTAACTTATTCCTAAAATTTTCTGTAAAAAAATATATCAGCATTAAAAATATTTATGAACCTTTTCAAACAGCAGTATACCAGCTCCTAAACTAACCTACCAAATATCAACAACTTACTAATCTATACTAACAATTCTTAGAATCCCTCTCGCTCCGGGCAGCCAGCGCTTTCGAGTTTGGAGACGACTCGTTTATGTACAGCAACCAAACCATTGACATGCAACATGACAAGGTCATTATTTATGTGTTGTGACGTCTTTTACCAATAGGGGTAGCCAGAGCTTAATAATAGTTATTTAAGCCACTTTTGGAGAAGACTTGTTCATGTATAGTAACCAAACCATTGACATGCAACATGATAAGGTCATTATTTATGTGTTGTGATGTCCTGTAGTATACAAATATGTAGGTAACGGAGTAGTGTCGGTTTAGAATAGCACTATCCCATTTCTTCCTATAGGTGATTGGAAGAGGCGACTAAGGATATTGGAACTTCTTAAGGGATTTTTGGGCGATGCGGTTGGGCACCCATCATAAAAAACTTTTCTTTTACTACCCTCTCACCGATTTATAACCATGAGTATATATGTATGTATATACACAAACATATAGTTGTATTCAATGTAGGTTTTATTATTTTCTAACAAATGAAACATAAAGCCGATGTGGCGATGTTCTTTTTATATTATCTGAACAGTCAAAATATCTTTTTTCCACTTTCAATTAGTATAATACAAATATGCAGTTAGTAATTACAAGCGAGATGATCTCTGTACACAACTTAGAACGTATATGACTAATTGCTCTGTGTCATCTGTCATACGGCTCATGTGTTATACGACAATTTAATTTTTACAATTTCAGGATAATTCGTTCGAAAGGTCCCCAAGACGTAATTCAAAGCCTTTCGAGCTATCAGCAATTAGAGCGCGGTCATCGAGGTCAGCCTCGCCGCGGTCACATGACCTCAGTTTGTGTGGGAGACCTTTGTCTTTACCTGGTAAGATATTGCAATACATACCCTATTGTAGCTGTCTAGTTACGGCTTAGAATAGCACTACCCCATTTCTTCCGTTGCGTGTACGTACGAGGCGACTAACGCTATTGGGGCTTTAAAGAGATTTTTGAGCGATGCGGTTGGAGACGCATCACCAAGAACCTTCATTTCACCATCTATTCCCCACGTAACTTCCAAAAGTGGCTGAGGAATTTCTAATTACCTCACCTATTTAACCCCTACCCCTTTTAGGGATTTATAGCCGTGAGTATATGTATGTATACCCTATTAATATTATAAATGTGAAAGTTTAGATGTTTGGATGTTTATGGGTTTGAGGCGAAAAGACTCCTCAAGTACATTATGTATATGAATGAAATTTGGCAGAATGCCAAATAATAAAAAAAAAAAACATTTATTTCAGACTATTTTGTACGGTCCATAGTTTGTTAGTACCTAAACTTATCACTATGTTAGTAAGAACTTAAAGTATCGCCGTGTAGTACCGGCTTAGAATGTCGCTACCCCTTTCTATCCACGGGTGTCGTAAGAGGCGACTAAGGGTGTTGGGGCTTTTTATTGGATTTTTGGGCGATGCGGTTGGAGACCCATCACCAAATACCTTTATTTTACTGCCTTTTCCCCACTCAACTTCCAAAAGTGGCTGAGGAATTTATAATTCCTTGGCTCTGGCTACCCCTTCTAGGGAATTATAGCCGTGAGTATATGTATGTATGTATGTAACTTAAAGTAAAACAAAACTAATAATTAACAGTTAATGACCCAAATTATCAAATAGGAAACATTTCATCGCGGAAAAATTTGATAAATAAAATATTCACGGCTGATTGAACTAAGAGTAAGTCAAATTCGAAAGTACGAAGTCTATTCGGTCAGCTAGAATTTTTATATAATCTTTTGCCAGTGTATCCCTACAAAGCGGCCTGTCTAGATAGACCAAGTGCTGAAATGTCACGTGATTAGAAGTATTTAGTACCTCTGCTGTATATCCCTAAAGAAGGCAGAGGTACTAACATACATGATATCTACTTTTCGCCTTATACGTGATAGGGGGCAGGTTTATGGCCACTTTGAATAGATACACTCGAAGAAGATTACAATCGTTGCATAGCGATGTTTGTGTCATCTTTAACTACCATAATAAATAAACTACACTTATCATGCATTTTTCTTATTAATTAGTTTAGGTCTGTAAGATTGTAAATTTAAAAAAACATATGTTAAGCCTTTTTACGCTCATCTCATAGAGCTGACCAAGCTGATTTCATGTACTCTGTTATTCGATCCATATTGGCAATTTGTCACTTTGTAATTATTATTTAGTACCTATAGCACAGATCCAGGTCTATTATAGGTGCTAAAGATAAATAAATATGTGTAAACTAATAGCCTCACTCAGTACGAACCGACACTATATATTTCTTATATATGTACAAATAGTGGTCTCTCACATGTATTAGGCTTTATCTACTCAATAAAGTTTTTTTTATTAATATTTTTTATGACTTAGAAAAGACATTTTCATGAAGGCCTTTTCTAAAATTAAAAATACATCTGTACATCGAAGGCCGTGCTCATTACACTGAGTTCAGTAGTATCACGGTTGTTATACTTTTTGGGGTTTATACCCGTGAGTTTATGTATGAAAGTGTGTTGTTGTATGAATTTAAAATGATATTTTATGCACGCTATGAAGCGTCATCTTAGACTGGCACTATCCCATCTCTATACGTACGTGTTGTACGAAGCAACTAAGGGTAAACGGCTATTTGTGGTCTTTTCACTTTTTAATTTAAATAAGTTACTAAAAAGATGCTTTTCCTCACAGCCCATATATGTCCCCATCAAGGGGCTCGAGCCTATTCTATATAGGGCGATTTCGCCATAGTCCACCACACTGGCGAATTGCGGGTTGGCAGATAAGAGATGCTTTATTACATTTCTATTACTTATTTATTTACAGGTGAAAGTCATCTCCGCAATGCTCTAGGCAAACGACCCACTCACACAGCCAACGACCGATACACTCTCTTACAAAACCCACGACCCCTTCGACGAAAACAGGATGATAGTGTGCGGTTGGTCAATGATTGTGATAAATGAACGTTTTCGCTATTAAATCTGGTCTCAATATTCCACTTTATTATCATAATAGGGTAAACGCTTAACCAAAATAAGTTTGTGGAGATGTTATGTTTATAGCTTGTTTTCTCTGTGTGTAAATTTTGAAATAAAAAGCTTTTTAGTTAAAGCGTATAAAGTTTTCAAAATATTCATGGCAGATTAACGAAACTGTTGCGTTTGAACTCATACATTTAGAAGGATAGTAGTGTTAAATTTACTAAAAAATATATATGCAAGTTTGAGTGTGGGGAAACTAGTCATACATATAAGAAAAACGTATTTTACTACATCGCTTAGAGAATCAATGAAACTGTCGACAGTTTTTTGACCATTTCTTAAAATCCTTGGGTTTCTGGGCGTTTACTTAAAAGTTTGTTATTCTTTCTATATTTTATTTTACAAAATGCTACAAATAATGAAATATCTAGGGTCTAAATTAACATTAAATATTATGAGTAGCGTCTTTAGATTCAAAGATTCAAAACTTTTGTTTGAATAAACTTAATTTTATTGCTAGTTCAATAGTTTTTTAATCTACACTAAAGATACTGAATTAATATTAATATAATTAGTTCTTTACCAAGGGATTTTTGGATCAGTAGGCGTAGTGGGAGTTTCAATTGAAATATCAATTTACGTTCACACTAATCGTAAGTTATAGACATAGTAATGAAAACATACATATTCATGTCTCTTTTACTCCTTAGCGAAACTTCACTTCGAAGTAAAAGATTCGATAAAACTCGCACTACGCCAACCGACATCTTATTTTCAGAATCGTAATCTATATTTGATGTGTTAAATGCTTACAACCAGATTACAGTTTTATTTTAATCAGTCTTTTATAGTGTGTGCCAATGCCTAATATTTATACAGATGGCTTAAAGCAATCAGATGCTTAAGCTTAGCTCTTTGCTTGGAATTAAAATATAATAGATCTATCTATAATAGGTTTGTTTGTTAAAACCTAAAGCGGAAAATTCATCTGAGTAGATGATTCAAATACTTTGTATATTTGGTTTTGTTGTATAGTAAATTGAAATGGGCTAGATAAATTGGTATTTAAGAAAATTTAAAGACATGTTGATACTATCAAAGTTGTTTTCAAGAAATCTATTGTTATTTTGATAATTTTTAATTTTAATATTATGTTATCAACGGAGCCTTGGATCTTAAATGACCGTTATATTAAAGACCTACAAATATTTTTATTAATATACTACTCCGGCGTAGATTACTCTTTACCTACCAATGAGTGTCCTGGCAAAATCGAACCAGACATTTTTATTAGTTAAACAAACCGACAAAGATAAAAAAATAATACTCTTTTAGTGTATGACCCGTGTATATATCCATACGGATTAAATTAAAACCGGATATTTTAATATTACCAACAGACATTCCACTTTCATCATGTGTATAGAAAATGACATAAAATTGCCTCTACTTTTGTAACTTCTATGTAATACTAGCAAAGTGTTAATGAGTAAATAAGGTTAAAGTTTCTCGCACTGAAAATTGTTCCAGTAATAAAGAACTATTTTTGCTAACCTAAAATAGCTTAACAAAGTTTCCATTATATCAAACTCAATATTTAGGTGAAAGTAGAGTAGAAAGTGAATCGTTTCTAGTCAAATAAGTATTATAAATATTTATTAGGATAATAATATAATATATATAAATCAATTAATATTAAACTATTGCAGCAGTTTTTGTTATTATGTTTGTTTAATACTTTAAAGCAGTTTTATAGGTTGCTTTTAAAGTGTTCATATAAAATGTGTTTATCATGTAAACTTTTTTATTCGACATTAAAATGTACTAAGAGACGTACAGTAGAATTTTTCATCTAGAAAAATAAAAAAATCTATGTATTGTTTATCTTTACTTATTTTTTACTTGGAGCTATAAATACAATTAACAAAGTCTTATTTTACAATTTTAGAGTTTTAACTCCATTGTAAAGGGTCTAGAATATTTAAATGAAATTAAATTTCACATTATTGGCAATGATCAATTAAATATTTACCTCAATACCATCAAATATGGATTTAAATATCATTTTAAGATTTTGTCTAAAGACGAATGAGTTACTCGTATGGAAATTCGTATAATTAACTTTGGCAGACTTAAATCTGCCGAGTTAGCTAATATAGTAAAAGGTTGCTTATCTGATATATTTATTAGCATAATATATAATTTTCACATAAATATAATATATATAGAGGATGGTCTGCTTCCAACGCGGTGGAAAAGGTAAGTTTTGGTAGAATGTTAATCACACTACACATTTTTTACGATTATATTGCTATTTTAAACCATAACTCAACTCACCAAATATAACATGAAAACCTCATGTGGGGATTATTACTAATAAATAAAGAATAAATAAAGGAAAGAAAAATTTTCCCGCCTGTGTCGAAATTTTTCTTTCCTTTATTTATTCTTTATTTATTAATACCTGTTCTTGTTAATTATGCTTATTCTTCCGAGTGTATTTTATGCTAAACTATAATATATACGAGTGTTATTTTTAACTTGTTTTTTATATCATGCCATATCATAGGTTATTGAATATTAATTTGTCAAGAATCCCTTTATAGATATAAAATATTTGCCTAAATGCATTGTTCATGTACCCTATTTGTAAAACATATTTCGATGGTTTGATGTTTATATTTACCTTGATGAAAATGATTTTAAGTTATTATTAGAAATAATTGACGAAATAACTCAGAAGTAGTTACTATTGTTATAAGCTTGCTTTTATATTAATTCTATTGAAATTTTAAAATGGATTTGTTTTATATTTGAACTATTTATTCTCATTAATATAACTGTAGATAATCATACTTTGATGAGCTTAATGGGTCGTTCCGCCAGTTCGTTAAATTTGGTTCAATTTTAAAAAATAAAAAATAATGTAAGTTTCTGAAATTTTTATCTTTTACTATTGTTTAGCTTCAATATAGCTACGAAACTGTGCGAAAGGCACTTGTGTATTACTTTTATACGCTCAGAAAAACGATGGAAGGTAATTAAGGAATAGATGGTAATGAAATACGTCAGGATGGTAATGAATTAGGTCTGGAAAGGAATGAAACTTTGCGATGGTAATGAAATTATAATAGATGGTAATGAAAAATTAAAGAAGAGAGAGGAGAATAATTTACTGTTGGTTTAAATTAAGTCCACAAAGTTCTTTCAAATCAGTACTTTTATTCAAAAGATCATAATTATAACATAATAATATCTAAAAAGGTACATTGTTATTTATTTCACAACCATGAATAAGTCTTTTAATTTTTTGGTCACTTAGTAGGTAATTTTAAAACATTTTTAAAACAAATATTTAAAACGTAAACAACATAATTATGTTTTGACTAACATAATTATAGCATAGGAAAGCTTAGAACTTTATCATTCTTCTTAAAAACGTAATAATACTTCGCAGACTCAATAATCTCTACTTATTAAATATTTTTTATCGAAACAATAAGCAATCTCACAAGTTTTTTTCCTAATTGCAATATTGAGAATTGAAATTATCAGGTAATCATCGTAACAACAACATCAAACAAAAATAATCATAATAATCACAAAACTAAAATAAGCTACACAAATAAAAACAATTGTTATCTCAAAACAAACAAAAATCGTTATAAAATAATATTCCGCTGGCCGTTCGGGTCTCTACAATTTTTCACCAGTACAGTAATATACCTATCACTAGTAGTCATTTTTAAAACAAATATTCAAAACGTAAACAACATAATAGGAAAGCTTAGAACATTATCATTCTTCTTAAAAACGTAATTATACTAACTCAATAATCTCTATTAAATTATTTTTATCGAAACAATAAGCAATCTCACAAGTTTTTTCTTAATAGCCATTGAGAATTGAAATTATGAGGTAATCATCGTAACAACAACATCAAACAAAAATAATCATAATAATCACAAAACTAAAATAATCTACACAAATAAAAACAATTGTTTTCACTACATCTACACAAATAAAAACAATTTGTCACCAGAAGGTACAGTAATCTACCTACATGTAATTATTACTTCAATAGGAACAAATTTGAGATCAATTGTTAAATCAACAACGCAGAAACGTCACTTAAAATTAAGATTTGGCAACTTAGAAAAAAATAATTGTCCTCTTCTGTTTTTCTGAGGTTCCTCCAAATGGTGAATAATTTGGGATTCTGGTACAGTGTCTTCATCAGTGTTTATTGGCCAACCAAACTTTGTACCTTCTTTAACGCCCTGAGCCCTCTTCAAGAAGTGCAATTTGTATTCTCTGGTAGTAACTTTTTGGACTATTTTACCAATGAAATAGCATGATTTAGTACGAATTTTATACTCTACGATCACCCAATCATCTATGTCATATTTCCCATTGACATCCAAGACATTTTCAGAATAAGAATTATTAGATTTAATAAGTTCTTCGTGGGGTTGATCAATTTCCATGGTGTCATTTTCTTTGTTTGAATTTTCGCATATTTTATCTATGGAAGCAGAATAATCCACATCTGAGTTTTCTTTTGTGTGTTCGTAAGGCTCCTCAGACCTTCCTTGAATAAATTTTTCGAAATCGCGCTGATCAAATGGATTAAAAGTACCAGATGGTTTTTTGTAAAACATGTGATTCTGCCAGTTTAGTCGTATATCAGACAAAATTTGTACTTTGGGCCTTGGCGTATCCAGATTAGTGTCGTTATTAAATACGTCCATGTTAGAGGCCAAGTCAATTTGAAGGTTATTATCATCTAACAGATCGATGTTACTCGCAAATGTTGGCGAATCAATGTGAAGATCATCATCTATTTGTCCGGCATCTACCAACTGGCTACTGGTACAGGTTTCATTGGACAATGCACCAAAATTCAAATTCCCCAAATGTTTGTCGTGGCTACACAGTACGTAGTTGTCTTCGCACATGAAACAACTAAGGCTTCGAAGTGCAATTATGTGAGGCTGTGACGAGCACCAAACCACCTAAAAATAAAAATAAACTTTAACTTAATGTAAAAATGGTACAAGCAATATTAATAGAACTCAGTAGTATTATTTTTACCTGATGAACTTTCATAGTCCCTTTGAAGCATGGAATATTTTTCGGAAATCTGTCTTTGGCTACTTCGTCTTCACTTATGATTTCAATGTGAACATTTTGGACTTGTTGTGCTATAATTTCGGTAAAAGCCTCAAACGAGCCAATGTCACCACCAAATTTCACGAAATTATCAGCAGTTCGCTTAATGACAGCCCCAACCCCATCAGGAGCACCTTTGCCGTGCCCGGCTTCTTGGTAATTCCAGGTCACTTTCTCCAAGTCAGGAACTTCTTCATTTAATTTTGCAGTTAAATAGAAAATGTAACGATTGCGATATTGACTGCTGGGAGAGTCTGACAAAAAATGGACGGTTTTCAGCGGTGATACAAGATTCTGTGCCATTTTTAATATAGGAGTTAAATGTGCCCAAATGGAACCTGCGTCGTGGTTTAAATTTTTGCTGAATGTGCAGAAGGATTTACTTGCAAGTGTTTTTTTTTCCCTGTCTATGTAGTAAAGAACGCCTGTATGTAGAGACACCTGTCCTCTACTGCCACCAAAATGAAACGACTGAATCTCTTCATGATACTTCAGGCAGTAATTTTCGCTAAAGTCAATGTGTATCAATATTTCGTCATTTTTGATGCTTTGTTTTAGCTCTTTTATAGCAAAATACTGCATGGCAATAGCATGACAGTGGTTCAAATATGTGTTCTGTATGGCGTCTAACTTCTCGATGAGGTTTCGAGGATAATCTTCAATTTTCTTTTTTGTCCAAACAATTTTTATTTTCTCTTTGCCACTTCGGTCTGTGTATTTTTGCTTCTCATTCAACCACTGGTAATATGCCACTTTTCTGTCATTCGTGAATTCCATGAAATTCAAAACAGTATTCTTGCAAAGTTCACAAGTCCTTTTTAAACATTTATCTTTCGAATTATCACAACAAAGACTTTTTATCATTTCTGATCCTGAAGCTTCTGTTGTTATTTTTTCTCTTTTTAAGGCTCTCAATAAAAGATCTACGTTGCTGTGAAGTTTGCACATGCATGTGTCCCTTTCATTATTCGGAAATACTACCCAGAAAGGTCTGTATTTACAAAAGGTTGAATAACTGACTTGGCACTGTTCTTTCAAGAATTTTTCATGTAGGTTCTTCAGATTATCACTGAGATATCTCTTCTGTTTTGTTGTACCCTTTCTTTTGATGCACTCTTTTTTTCCTGCAGCAACTCTACTGTTGTTATCTTCTTCGAAAAAACTTTGTATTTTAGTCTTTATTACGTTTGGTGTTTCCTGTGGTATCTCTTTTCTTAGCCGGAAGGGCATTTTATTCAAGATTTTGTATTTTTTTAGCCTGTCTTTATTCTTCATCACCGTGTCTACAAACGTACGTTTTTCCGTCTTTTTGAGAGTCTTATACCCTTCTGTTAGGTCTCGTGTCAAAGATTCACTAAAAAGCAGATTCTTCTTAACTTCTTCAACTCTTTCTGGTCTCACATCTGTGACAATGTCAGTGACTTTCTTTTCAATTGTGTCCTCTACACGTACTTTCCGTTTAACTTCAAATGATAATTTTCTTCTTAACATTTTCTTCTCCTTTTTCAGTTTTTCAATTTCTTCTTGTAATGTTTTTAACACTTTTTGATGTCTGTAACGCATTTTTCTTATCACACCAGATACCTGAACAGGCTGGCGGCTGACTTCTGTCTTATTTTTCGCAGTAACATTTTTTTCCGGTGTACGTTCCAGAGGATCCCGTTCAAGTTCGTTATTCTCAGGATTCTGCACGTCACTATCGCTTTCTGGAGGTGAATCGTTTATCAAAATGTTCTCAAGTTTCCTCTGCTCTTCTTTTTTCTTTAAATATTTTTTTGAATTTTTACGCCACCGTTTTCTTTGCTCCCTCTGATCTCTTGGCGTCATTTCCTTTATGCTACATATTTTTTTCTTCTCTTTTCTAAGAAGATATCTTCTTCTTTCTTTCTCTTTATGGATAGCATAAATTTCGGGATTGCTTTTTATTTCTGAATATTTTTCTCTTTTGCGTATTCTATCTTTAACTAGTTTTTCCTCCTTGGTTAATCTTTTTTTTTCTTTCGGCATGGCGAATTCTACCTTCAACAAAAAATTCCGATATAATGCAGTGACCAGACACATATCCGGGAACTAATAATGATAACTATGAAGGAAAACAGATCAAAACAACATGAACATTTTTCATCTCATTACCATCCGAAATTCACCATTACCATCCGTTACAAATTTGGATGGAACGGAAGGTAATGCATAGGAGACGAATGAAATTTCGGAAGTCTTTCGAACATAGTATGCGTATTACGCATTTTCGAACCTTTACAAAGAATCTATAGCAAAACCAACCCAAAACTAGTAAAACTATATAAAGCGAGTACAAATAAACTGTATACTTACATTAACAATGGCAGGATGGTAATCACACTACCTTCGTACCAAAACACGTAGTTGCCACGGAGATTGCGAATATTTTCTTCAGCACTCACGCACATCCATACTACTTGACCTCTAACGGCCGACTGAGTGACGAGTCGCGCGCGCGAGTGTCAACGACCCAACCAGGGATGGATTTGATTCAGGTAAATATTTTAGTTTGCAGGCGGATGTGAATGACAAAAATACTTTGACAAAATTACATTTCAATAAAATTGGGTAAAAACGTATTTTAAATAATACAGCCTTTTTAAATAAAAAATGGTACTACTCAAACCTTTAATTCCAATAAAAATTTTATTTCTCAAACGGATATTGTAATGACCATCGACTTGAGAGTATAGGTACAGGAGCAGGAACATAGGATATGAATGAAATTTCGACGTGTCTTTGGATCGTTGTAGACTACAGGAAAGTCATAAAGACAAAACTATTTATGCGCCTACTTTATTACTCTGAAATGCATAAATTTGTATTCAAACTATTTTAATTTACTTATATTTTTAATACTAAATTCATTGGAACATGTAGTTTGCACCAAATGCCGGATTGACCCTAATTCGAATTTAGTGCTTCTAATTTTTATATCTTAAGACTCACTGAGATTTTTTTTGTATTATATTAGTCTAAACTAAGTGAACTCCACTTAAGAATCCACTAAGTAAATGGACATAATGCAAATGGCAATGGGCATAATGTTATTATTGTACTAACAGCTATGAATCCGGGGGTCCGAAGTGAGTAGAATAAAAGAGCATGTCTGAGATGAATAATGAATGTAAGGGAAGCAAGAGAGGTTTGTCAAGATCGCACTAAGTGGCGATCGATAGTCTCTGCCTACCCCAATGGGAATAATGGACGTGAGTATAAGTAAGTAAGTAAGTAAGCTATGAATCCCTAGAAGGGATAACCAGAGCATCAGAATCAGAAAATTTCTCAGGCCCTTTTTGAAGACGACTAGGAAAAAGATTGTAAACTAAAGGTTGTTAGTGATGGTTCTCCAACCGCATTGTCCAACTACTCCTTGACATACATATCCCATACATATATTGACGGCTATAAATTTCTAGATGGGTTAGCCAGAGCTAAGGAACTAGAAATTCCTCAGCCACGTTTGGAAACTTGAGTGAGGAAGAAGATGGTCAGATGAAGGTTGTTGGTGATGGGCCTCCAACCGCATTGCCCAAAAATCCCTTAAAAGCCCTACTACTCCTTTAAAAGCCCTGAAACCCTTAGTCGCCTCTTACGAACACCCACAGGTAGACATTGGGTAATGCTATTCTAAACTTTTGTGAGATTAGTGTTTTAAAGAGTGCGTATAGGCCAAGGTTAACTTTTGAAGTGCGAGAAAAGGATGTTACATACATTTAGGCTGGAGTTCACTTAGTGAAAGATATTATATATGTTATTAATATTATTCATTGAGCTATATAATAATATATAATATTAATAAAGTAAAGTTACCCATTCGAAATTGGATGATATAATTTTAGGCATTGAATGCTGCTTTAAGTTGTTCAGCTTCGGTTATTTTAAAACTGTTGCCAAATATATTTTGCCATGTATAATGATAGTTTGAATAATACTGTCATAATTTTTAGTGTAGTTGAATAAAAGTTTTTTTAACATTATTGTTTTATTCTTCACCCTAATATCAATAGAAAAATAGAGCTGGAGAGGTTTGCCAGGATCGTAAAAAGTGGTAATCGATAGTCTCTGCCTACCCCAATAGGAATTGATGACGTGAGTATATGTATGTTTGTTACATCATAATGTCAGTGAAGAACGTTCACGGCAGACCCATTCAAATCATGAGAATATGCTCAAAAAAGCAGGCGTCATAAATAGGAAGAAGAAAAGGGCATGTATGAAAAGATTGATGGATGTTAATGAAACTACAGAGGTTTGCCAGGATCGTACATAGTAACGATCGATAATCTTTGCCTTCCCTAAATACGAGGGGCATGCCAATAGAAGTTAGATACTCTTTTCTCATTTAATGAGAGGTTTTCTTTTTGAGAAATAAAAAAACAAAATAGTTTCCTAGAGCTCTGTAGATGGCGTTGATGTAACTACGTTACCGTAGACAGAGAATCACAATAGACATCTGCATATATTTTGTTTCACTCGCACTAGACGGAGAAAATAAATATTAAAAATACTAAGAGTAAGTGAGACATGATCATATAATTTGCTGTCCCTTACTGCTGGCCAAGCCGGCAAAGTACTTTGCTAAACAAACCGTTTGACATTTTCAAAATAAACAAACCGTTTTTGAATTGAAAAGCAGAAAAATTAAGAATTTCGTTGATGTTTTAGTTAATTATTTATGTGAGATCGGTCCTGGCAATAAATAGAAATATAATTTAACATTAGAAATAATTAAACATTCAATAAAATGGTCAGGTGCAGTGTTATATCATGTAAAAGTAATAGCGAAACTAAGCAACCAGATTTGTCTTTCCACTCGTAAGTACCATTTAGTTTTAGAATAATAACAGTGTAAGATTATTATATTTTCTATTTATGACACATACATATCTAATTTATGCAGAAAAATAAACTGCAAATGCATGAAAATTATATTTAAAATTTGATAACCTAAAATCTCTATCATTGTAATGTTGCCAGCACAAGTATTTTATTTACCCTAAAAAGTGAGTGACACTCGCAGGAGAAATACTAGAAATAAAAATAAGTTAGCAACTACTTTTACTAGACTTACCAAAATTAGGAAGTCTTTTATGGGGGATGGTATTCGCTTCTACAATACATAGCCGAATGAATTACATGCATTACCAGACACGAAGTTCAAAAATGTGATAAAACTGTCCTTATGCTCTTAAGGTTACTATAGTTTAAATGCCTTTGTAAATGATAAGACACTCTGGTCAGGGATGTTATGTCCAAATCAACCAGTAAATATGTAACTACAGTTTAAGTCTTAGGCTAAGCATAAATATTGGATATTCTCGCCTGCTCTCTCTTCTTTTACCTTCAGTTTTAGTTTCCGAGCAGGTGATGCGTGAGCCCCGTGATACGTACAACTTAATGACTAGTGTAATAGGAGAATGCATTGGAGGAGTTTGTCGCCTGTTCTTCTTCTTTAGTTAAGTGATGCGGTAGGCATTATGACGTTCATTAAGTGCTAGAATTCATCATTATAGCCATGTAATATTTACCATGCACCCACACACACACTTGTAATAATGTTAAAGAATTAAACCTTTTCAGTAATACATTCGATTGTTTTATTTATTTCGCAAATACATATAGTACTATGTATCTAATTAAACGATCTGCATTCCCTTCGGAGGGTTGACCTTATTTTGATGGATAGTAAATATTTTTTGCTCTAATTTGATATAGTTTTCGGATGTGTGTGATCTATGCGCGGGTCTCATCAGCCCCCGATGACGACGAGCATGCAGATCGTTTGGATACACGGTTCATAGGTTTACTTCTATATGTTTTGGACTTACTTTGACTAATAACCAATAAAAAACTACTAAAATGATAATAATTATCGTATAATTGATTGGAAAATTTCGAAGATAAAGTTCAAAAAAAAATTGTAAAATTACCTACAATACGGGGAAAACTATTTTGAGTAACAACACTATTTTGTATTACCCATCTCACTTGCCGACACGTTTCCCCTGGGTCTATTGTAATTCTCTGTCTACGTACGTTACTTACTTAAATTTTTTCTTCGTGTCCTCAATCGTGTTGCTACAATAATTTCGCCAATGTCAACTTTAAAAACATGTGTCACATCACCATAGAGTAACTTTTTGGCGAGTAAAAACAACAAAAATAATGTTAAATATAAATACCGTCTTTGTTTATTTACTTTTAAGCTATCTTGGCTTAAACTGATATTTATTTAGACTATTAAATCAGAACGTTTTTATGTACGTTCCGTTTTACGATATCATTACATCCAAGTGTGAAAAACGGTGTGACGTTCCGTTCCTACCAGTAACATAGCAAGTCTGGCGCCATCTATCCTGAGAACAGAGAAGAAGAAAAAAAGATAAAAAGGAAAACCTCTCATTGACACTGGCAAGCTACACACCATCTCATAGGCTGTTTTTTTATTGACATATTTGAATATAGAACACACTTCTTTTATTGATTTTTTATTAGAATGAGCATAATTTTTCCGAGAATCTGGCGGGAATCCTCTTGCAACAATGGAGCTCAGTCGACGTGATTTTCGCGCTATGAATTATTATGACTTTAAAAAAGGTTTAAGCCTCAAGAATGTTTTAAACTTTTGGCTTCTACTTTTGGTGAGTCTGCTTGTTCCCGAGTAACAGTGTTCAATTGGTTTGCTGAATTTAAAAGAGGACGGGGATGTCTCGTAGATGAAGCGAAGACAGGACGGCCGCCAATCGCGGTCACGCAAGAAAACGTTCGTGCAGTCGAAAAACTTATTCGCGAAAACCGACCAATTACATATGTAGAGCTAGAGCGAGAACTAGGAATTGGATCAGCAGCCATGCAAACCATAATTCACGACCACCTTTTTCTCCGTAAACGTTGTTCGAGATGGGTGCCGCACAAACTTACCGATGAGCAGAAAGGCCATCGGGTGGATTGGTGCCTATTCATAATAGATAAATTCAACGGAGGCGAGAAAAAAAACGTATATGATATACTGACTGGTTACGAAACATAGCTATATAACTATGATCCCTAATCAAAGCGACAGTGGACTGTATGGTGCTTTGAAGACGAGCCAACTCCAACGAAATGTCGCTGTGCACGAAGCACACAGAAACAAATGGTCGCCTCGTTTTTCTGCAAAACGGGTCATATTGCTAATGTTGTGCTAGAGAATGAAAGAACGGTGAACTCCGAATGGTATGTGACAGTTTGTGCTCCAACAGTAATATCAGCTTTGTGTGACAAGCGACCGAAGTCAGGAATCCGGCACCTTCTCTGGCACCACGACAATGAGGCGCCGCACACGTCTGCCAGAACACTAGACTTTTTCAACTCGAAAAATGTGTCAATTCTCCCTCACCCGCCATATTCCCCTGACCTAGCGCCTTGTGATTTTTACTTGTTTCCAAAAATCAAAGAAAAACTAAAGGGGAAGAGGTTTGAAAGCAAAGAAGATGCGCTGGTTGCCTATAATTTCGAGATTTCTGAGGTATCTAAAGAAGAGTGGTCACAGGTATTTTCCAATTGGTTCAGACGTATGGAAAAGTGTTACGTGCTCAGGGTGAATACTTTTTTAATTTTCAAATTTGTTTATATTTATTAATTATATTGTATGTTTTAATTTTATTCTGATTTTTTTAAATGTCTCTATTATACTGTATGTTTTAATTGTAGCCGGATTTTTAATTGAATTTTTGTTCTGTTTAGGTTTATTCTAACCGTAAGTTTTATATTTGTAAATATTTTTCACGTCAATGGCAGATGCTCAATTACTATTTTTTGTTAAAAGTTTGTGTTTTAGGCTATACCTGAAAATCAGTGTTTTTGCTATACAGCATTTACAAACGCTGAGTTATGGCCTAGTTTGTGTTACCATAGCACACATACCTTGCACATATCTACTTTGTTTGTTACTTTTTAATTGTTTTTTTTTAGAAAATGTTTACCCTATTTTTATATTTCTTGTAATGTATGTAACTATGTGACTGTTATGTTAACATGAATAAAGATTTTATCTATCTATCTATCTATCTTTGAAAAGATCGATACTTGTAATAAAGAATAAATTTTAGAATTTTTGGGTATCTAGTTTCTTTTGGCATGCCCCTCGTATGTATGTTATTATTTATGTGTTTCTTTCCATCATATTGATTGTGAAATTTTCCAAGCTTAAAATCAAAGGACATAACAAAAAAACTGTTTTGTCATAAAGAGAATCATAGAGATAATTGTGCCCCATATAATGTGTCATTAACAAACCTCGACCTCGGTCGAGGAAAAAGTGTGTAAATAATCAAACACTGTCTTTTAACAAGCATTATATTTTCCATGAATTCCAATTTGGCTTTACTAAAGTTAGGAGACAGTAGAGTGGCTCAAAAAAAATATTTTTGATTCGTGGATTTCGGGATACGTAATGTTTATTCTGTGATTTCATATTTTTATTTTGTAGAAAGACAACGATGAAACTTTAGAATTACTTTGCTGAGCAGGCGCTAACATTAGTGGTATCATTTCTTGATAATATAACTTTTAGTTTAAAGTTATGAGATCATGTGAGGATAGTGTGATTGGTGATAGGTGTGGTGTGGAAGATTATATTGTAAAATTATTGGAAAAAGGAAATGTTAACATGGTTTGGGCACTTAGAGATAAATGTAGCTAATGGGGACGGTTATGTCATTAGAGGACGCCCACTAAGGACACATTTAAATCAAATAGAGAATGTGCTCAAAAAGGCAGGACTTCGTAGTCTGAAGAATAATAGAGCATGTATGAAAATGTTGCAAAATAAATTTTAGAATCCAGTCCATCCCACAGTGTACATCGCGTTTGCGTGCTCGTAGATTTGCGTTTCAAGTACCACCGCACAAAACTGCGTTCGCGGAACACCAATTCTATACACTTAGCTCTATCCTTTATAACAATATCGATAAATAATAAATATTAACATTTTAAATAGTCATGAAATCAAATCTAAGTCACAAAATGGCTCCAGAAACTAGATTATTACGACACAGAAAAATTAATAATAACCTCTATCACATAAATAAAATAAAAATAAAATTACTTACTTATACTTATATATATATATATATATATTACCAATAACACAAAAT
The DNA here is from genome assembly GCA_963576735.1 of Bedellia somnulentella. Lineage (NCBI taxonomy): Eukaryota > Metazoa > Arthropoda > Insecta > Lepidoptera > Bedelliidae > Bedellia > Bedellia somnulentella. Next base: position 17,477,205 of record OY755180.1, on the reverse strand, counting down.
CAACCATAAACTGAATCAGTATGAGCACACAAAATCACTTTTCCTTGTTATATTATATAATTTTATATTTTATTTTGGAAGCTTATGGCTGCATTTACAAAATTGAATTAGTATGTAGATACTTAGCTGTAAATAACAAGCTTCCTCATATAGTACACCTTGTAATCATGATGTATTAATGTAACAAGTGTAATGGTCTACCTTTTGTCAAATAAAATAAAAAAATAAATTGTTATTAAAAAATAAATAAATATTAAATAAATAACGATGAAGCTCGAGAGGTTTGCTAGGATCGTACGAAGTGACTATTGGAAAGAAAGAAGAAGAAAAAAGATTTTTTTTTTAAAACATAATGGTGTGAGACTATGTTTGTATGTAGATATGGATACATAATAAAACTTTAAAGGTTGATATCGGTGGAACCCATTCGCAAGGGTCATAAGTAGCAATTTGAGTCCCTCAAGTTTTTTTACTTGGCCTATGCCTGTTTCTGATTGACACATTTACATGAATGACTTACCATGGTATTATATTTATGGTATAAAAATATTCTGAGACAGCGTGCAAATCGTCTGCTTACTGGTAAAATGTAGTAAATGCGTTTTTTACAAAAAAAAATAGTTAATAATGCATTTATATGTAATTTTCGACGCTCTTTCTACTGGAAAAACGCAATAAATTATAGGACTGTTAATTACAGGTCATTTCTCAATTACAGGTCAAATATGATAAGTGCACACCCATGCTAAAAATAAAAAAAAAATCCACAATATTTATAAGAAAATGGCCTCTAATATGCTACCGCAAATAAGAACGTTAAATTTCCAATAATTTATTAAATAAATTTCTGCAAAATCTTATTTAGATGTTTGTAAAAACAATACTTAAACTTTGAAAACCCTGTATCTCCGTTTAACAAAATATGTATTTACTACATTTTACCAGAAAGCAGACGAAATGATACTTTGTTCATATTTCATGTACCGAGGTCTTCCGAATGTGGAAAAAGCAAGCAAGAAATATACAAGTTTTCAAAAGATAATATATATTCTCCATTGCAATGGGCTACTCATATAGCTAAACTTTCTAAAAGGCTTAGTTCAGCAGCCTATGCCGTGCGTAGCCCGTATTTATTTCAACAATAAGCATAGTATAAGTAAGTAAGTAAGTAATAATCATAGTATATTATTTTTTGCGAAATTAAATTGTCTTACTTAGCTGTTCTAATAGCTACGATACATGTAGCTCTTTTGCAACTTTACCTTTATACATACATACATACATATACTCACGGCCATAAATCCCTAGATGGGGTAACCAGAGCTAACGAATCAGTAATTCCTCAGCCACTTTTGGAAGTTGCGTGGGAAAAAGATGGTAAAATAAAGGTTATTGGTGATGGGTCTCCAACCGCATCGCCCAAAAATCCCTTAAAAAGCCCCAATACCGTTAGTCGTCTCTTACGTACACTCACCGGAAGAAAAGGGGTAGTGCTATTCTAAGCCGACACTACACAGCAACTTTACCTTTATCTATAAGTCCCATATAAATAAACTTCATAACATTAGGTACTTTTCCTTTGTCCGTGCCTTTTCCAAACGCTATTTGCAATAAACGAGGTGATTCCATTGGAACTTTACTTGAAACATAATATACTTAATCAATTCTGTTTATTTTGAGATAATTCCCCAGTGCCGTTCCTAAAAAAAATTGGATCCGCCCTTAGGCATGAGTATATAAGTATGTATAGTACAAAAACTTTGCAGTAGGCAATTAAACAATGAACTCCTAATATTTCTTTCGGGAAAACCGTATAAAAGCTTGTTAAAATATTTAACTTCAGGTGCAACTAAGTACATAAGGCAGTGTGTCAGTGATAATCGAAACGTTTGCGTTCAGAATGATACATCATACATACATACATATTCTCACGCCGTTAGTTCCCATTGGAGTAGGCAGAGACTATCGATCGCCACTTTGTACGATCCTGGCAAACCTCTCTAGCTTCATTCACATCCATCAATCTTTTCATACATGCTCTTTTATTCTTCGTACTGCGGACACCTGCCTTTTTGAGCACATTTTCTATTTGATCTAAATGTGTCCTCCGATTGTACTCTACTAACATTACCTTCCACATTGGCTCTATTGATCTCTTTCACCACTTTACTGTCATCCATCCTCTCTATGTGCCCAAACCATCTCAACATTCCTTTTTCTATCTTTCTTACAATATCATCTTTTACACCACACCTTTCACGAATCACATCATTCCTCACACGATCACATAACCTTACATTACAAACTTTTCTGAGGGATCTCATTTCTACTGCATTCACTCTGCTTTCATGCTTCTTCTGCCACACCCAACATTCACTGCCATACATAAGCGTAGGAACGAGGACAGCATCATGCACAGCCATTCGGGCCTTTTCGGACACCGATTGACTAGGCATGAGACTATCCAGTGCTCCATTTACCGCATTACCCTTTTTTACTCTTCTTTCAATGTCTTCATCACAGTTTCCATCCCTAGTAAAGAAACTTCCCAGATATACAAACTCTTTCACTTGTTCCACTTTCTTATCATTGATCACAATCACGCATTCAGACATATTCTCCTCTCTCTCGAAAACCATGGTTTTGGTTTTACCCACATTCACTCTCATTCCTTTTCTTTCAAACGACGCACATGCAATATTCATCATCTCTTGCAACTCTTCAACCGACGATGCAAGTAACACTTGATCATCAGCATATAAGAGGAATTTGATGACGAATCCACCCATTCTCAGTCCATAATCACTTTCACGCAACTCTATCAGACAGTCATCCATGAACAAGTTGAAGAGCCACGGAGAAGCTAAACATCCCTGTCGGACACCCCTAGAGATACCGAACCAGTCTGTGTTTTCCCCGTTTATTCTTACACATGCACTAGAATCCTCATAGAGTGATACCAATGCACGTATAAGTTGGCTCCCCAAGCCGAACTTGGATAACACCTCCCAAAAATACTTCCTTACCACCCTATCATGAGCCTTCTCTAATTCTATGAAGGAGCAATACACCTTTCGATTCTTGGCTAAGAAATTTTCAGTGATGCTCCTTAAAGAGAAGATTTGATCCATACATCCCATTCCCTTTCTAAATCCTGCTTTCACATCCCAAATTTTGTCATCTGTTTCATTCATCACTCTTTCAATCAATACAATTGCATACAATTTACCGACAACACTGAGTAGGCTGATTCCACGGTAGTTTTTAGCTTCCTGGTGTGATCCTTTTCCTTTATATAAGGGAACAATTACTGCCCTGCACCAATCTCGTGGTACTTTACCACTCGACCAACACTTTTGAAAAAGGAAGTACAGCCAGGAAGCCATCAACCCTTTACCAGCCCTCAGCATTTCGATACTTATCCTATCATACCCTGCCGCTTTCCCTACTTTCATACTTTTCAATGCTTTCATTACTTCTTCCATACTAATCTCACTGTCACTACTGTCACCCAATGCCTCATTCCAGTCAACATTGCTGCCAATTGGCGAAGAAATAGGTGAATCCTCTTTTTCAAAGAGTCCCTCAAAATAGTTCTTCCATACTCGTCTTATGCTACTTTCATCCGTCGCCAATTCACCCTGTTCATCTCTCACAACATTCACTCTCGTGTTTTGGGAAACTCCCTTTTCTTTCCGGATATATTTCCAGAACAACTTTTGGTTATTCCGGAAATTATCAGAGAGTTTCCTCTCACACCATTCTATCAGATCACGCATTTTCTTTTCTATTTTCTTCTTAACCTCATTCTTAACTCTCTTATATTCATCTTCACTATTCTTCACTACATCATCTGTTACTCTCGCATCCATTCGTTTACTAGCTTTAATCGCTAGTAAATCTAACCAAGCTTTCTTCTTATCTCCAACTGCCTCTTTCACATCTTTATCCCACCAACTTGTTGGTGGTCTATTTGTTCTTTTACTCAATCCACATACTTCCGTCGCACATTCAACCATTGACGATTTGAGCACATCCCATACTTCTTCTATTTCCAATTCATCCTTCATCTCCACGCAACTTAGCCTGTCGTCCAATTTCTTCATATATTCATCTCTAATATTTTCATCCTCTTCCAATTTCTCCACTTTTATTCTCGCAAATTCAGTTGTTGACACTTTGGCCCTGTGACGCCAACGCTTGCACAGTCCCCTCAATCGTGATAACTCGAGGAAGTGATCTGTGCCAACGTTAATGCCCCTGTAGACTCTGGTATCAACAACCTTTGCTCTTAGCCTTTCATCCACTATCACAAAATCTATCATACTTCTCTCGCTTCCCCTCTGTCTAGTATACATATTGATATCTTTGTGTTCAACAAAGTGTTCGTAGCACAAAGATTCCTCCCCAAACATACATCAATCACTTTCTCCCTATTCTCGTTCACTCTTTTACCACCAAACTTTCCTAAAACTCTTTCACAACCGTTGCGTGACACCCCAACCCAACCATTAAAATCTCCTAACATAACAATTCTCTCATTCTGATCACACTCATTCGCAACATCGTCTAACAGATTCCAAAACTCCTCCCTCTCGGATAGTGATTTGGACATGTCCGGAGCATACACGCAAATTATGCGCATCCGGACCAGCCCTACTTTCACCTTTAACCATAGGAGCCTTGGACTCACACATGCATAATCTTTCATGCACTTAGCCATCCTTTCAGATATTAGAAGTCCCACGCCTTGGCAAGCTCTGTCACTCTCGGCAACTCCCGACCAGATAAATGGGCCAAGTTGTGAAACCTCTTTTTCCTTGCGCTTCGTTTCATTTACACACAGAAAATCTAGGTTTCTTTCTTCCATAATCAAACATACTTCATCTAATTTTTCATGCATCCCTCCACACACATTCATCGTACCAAAGCGGGTCTCTTCAGCCCACTTTTCGCCCCGCGAGGAACCACGGCGTGATAGGTGGCGAGCCACATCGCCGCCATCGTGTTTTATTTTTGTTTGGAAACACATTTGGACCCCACGAAAAGCAAGGGAAATAAACTGTCCGCCTAGCCAGAGCCCCGCTTGACTAGGTAGGTAAGGTTATTTAGTACCCAGAGTGCCAGGCTCCGGGACGGCGGCACGCTAGAGACCAGGCTCACCCCTGGCCACGCATCCCTCGGCACGGCAGACCTTAGATTGGTGTAAGGGCGAAGATGGAAAAGCCCTGTTCCCTTAGTCGACTCCTACGAAACACCCACGGGACGAGGTGGGGTAGTGCTATTCTATGCCGACACTACACACAGAATGATCGAAATTCATTTATTAGAGTAAAAAACTTTTGATTCGTTTAATTTCGCACTCAGCCTTAGGGCAATCACTCAGCACATTAAATGTATCATTATCGTTGTAAATGAGTAGCATTTATGAGCCTTTTATACGTATATAAATACACTCATGGCTATAAATCCCTGGTAGGGGTAGCTAGAGCTTCAGTATAAGATAATACTCAATCACTTTTAGAAGTTAAGTGGGGAAGAGATTGTAAAATAAAGATTCCTGGTGGTGGGCCTCCAACCGCATCGATATTAAATCATTTAAAAAGCCTCAATCAAAAAAATTACAAACACCCACAAGAGGAATCAGTGTTTACCCGAATAAAACATTGTAGTATTTAGTGTAGTGTTTACATAATTTGTAAATAAAACTTACTGTTCTTGCTGTTTGATGATTATGAAAGAATAAAAGGGTCTCACAAGGTTTCCACGTGAAATCTGCGCCAACGTGTTTTTCAACATTTGTGTTCCTTTTATGTTGCTAGTTGATAGAAACAACTTTTAACCAATTATTAGAACCCTAACTTTACTCATTTTTAGAAAAAAGGTTTAACTTAAAAATTAACTAAACTTTCATCCCATAATGCTTGGTATAATATATTGCTGTGTAGTGTCGGCTTAGAATAACACTACCCGATTTCTTCCAGTGGGTGTACGTAAGAGGCGACTAACGGTATTGGGGCTTTTAAGGGATTTTTGGGCGATGTGGTTGGAGACCCATCACCAACAACCTTTATTTCACTATCTTTTCCCGACGCAACTTCCAAAAGTGGCTGAGGAACTTCAAGCTCCTTAGCTCTGGCTACCCCTTCTAGGGATTTATAGCCGTGAGTATATGTATGTATGTATGTTCATCCTATAAACACGTAATACATTAACTCGCGGCTATAAATCCCAAAAAGGGGTAGCAAATTGTGTTAGTTTATTAGGTAGAAAATAGTAAAAATGAAGTTGCGTGGTCGTTGGGATGGAGTCACATGCCCAAAGGTCACTTAGGATATTAGATTAGGATAGGATAATGATATTTTTACCCGACACTGTACACTTTTCTTGTAGTATTTCCTAAATGAAACAGGCGAACCTACTTCAATTATATGTATGCAGGTTAACAATAATAGTCAAATAATTTTATTTATAATTTTATTAAATTAGTTCTATAACTTTTTACATATAGTAAATTATATGTGCCACAAATCGTCAGTTTGGTAGAACGCGAAGTTCTGATCCAGATATCCTACCCGAGGATACAGTGGTGTGCTGTGGCCTCACATCACGACATAGGTACATATATAAGTTGACATCGCCCTTGTATCTTATCTCTATAATATTCTTGTCACAGAAAAAATTGCTAAAAAGTACAGATAACCCACAAGGGCGATGCAAAGGACCTCCTTCCCTCCTCTCAAACAACTCAGCCCGATCGGTAAAAATATAGTTAATTTTTCGTACAAATGGCGTCAATATTTACAACTGCTTATTGTTTTTACAAGGTCCGGACGTTTTAGTTTTTGTAAGTTGTGACTAAGTTGGTTGACAGGAGGCTCACAAGCTTCAGAACATCTGAAGTTCTCCAAATTTTTATGAAGTGTTCTTTTAGACAAAACAATTATTTGATGGTCATAGCAGACAGGGTCCTCGACGGAACCACTAACTGACGAATTTTATGCGAATTTGACAATTTTCATTCTCTAATGACACAATTACCTAATATTACGCATACAGTGTAACCCTTAAAATATTAGCTGTAAAGAATCCAATTTCACATACGAATAGAATGCAAATAACAAGCCTTAGTTAAAACATACTGACAACCTGAGGTATTTATTATATTCTAGGTACCTAATTTTGGCTTATTATGCTACTCTTATTCAGTTCGTCAATGAAACATTCAGCTCTGCAGGCAATATTCTAAAGTCTGTATTGAATTATTATCCTATCGTTACAGTGATCGATTTCAACATTAAATTTCACTATTAGAAAACTAAGATCTTTTTAGAAAAGTGTTGCAGAATTTGATAATTTTAACATAAAGGTAACTTTAGAAAGAGTAAAACTAGGTATTTGAAACCAAATTAAGTAAATCAACTGTAGCGATAGGACGATAGATAAATTTGTTTAAGGAAGGGACAACATCGAAGGCAGATGACTGGTTCGTTCGCAGTTCGAGCGAATCTCGGCGAACATGCGCGCGTTTCAAAATGGCGTCTTGACATTTAACAACTAGAAAACGAAGTTAGTGACATCATCAGATGATATATTACTCACTCCGAAGTAACGCTCATCGAAATCCGCACTAAACAAAATCAAGTAATTATTAAATTTCTCCCTGTTTCGAGTTTAAAAATTAATATTTACGATTAACACTCAAGTAGGGTCTTATACAGAATTTGTACTCTTAAAGCGTCTGATCGCCACTTACACACTCGCAAAATAATTATGACTTCAAATATCACTACTATTCCATACCTATTACAATGAATTTACCACATTACAGAAAAGTGCAAGTTTTCTAGACTACTGAGGAGGTCTTAACGACTTAAGGTATAATAAACTAGTAACAATTTCTCGAGGTGATTGAAAAAATGCACTTTTGTGATTGTGGCGTCAAAAACTAGAATTTAAATTTTTCAATACCAATTACAAGAGGAAAATATGAGCAAATATCAATTAAAAATGTTTTGTTATTAATATATAGTCGAAATTGTATTAGAAATAGTATATTTACGATTGAACTAATATTGTCTTCACCAGAGATTTAAAAGTCGAATAGTTTGTTATATTTAGAGTAAGGAATAGATTGGTCAATGTGCAAAAAGATTGATGTTAAAACTGTAATCGGAATCGCGGTGGAAACCCCTTTCAGCGGTCAAGATATAAAATTGTCAACGTTGGTACATATCACACGCATTTTATTACTCAAGTTATTACCATAAGAGATCAGACTGTCATTTCTAAAACAAATGTTACACTTAAAAAAGTTAATACGTTAAAACTACGCTCACCTTCCGTTCATACTTAAAAAGAAATTTTACAATAATGCAGCTTCAAGGATATACGACATTCGATAGATTCGTAACATAGAAAGGAAACTTTACTGACGGAAATGTGAATCAAAATCTGAATGGAGCGTTAACATTAACAAGGATGTCGTTAACAGAAACATGATGTTTATAACCGAGCGGTAATAATTGCAACTCTATAAAAACTGAGTATAGTAAAAACAGTATTTGTTATAATATAACATACAATTATATCATCACCATAATAAAAATACAACTCTCGCGGCATGATGAGATAATCTACTTTGTGTCGGAGACACTATTGTCTTGGCCAACTTTCCTTTCCAAAAGGTACATATCATATTTTTGGTAAACGAATATCCACATCATAAAATAAAATACCAAAAGAGTAAAAGTGTCATCGGCCTGTTAAAAAACGGGCGTTGTGATTGGCCGGCGAATATTAACTGATTGTGAATCGACCTTTTTAATGACACTTTACTGAATTGGTTGTGTGACAAAGAAGTGAGATCATTATTATTCAAAATTAATACTTATGAATACAAGGTTAGTCGGTGATTCTGAATAAAATAATAAAAAATCTGTGGTGTTAAAATCTACACAATTATAAAATGTTAATTTGGTCTTCATTGCTTGATTTTCCTGAAAATTACAGTTGTAAAAATTGACTTAAATAAAATCATAGGGAAAAGATAGCTTACATTTAAATAATTTTGGTGGGTACCACTCATTCTGAACCCATAATAAAAAAGTATATTAAAAGCAGTCCTCTTGCGACAGAACGCCAGCCTGCCAAATTATATTCACAGATCTAAATTCTATTTGATAATTTATACAACGAAATAATTATATACAGATATAAAGTTGATATTTATCTATACAACATTTAGCTAATAATAGCAACTTTTTGTGAAAGTAATAACAATAAGTACCTAGAGAGTAATCGCGGAACGCTTGCAAGACTCGAGCCGTAGCGGGTCCAAATTCATTGAAATACCTAAAGATTCATACATTTCAATGTAAAAACACTCAAGTTAATATGCGACTAATAAAATAGTAGCAAATAAATGATCGATATACAATATATTATTATTTTTTTCTTTGGAAACTAAACTATAATAAAATAAAATGATAGGTTTTCTTAAAGTAATAATTGTAATAATAAAAATAGATTTTATTTTATCTGTCTTACAGAAAATATTACTTTCTTGCCATAACACTAAGGTGGAGGCGCGTTATGTTGGAAATAAAATCATTTAATTCAAATACTAAAACATTGATTTCTAAAATGTCAGTTAAATTACAAAGTGACAAATAAATAATGTGAAAATATAAATTAAGTATAAAAAGAAATATTTTTTTTTGTTTTTGGCAATTTTGTACTCGGTGATGGTATGGAATTATTAAGTTGTGTTCATTTGGCGGCGATAGGGCAGCAATGAGGCATGTGGGTTTGTGGAAAATAAACATAATATGTTTAACATTAACTAGTGTACGTTAATTTAAGTGTGTTTTAAGTTCCAATACGATAATTAGTTAGTAGTTTTCTAGGTAACTTTATAATTTTTTTATTGGACACATAATCAAAACGTTTCGTATCACAACAATAACCAGTAAATATATTTTAAAATTGTTTTATTAAGACTACTTCTCGAATGTATCTTTAACGGTTCAGTGCGCACAATTCAATGCTACATACAAGTCACATTCATGCATTTCATTCTTTGACAATTTGCGATTAACATTTTAAACAACCCCAAAGTTCTCAGCAAATAAGTAAATTTTCGACAAAAACAGATGCCTCATTGAATGGGGATCAAATCGGGACAGTACAATTAAAGAAATAAGATAAAAAGCACGTCGCGCATGCCGGTCCCGTCGTCACCTCGTTATAGCGGCGTTACTGAATGTCACAACCGTGTCACTCAGCGGTGTCACAACCGTGTCACTCAGCGGTGTCACAACCGTGGCACTTAGCGTGTCACATCCGCGTCACTCAGTTGGTGGCACTACATAGAAACAAGATCACCGAGAGGTGCTCCATCACCAGTCACAGAAACAACGTTCGCCTTAGTACATATCAACAAAATGTTCTACTGTATTATTTTTTTATATATTTTTTTCTTATGTTGGAGTGCGCCGCCGTGGTCCGCGTGTTTTGATGTCAACGCGTGCGCCTCCTGAAAAGATAAATTATTATTAGTATTTAAAACTCATAATTCCGATATTTGTAGTAATCTACGGTGCATAAAAAACATATACAAGCAAAAATACACAGACAATTTATAGGCTCAGTTCTTTCAACTTGCTGTCCCGATGTAAACATCTAACATAAAATATATCAATTCAAGACTTTTGCTTTTGGGTATACGTCTACCCTAATAATATTTACAAAGATCGACTCTCCACTTCGCAGCTAAGTAGAGATTCTGCAAACCTTCAATATAGTTGAGGAAGGTTACCATCTACCGCTGTGTGGCAGCCACTTCAGAAACTTGCCAGCAACGGCATGTGTTCTGCAAGTCACCCACTCTCTGGTGATTGATGGAAATTATACACAATATGTTTAAGAATATTTTATATTATTAATAATTTTTATTCTAAAATTTTATAAATATGTGGTGAGACAGTTTTGATAGCTACAACATTGCAACTCGCGACTCATCGCAGTCGCTAAAGATATGAAATGAGGGGCTGAGCTGTTTAACTAATGAATGGTACAAAAGTGCGACACTTTACTTAGGAACGTATCCAATTACACAGAAAATCTAAAGTAAAACATTAATTCATAAATAATCAAGATATAAAAAAAAACTCTTGGACAACTCTTTCCAACTCAAACTGAGTAGCGCAGTTGAAACGACTCGGTTGAACTAGCCCTTCACCGTTTGATATACAGTGATAATGTTTATAATTCTCTTAAGGCCCTGGTTTTCAGACCTTACTAGCCTGAGTATCGTTAAGACTCATACCTGCCCTAGACTAATAGTAAAAGTAACATTGATACTAACCTAGACAAATAGTATAAATGTTGATACGTACCTAGACTAGTGTGGTGTGCGACTGGCGACGCCGCGAGCGCCCGCCGCCGACGCCGCTGTCCGCCGACACCAGCGACTCGCTGTCGCTCTGGTTGGACGTGTAGCCGATCACGTCCACTTCATCTGGAAATAACGGAGGGTTAGGATTACAAATAATGTTGGTGACACTCGGATAATATAATATGGGAGGAAAAAATAAATAATTTATTGTTTGGTAATTTACATAAGACCATGGCATATTATGTAAATAAAACATCACTAAAAAGGCTTTGACCCAGCACTCATATGACAGAGTATATACTCATCATACGCTAATTTTCAGTCAAATCCCTATTAAATTTAATACAGGTAGACACATATTTCATACTACAGCTGATGATCTTTAGTAACATAGTTGTTGTATATATCAGTCAGTAACGTACTCTGGTTGGAGGTGTAGCCGATCACCGTCTGTTAATAATGGAGGGTTGATGTTGGTAATGCTCAGCTAAAATAACATGTTCAATTACTCACGGCCGTAAATCCCAAAAAGGAGTAGCAAGAGCTTCAGAGCTAGAAAATATTCAGCCACATTTGGAAGTTGATAAAGTAAAAGATGGTAGAAATTAAGTATCGTTGCTGATGGGTCTCCAACCGCATCGCCCAAAAACCCCTTAAGAAAGCCCCATACCCTTAGTCCCCTCTGACGACACCCGTGAGTGGAAAGGGGTAGTGAAATTCTAAACCAGCACTACACGGCAAATTACTATGCAAAAATCTAAGAACTAAGACATCATAATGCACTCACATTCGGGTATTTTCTACACCGAGTTCATTTACTGTGTTGTCATTTTGATGCTTCTTTCGATCTATAAAAAACCCTTTAAACACATATAAAGGGGTAGCCTAAATACCCCAAGTTACCTCTTACTAAAATCGCGGTATGAAATGAGTTAGTGTAATTCTAAACCGATACTGCACATTCTTTATATATATAGAGAATGTGATTATTAATCAGTAATTATTAATTAGATAGTATTGTATAGCAAACATATCATAGTATGTATCGGTAAAACCTAGAACCTAATAATTAATTTAGAGGAAATCATATTTGTATAGATATCCGAATATCTCATAATTCTCCACGCAACATCACCGATATTACAGATAGGCTCTCGACTGAAAATATTTTAATTACTCCGCAAACCAGCCATTGATCGTCACGATCCGAATCGTCCAATTAATTCCTCATTCATACGCTCGCCGCTGTATACCTACGCTTTTCATGCGAAAAAAATTGGAACTTTTTTTCCGTCACGCATAATTCATTCAGATAAAGGAAAATTCAATAAAGCCTTTCGGCGTCCCGCGAAAGCTTTCGGAATTACCATTTTCCAAGTGAATATTTCGTCACGGAAAATTATTTGCGACGTTCAAAGGAAATACAAACTAAACGTGCTCGGGTGCTCTATCCGTATCCAACTATTCGCTTTTATTAGCGCTTCGCATCCAATCGGAATCGATGGCCGAAAAATAATCATTGAGCGAATGCAGGCAGACTGCAGCCCGCAGAACGCATTCCAATTTATTTTAAAAATATCGCTCTCGAAACGCAGACAGCTATTGGCGCTTTTATTTACACAGCCAGTGTTTGGGCAAAAAAATAAATTAATCACGATCGCATGTGTAGTTACATTTGCCGTTCAAGTGTAGGCACGCTGACCGAAATGCGATTCGGACCGCGCTCGCGAGCGAGAACAGCGATAAATCTGCTCAAAGCCAATAATTTAACGTTTCTTTGTTTCGGATCGCAATAAATTCCCGCTCTCGTCCCTCGGCGTGTGACGTCACGGGCACGCCGCCGCCGCCGCCGCGGACGTCTGGACTATTTTTTGACAGTTTTATAAGTTATAGCGGAGTTGACCGCGCTCCGGCTGCCTCCGTTATTAAGATGCAATGAGATACCGCGGCCGAGCGTCTCCGGGAAACCTCTCGTAAAACTCTCGACGACAAACAACCGCAAGCCCGGCTTCCTAACAACCCCATATTCCACAAACTACGAGTTTTAAATTCAGTTGAAAACACAAACAGAGAAAAGTCCAACATTTAAATTCAAATGCTTCTATTTCGTCGCTAATTTCCACCAAACGAAACTACTTTTTACAAAGGCAATTTATTATGAAAATGTAAAGCGAGTTTTATTAGTAGCAGCAGCGAGCGGGTGGCGTGTGTCCTACCTAGCAAATTAGCATTAAATAAACAAAAAGACAAGTGCATTCCACTTTGTGCTGGACAGTCCATGTAATTACTATTTGCCTGGCTAACTTTCATTATGAAAACATAAACAAACAAACCACCTTTATTATACTGTCCGAGACTTCGATCAGACAAACAAATAAAAAAGCATTGAAAAGGCAGATAGCGATCGCAGACCTAAGAATGTACATTGTTCAATAAAATAATTAAATGGCTTCTACAACATGCTCGCCACGTACGAGCACAGTTACATTTCAAGTTTCCGAGCACCCTCATTTTTATTTCGTATTATTTTATCGGTGAATTTTATAGAAAGTTCGCGCGGCGTAACTCGCGATTTTATAGTTACGTTCAAAAACCAAAGACTTAAACAACCGGCACCGTACACAAACAAACGAATCGTTTTATTACAACCAATAACAACAGCAATCAAAATATTCTACTCCGCCAACTTTGAGTGTGTTTTGAATTTCAAAATAAGTACATTCGAGAAGGTTTATAAAAAACATCGCATCGAACCGCACCCGTTCGACTGAAATTAAAACCGAATTCAAACTTTGAATTCGTCGATTGCGTTCAATTTCAGCAGTTGGGTTGGTTGTAAAAATGGGATTAAAAAAGGTTTTTCGTCTGACAGCGTCGTGTGTATTACGTAATTATTTCGTACATAAACCGTGTATGATGTAGATTTGTATAGGCAGTAATCGCCGGTCGGGCATTAGGGGTCGTAATTAATAAACGGGTAGGAAGGTGGTGGCAGAGCGCGCGATAAGCCCGCCACGGCTGTAAATCACCGCTGCTAATGACGCCCCGCTCCCGCTCCGCGCCGACCTTAGGGTTTTCAAACCGATATTCGATAATCTCATTATTACACAGCCTTCTCAGAGCTTTATAAAGTTACATGTTGATTTATGTGGGACGATTAGAGGTCGTTTTAAATCTATATCTTTTGCATAAACAACTGAAAATACGGTCTCACTAATGGTTAGTTTAGCAGCTGGGACATTACAAACGCTTCCGTCACCCGTATTTCCTAACGTGAGCGGACGATCGAGCAAAACGTTCAAATAAGTAATGTAAGCAGAAACTAAGCCTTTTTAACATAAGATATTCGTCGGGCATTTACAGTAATCCGTACGCGGCGATAAGAAGATGGACTTATACAGTCCAGCAGGGCGCGATGTAAGGCTGCCGTCTTATCGCAACTACTAGCGACCGGCTCGAGCAAATATTTGAACTCGGCTCTATTTCACTGTCGCAACTATTCAACAAAACCGAATACCTATAGAATTTTGTAAGCATCGTTGACGTCACCCCGTTGGGTAATATCGAGCTTCAGCGATTTGTATCAATTTATCACGCCTGAAATCTGGCGAGCACAGCCACATAAGCGGTTCGGCGACACAATGGGGTAAGTCACACGAGCAGAAAGGTGAATCTGCCGTTGCTGCCATTTTCAGCTGGCAAGGCACACACTGAATTTGTCATGTCATCAGTCCGCCCACACGAAGTCTTCAATACTCAACTGACAGTCGTACGAAGGTTGAATAAGTCATAAGGCCTGTTTACGAGCTGTGCTATGAAATGAAAGCCTTTTGTCCAGACTCACAGATATTCACGAGGCATGGCGACGCGTAAATATTTTATAACCAAAGTAAAATGCGTATTTCGCGTGCTCCGATATGACATGCTCATTTATAACGTAAATCCGACGTAGTTCTGTTTGTATAGGAAACCGGCCGAGCACACTAATGCGGGTATAATGGAAAACAATATTGATATCAATGGAAAGAGAAAAAATCCGGCTCCGCGCTACTTGACACCGAGCCGCCTCGCAAACAATCGCGGCGATGTGAAAAAACCGATCAATACGCTTCAACCGTTTCCGCTTTAAAAAATACGATTTTAGGAGTATAGTTAAAGGGGAGTGTGTGTCGAGAAATTGAATAAAACTCAGTCCGTTTTGCACATCGCGTCGCATGGCCGAGCGCCGCTAGCGTTCGCCGGACGGATTAGTGTAATGCGATTGCGATAGCCGCCGGCTCTTAATTACCTCACCCCAGCCGCCCCGACACCAATCACTCCACAACACGACCCCGCCGATCCCGACCGAGTCGGCTCACCAATATACGCGCGCATTTATTAACCGCACCCGTGCTCAAATCGCCACCGCAAATAAAAAGGCAATGTAAAAACACGGGATATCTATCTTGTTTTACGCTATCCGGCGGAGTCTCTTGCAAATGACATACGACTCCTGTCTGCGCTCATTTAAATTCCCTACTGTTTTTATTTCGCTTAAACGCACCGAGATATTTACGTTTATAGATCCCGCATCGCAATGAGCTCGGTCGCATCGCACAGCGCTCCCATAGATAAACCGACAAAGAATATTTGATGGCGAATTATAGGCTGCCGGTGGCAAGGCGCCGCGATAAACCAACCTAATGACACTATTAATCGCTCCAGTGAACTATTTACACGGCCAATAAGCCTCAAACGGATCCGGTTTTCCATAACAAACTAAAAAAATCTGCCATAAAAGGAGGATGGCCAACGGAAAGCGAAAGTTTTTCGGGCGGCAGAAAACCGTCGCCGAACAATGGATTAGCAATTTATGGGGCCTGTGAATAAGTGTGCCTCTGACAGCTAAATTGCCAAAGTTAATGCATAAATAAAAGGTAACAATATAGGGGCGGGAGACGGAAGGTGCCACGCGGGGAGTGTTCTTGTGTTGTGTCCAGTACACTACTGAAGCGCTGTTCTCAAACTAGCGGAAGGGTCATATCTGACCTCAATATTTAAAGGAAACTCGCAATTTCAGGTAATTGTTGTGTCGAGTGACTATTGACCAACGGGTGAATAGCAAACATTGTTACGTGCGAAGCCTTATTTAAGCGTTCGGAAGCATTCGTAATTCTAGGAATCTATTGGAAACAGTAACTAAACAATATTGCTTTCTTCATTATTCGAAGCAGAGTGGCGGAAACTTGCAAATTACGAAAAATATAGATATTCTTTTTTATTTGTGCTCACAATTTCTCTTGTCTGGTTGTATTTGATCAAACAGGAAGGGAACCAACCCAGTCATATTTCGCTGACGATGCGGGCGAAAGCAAATGAGTTTACTCTCTTTTGTGCTTTCTAAATTACGTAGAATATCTTAAGTAAATATCGGTACCGAAATAAATATATTCCAAGGATTATTCGTTTTTGTCTTGAAATTTGATGGCGATTATATTTTTTGTGTATAAATATATCAGCTAGTTTTCCTTTCTTTTCCAACCGCAAAGAATACCGAAAATATTTGAATGAAATTTATTAAAATCACTCAATAAGTCTTTCAAAAACCCAGATCTCTCATTTCAAAGTATTTTCGAAAACGGGGCTATATACAAATTGAATGCTTAACGTCTTTCTTCAGTCTATTGATTATTTGATTATAATCAAATTAAATAATTATTTAAGTTTGAAAAGTTCAAGAAACATAATATCTGCATTGATATATACAAAAAAACATGAACAATAAGGGCAAAAAATATGAACAAAAAATAGTTATACTCTGTCAGCTGATGCCATAAGAGTGGCAGAGTAATTTCAAAATCTGAAGCTCTGGCAACTCATTTTTGGGATTAATATCCGTGAGTATATATAAGAAAGAGTGAGAAATAGTGTTATTCGAGAAAAGTGTGGTGTAAAAGATTATATTGTAAGAAAGATAGAAAAAGGAATGTTGAGATGGTTTGGGCACATAGAGAGGATGGATGATAGAAAATTGGTAAAAGGGATCTATAGAGCTAGTGTGGATGGTAATGTTAGTAGAGGACGACCACGGAGAACACATTTGGACCAAATTGAGAGTGTGCTCAAAAAGGCTGGCGTCCGAAGTATGAAGAATAAAAGAACATGTATGAAAAGATTGATGGATGTAAACGAAGCTAGAGAGGTTTGTCAGGATCGTACGAAGTGGCGATCAATAGTCTCTGCCTACCCCAATGGGAACGAATTGCGTGAGTATATGTATGTATGTATGTAGTATATATAATAAGGTACTGAAAACCACCATTCATATTAATCACATGAATGTTTTACTCAATGGTATTTGAACCTTCATCCTCCGGACTCAGAAGCCGAAGTATTTACCGACGACGTCATCAAACATATGACCTACCCTATATATCTAATAACTTACCACTTTCCGAGACAGAAGACGGTGACCTATCGGCAGTAGAGACGCCAGAAGATGATTCTAGACTGGACAGCGAGTCTGCCCTCGTCTGGTGGTGCAGCGCGCTCTCGCAGACACTGGCGCATGAGGTAGTTCGGAGCTGGGCGAGTCTCCGTCTTAGGTAGCGTTGTTCTCGTGCTAACTGTTCTTTGTGGTTGGCGTGCCGCTTTTCTCGTTCTTCGAGACTCTGCAATTTGTTGGAGCTTATGTTAGTTATGTCAAGTCTGATAGCTGCAGTTCATAATGCAATTTTTTTTTGCGAATATTTTAGTTACGTCATATTAAACTTGCGATGATATCATCGATAATAAGAATTATGTAGTGAAAAGATAATTAAACGAAATGATGAAAGTTATACACGGCACAAACAACTTCACTTATGAGATTGTGAATATTCAGTTAGATAACGTCATGATTCTCGTTACTTATGTAATAATCTGCAAAAATGTACGCATTAAAAAGATGAGTAAAGATCAAACAGCTTTTGCAGTTATTTGTTAAAATAATGATTATTTATCATAGCTCTATTTTATATAATCTCTTAAAGAAATATTTCAGAATATATTACCTCGAAAGAGTTTTTTTTATGCTTTTGAGTAAAATGTACGAATGACCTAAAGATACATTTAATGATTAATTTTGTTAATCAAACGTCTATGCCAACTACCCAACCAAATAGCATAATTAAGATAATCCAAATGAAACGTCATTGAAAGAAGTCATAAAAGAAGCTAAACGGACAATAGTAAATGTCTTTAAATTGTAGTTTTAGTGGGTAGTTGGAGATTGACATAATGAACGACGACTTGACAGTAAATGGACTCGATGTTAATGTCCGCGATTAAATGAAGTGGAGTAGAATAATAGCGGCAAAAATTACTGCTATGAAGATTGCTTCTATTTAACTGCTTACATTTTGTACAGCATTTTCTGTTCGTTTCTTTGATTTGATTTTAAGTGCTCCTTTGTATGTATGTTAAGGTGGTCTAGGCAAATGTAGGGGACGAAGGAATTTTAAGTGACAAAAAAATGCACTGCCAGTGTCGATAGAATGATTTAGCCATTGTGGATGGTATGATTAGTTGAGGTTGATAACGTAAGATTTTTCGAGAATCAGACTTCATATCATTTTTATAAAGGCGATACGAAGACGAAGGCGAGGGAGAGGAGTAAAAGAAAATGAATGAGATTTTTGATGACTTAGGGGAACGCGAATACCAGAGTACATAACATAGTCTCTGCCTACTCCAATAGGAATAATGGGTTTTAATATCCGTTGTAGACTAGCCGTGGTAGGTTAGTCCTTCATGGCGTGCGTACACAGCCCCGTCGAATAGAGCTTATTTTAATTACTACATAATATTTTTTAAAGTGCTATTCAAAAGAACATTATAAGTCCAACTCTATCGAATTATACGGCGTCAAAGTTATGTCCATTTCTAAACTATAACAACTTGTTGTTTAGATACTTCATTTCTGTTTACTTTAATAAACTTCAAAGTCAACGGATTACTTTATCCCAAAAGTTCGTTAAAATTGCTCTCGAAAAAATATCAAGGGACTCAATTCTTGAAACTTTAATTAATTTCGGGGTAACCTTTTTGGGATGAAATGCCGAGATAAATCATACGGCTGTAGAGAGGAGATTTCGGAAGAATAATGCTAAATTATGTTAAAAGATTAAAAAGTGGCCAAATATTCCCCTTCATTCCTTCGAAGGGCATGTCAAGCCGTCGTCCTGGCTTCTATTAGCGCCTTAGTCTGCCAACCTGCGCTAGGCTAGTATATATGATTTCAGATAAATGTTATTACTGGAGTAAGAAGAAAAACTGTCGTTTACTATATTTAAGTCTAATATAACATTTACTTTCGAAAAAACAACACGCGTTAAACAACTCTGTTTTCAATCATAAAAAAACTTGTATACTTCAGTTCAGACTTACAAAGAAATCCGGACACATAGCAGAGTAAAATGGCATTTAACCATTATAATTGAAACAACTTTTGATTTTCGGATATTTTAATCGCGTATTATTACATTATTTTTAAAGCCCGACGTTTCGAAAACTTTTCAGTTATCATGGTCACGGGAAGACTGAGGTGTTATTTGTCATTATACAGTACTATAAAATTATTAATACTAACTACCTTCACAAAATTTTAAGTTACATTTGCGTTTAATATTTGCTATGTACAAAAAGAGCTAATGTTATCTGGAGTCTTGCTAGTGTTCTTCCCTCGCTTAGTTGTGCTAATGATCGGGTTCCAAGCAGGTGGTAATTGCCAACCATCATCTTTATTGAAGTTTGGATGTTTCTTTATTTCAATAGACTCGCGTATCATTCTAGGTATCAATCGATTCTCTTTTGCTAGAATTGTAGGTTTGTCAAAACGCATGTGGTGGTTTGGCTTATCGAAGGTGTGTTCACACAAAGCAGATCTTCCAGGACGCCTATTCTTCATATCAGCAATATGTTCTCTAACGCGAGTTGCTACACTACGCTTTGTTTGGCCGATGTATGAAAGACCACACTCACAGTCTAGTTTATAAACGCCTGCATCTTGTAAAGGGATCTGACATTTGATAGGTCTTAGAAACTGACTTATCTTTTGGTGCGGCTTGAAGTAGGTCTTAATGGAAGCACGCTGTAACACAGTACTAATTTTGTCTGTTACACCCTTTACAAAAGGTAGAGTAGTAGAGTAGGTAGATAAATACGCGATTAAAATATCCGAAAATCAAAAGTTGTTTCAATTATAATGTGCAATCGTGAAAATCTTAGAAAATACTATGGCATTTAACCAATTTGAAAATGGAACATTGATGTGTGCGTGCATATTCTGGCTCTCGTAAATATTTGACACGATGTAGTTTGATGCCATTAGTGAATTTTACAATTTACGCAAAATCGGCTTTACACAAAGTTATTGTATTTTTTTTACATTCATTCCGGAAAGAAAAGGGAGTTTCCCAAAACACGAGAGTGAATGTAGTGAGAGATGAACAGGGTGAATTGGCGACGGATGAAAGTAGCATAAGACGAGTATGGAAGAACTATTTTGAGGGACTCTTTGAAAAAGAGGATTCACCTATTTCTTCGCCAATTGGCAGCAATGTTGACTGGAATGAGGCATTGGGTGACAGTAGTGACAGTGAGATTAGTATGGAAGAAGTAATGAAAGCATTGAAAAGTATGAAAGTAGGGAAAGCGGCAGGGTATGATAGGATAAGTATCGAAATGCTGAGGGCTGGTAAAGGGTTGGTGGCTTCCTGGCTGTACTTCCTTTTTCAAAAGTGTTGGTCGAGTGGTAAAGTACCACGAGATTGGTGCAGGGCAGTAATTGTGCCCTTATATAAAGGAAAAGGGTCACACCAGGAAGCTAAAAACTACCGCAGAATCAGCCTACTCAGTGTTGTCGGTAAATTGTATGCAAAGGTATTGATTGAAAGAGTGATGAATGAAACAGATGACAAAATTTGGGATGTGCAAGCAGGATTTAGAAAGGGAATGGGATGTATGGATCAAATCTTCTCTTTAAGGAGCATCACTGAAAAGTTCTTAGCCAAGAATCGAAAGGTGTATTGCTCCTTCATAGATTTAGAGAAGGCGTATGATAGGGTGGTAAGGAAGTATTTGTGGGAGGTGTTATCCAAGTTCGGCTTGGGGAGCCAACTTATACGTGCACTGGTATCACTCTATGAGGATTCTAGTGCATGTGTAAGAATAAACGGGGAAAACACAGACTGGTTCGGTATCTCTAGGGGTGTCCGACAGGGATGTGTAGCTTCTCCGTGGCTCTTCAACTTGTTCATGGATGACTGTCTGATAGAGTTGCGTGAAAGTGATTATGGACTGAGAATGGGTGGATTCGTCATCAAATGCCTCTTATATGCTGATGATCAAGTGTTACTTGCATCGTCGGTTGAGGAGTTGCAAGAGATGATGAATATTGCATGTGCGTCGTTTGAAAGAAAAGGAATGAGAGTAAATGTGGATAAAACCAAAACCATGGTTTTCGAGAGAGAGGAGAATATGACTGAATGCGTGATTGAGATCAATGGTAAGAAAGTGGAACAAGTGAAAGAGTTCGTATATTTGGGAAGTTTGTTTACTAGGGATGGAAAGTGTGATGAAGACTTTGAAAGAAGAGTAAAAAAGGGTAATGCGGTAAATGGAGCACTGGATAGTCTCATGTCTAGTCAATCGGTGTCCGAAAAGGCCCGAATGGCTGTGCATGATGCTGTCCTCGTTCCTACGCTTATGTATGGCAGTGAATGTTGGGTGTGGCAGAAGAAGCATGAAAGCAGAGTAAATGCAGTAGAAATGAGATCCCTCAGAAAAGTTTGTAATGTAAGGTTATGTGATCGTGTGAGGAATGATGTGATTCGTGAAAGGTGTGGTGTAAAAGATGATATTGTAAGAAAGATAGAAAAAGGAATGTTGAGATGGTTTGGGCACATAGAGAGGATGGATGACAGTAAAGTGGTGAAAGAGATATATAGAGCCAATGTGGAAGGTAATGTTAGTAGAGGACGACCTCGGAGGACACATTTAGATCAAATAGAAAATGTGCTCAAAAAGGCAGGTGTCCGAAGTACGAAGAATAAAAGAGCATGTATGAAAAGATTGATGGATGTGAATGAAGCTAGAGAGGTTTGCCAGGATCGTACAAAGTGGCGATCGATAGTCTCTGCCTACCCCAATGGGAACTAACGGCGTGAGAATATGTATGTATGTATGTTTTACATTCATGCATAAACGCACGGCCATAAATTCCAAAAAGGGGTAGCCAGAGCTTCAGAGCTAGAAACTCCTCAGCCACATTTGGAATTTGTTATTTTTAGTTAATCTAGATTATACATTTTTTTAAAGAAATACTACCAAAGCTTTTGCGAGTGGAGTTGACAACCTTCAATCTTCTATAAAAAGATAGTAAAGTATGTTAAATCCATCAAAGGTTACATTAAAGAATGATTCTGCTTCCAAAGTAGCTATAACTGCAAAAGCAAATGCTAAGAACGCTTTGATCGTGTCAATGCGGTTTTAGTAAACACGAGAAGTTTACATTGGCGCAAGTTGCCTGTCACGTTAGGAACGTCTAATTCCTTATTCTATCAGCCATTCGGCTCCATCGGAACCGAAATAACTAGCTCAGAGCTCACACGCCGTATTTATGTCACGCGATAGTTTTAACGTTCCCATCTACGCTAATCTAATTATCTACTCGCGATCATTATCGCAAACTTCACCTCACCCGAACTTACTTTAGATTTATGCCTCCCCGTTTCTACTGATACGATTACACACCAATTTCGACAATGTAATTTACAATTTTATAACTGTTCTGTGCTAAAGTTTTGACATGTTGTTTTGTTCCAGTGTGACGGCTGGCAACCCATATAATGTTGCCAATTTATAAAACAACCGAGTAACTCGTAAAAATTAGTTTATAATACAATTTGGCGTCCCGGTAGCCACGAAAGATTAGCTCCGCAGAAGCCACTTGATAAATTACCGCAACATATCTAAGTGTAATAAAACAAAGAAACTCGAGACAATTAAAAAAGTTTTCCTAAAAGTTTTCGCGGGCGGTGTGTCTGTATAATTTTTATTTTATTATCTTGCCGCTCCATGAGGCTAGGGCGTTGTCGCTTTTCAGCCGGTAAATTTTAATTTCGCTAAGAATTTATGACGGCGCAGATGTGGATACTAGCTATGGAAATTTATCGACAATAGATGTTACGCACGAAAAGCGTTACGTCATTTAATTACCCTTTCATTTTTTCAACAAAATTACTCAGATTATTTAGCTTTGTAAATAATGTAGAAAAGAACCATTACTTATGGAGTCTTTTAAAGCACTCGAAAGCCCATTCGTTAATTATATTCCTGCGTACGGTAGCAAAGCTACGCATATTAATCTTCACAACACACACAACACATGTACAATACAAAGTATGTATATTGAAAAATAAAACATTTAAAACAAAGTGTTGCCACACTGCGCCACGGCCGGGCGACCATCCTGTGACAGATTTACGACGGTTTAAATCATCTGGTCACACAGCGGTATGGCCTGATAGCAAATATATTCTACCGACACGGACTGCAGTAAATATTATTTAGTTCGCTCTTTAGAAACGTATACGAGTATGATAATCTTTAATCCTGGAGTGGTTTACTACCGATCGTGCTATCTTTACTACTTTTTATTAGATTTTTATATGCGAATGTTGAAGATCATTGCTATTTTACGGTGCTGGCTTCATTAGGCTGGTTTACGAGTCTTCGCAAACTACTCGATGTTGGTACGTTTGAGTAGTTTTGGAAAGTCGCACTTTAGTTGATGTTTTCAATAAGTATACAATCAAATGTATACCTATAGATTGGTAGTTCTTGAAGCGGAACAGAAATATATTACATGATGTTATATATGTCCAACCTGCCAATCATCAATAGGTTACTCTGCATCTAATTGGCATTGGAGGCAGGTTGATGTGTATATATAACTATTGGAATTAAGGGAAGGAAAAAATACCATAAAATACAATTTGTTGAAGAATTATTCAATCACGATGCGGAAACCATGCGTTGTATGTATGTGTATTTGTTGGTTTTCTGAATATTTAGGACTGTTGTGCTGTAAACCTAAAAAATAAGAATAAGCTACAATCCTGATAATCATCCACCTTAATAACTAGCAACAAAGAGCCATCCCATTTTTCATACTAAACTTGGAACGTAATAAACACTATGGCCCTCTTCATCAAACTTAATGGATACAAATTAATATTTAAGATGTAAATTACAATTTAAAAGCAAAGGCTTCTTACATTATTCACTATGGCGGCCGTATCGCAGGTTTAGAAACGGAGGCAATAATTTTTTGCACAATACGACTTTTGTCGCGAAAGACGCTAATCAAACGCAACTTATAAATTTTTGACGAATAAAACCGAGGTATCGATGCATAACACAGAAATGCGCGTCGATGGTTTAAAAAAAAGTGCTTATTACACTCAAGGCTATAAATATCTAGAAGGGGTAGGGGTAGTAATAAGAAATCCCTCAGCCACTTTTGAACGTTGAGCGTGGAAGAGATTATAAAGTAAATGATTACAAAAAGTAGTAGTTTGTAAAGGCTCTAAAGCTGTGACTATCACAATTTAGCTAAAAACAATAGCAAAGTCGGGCAGAGCCTTATCTAGCGATATATCTCTTTAACAATGACAACTACTAACAATACAGGAATACCGGTTAAAGGGACGTATTTGGATGGTTGGTTGGCAAAAGAAAACGTATGTAGTTTTAGTTTTGGTCATACGAGTGTCCTTACTTGTAAAAGGCGTAAATGAATAGGCGCTTTTTTACGATTGGCCAATATTTTTAAGTAAAACGATTGACCGAACTGAGCATCTTAGAAGATACTGAAACTCAATAATATCGTAATAGGTGTAAGATTTGATAGCTAACATATCTGTTCTGACTAGAGATAGCAAATAAGACAAACACTTATCATATTTCTTTAGCTAAGTACAACATCAAGCAAAGAAACTACCAAATGATACGAGACATCACATCGAAATATAAACCTAAATACACCTCTGTGTATAAAACTCAAGACTAAACAAACTATTCACGTAATAATCGCCCATCTTTATCACGCGCTATAGAAATGAGCGAGACGCGAAATAAATGGCAACTTGGTATTCCATGCAACTTATGTAAGGTGGAAGTTTAAACTATGTATGAGAGATAGTAGTGGATGTAATGTGGCCATATTTTTGCCAACTTCACAAACTTAAAGGCAGGTATAAATATTTAACACCGAGTATACAGATGCTAGTCTACAATGGATGTAAGAAAGTTGCTAGTTGAGATTTATCAACGCGGGGAACTAAGTTCCTGGGATATTTACTTTGTTGTGCCAACGGTCGGAAAATATGATTTTAAGTGGTCTGCTCCCATTGTTTTTGAATAGGAGATTTATGATTTTATACAGGAGCTGTTTAACTTGGATTTTGTGGTTATGTTATAAAATATATATGAGCCTAACATTATATTTTTGTAAAAGTATGTTATTTTGAAATAATCTAAAGAAATGAAGTCATGTCGTCATATGCCACAACTACCAAGATACTAGTAAAAGTTCAAAAGTATTTTGTCTTAATATTACGTCCCTGTTTTCTGCTCTGACCTCTCGGAAGCCAAGCGTACCAAATCGGGTATTGTAAGTAAACCCTCAAGACAAAGCTTAATTAAATTTGCTTAGCCGTGGAATCGAATCTGTGCCCTGCACTCAACGAGCAGTCACTTAACAAAGTGCCGTCTAAGAAGCCGTGTTTGTTCCTAATCGTTTTTGTAAAGATGCGTTCATTTTGTTTTCTTTTTCATGAGATATGTTTTCCTCGTTAAGTATTAAATTAGAAAAAAAACTGATAGATAAGTGAATTATTTGTTTATTGAATAAATAAAACAAAGGACATACATTATTGATTGAGAAAAAAGACAAACTTTCTCCTATGGTAGCATAACTAGGCTGATATTTCAATTTAAAATAGTTTTTCAAGTTGTTAGTAGCAACGAAAAATGGTTTACCATTAAAGATTAATCTGCTAAATTAGTTCACTGGTTCTTTAATATGGTGGGAACAAAGAAAACAGAGGTTGATGTAAATATAAGGATATACCTAAACAGACGGTAAAACATAAATTTACAATGTTAAAATAATAACATACATACATACATACATATACTCACGGCTATAATTCCCTAGAAGGGGTAGCCAGAGCTAAGGAATTATAAAAAATAATAAGTTAAGGTTTTTTAAAATTGTGATAAGAATAACCGAATATTCTTTCAAAGTTTTTCAATATAGTCTAAGATTTAAACTGAAAAATAGTTACAATAACTGTGCCATAACTACAATCCACCGCTTTAAAGTTACAATGATAACTTGTTCGTCGAATATAATTAAATTCACCATTATTTTGGCTGTTTTGCGATATCTTGAGCCGTTACAGTAAATCAGTCAACTTCCTTCGACGTTTTATAGCCCGAGCCGCTGAGATAATAAGACATTTTACTCATTCACTTCTCTTTATGACGACTTCAAATCCAATTAAATTCAACGGAGGCACAAGTGTGTTTTTTGTGAAAAGTTTTTATTGAATATATTGTCTACGGTTATTAATTGGACATGTGGAGTATTGTTTATATTATTGTGACGGGGAAGGGAGGATGAAATACATTTTATGAGAATCGGAGAGGAAAAATTTAAAACTGTTTTGCCGATTTTTAACCGTCGGTTTCAAAGTATATAAAAGAATCAAACAACATCTTTTTTAAATACAGTCTATTCGTAAAGTTTTTATCGATAAATTACGAATTTCACTCCTTCAATTAGGCTTTTTACTAAAGGTTTTCTAGACTACTGGAAAAGTAGAAAATAAGATCTCTCTAAATAATTTAGCCGTTACAAGATGCCTTGTAGGTTTAAATAATATATGAACCGACATACATAGGTTATGAAAAACAAAACTCTTTCATTCAACATTCACTAAAAGCCTTTATTGACACACACTGTGCATAGATGTCCATTATAACTTTGGCCTTATAACACGCATCTTATACGAAAGGGCATAGGGCAGTATTCCTCAGGGGATTTTAATGTACACAAACTCTGAACATTAAGCATGAAGGGATGTAGATAGTGGGGAGGAAGAAACGAACTACAGGGTGCTAGAGGGGGTGGAAACAGGGGTCGTATGGACAATCTACTATCACACCGTGTTCATTTAACATATTATTTTTTGTTGTTCCAATTTGTTTTTATTTAAAGACTAGTGGATTGAAGCTTCTAACAGGTATAGATAATTTGCAAATAAGCCCTAAGGTTTAATCAAACGCGGGGTGTGCAGTGTATACTAAGTAATTTAAATTTAGGGTGATAAGATATAACCTATGTTTCTTTTGAAGGTTTTGTTTAGTGGTTTCGGATCCTGATCATTGCAGACAAGCACACAAACAATCTATACTTTTTATAGTTAGTATAGACTACACATTACTAGTTGCACCCTACTGCTTCCGTTTAATTTCTTAACATACAAGATACCGTCCCCGCGGGATCAATGCGAAATGCACTCTAACGCTCTATAGCAGTATCAAGGAACCAAACCGCAATATTGCAGTTTTTTATTCTAAAATGTATCTGAACATTTCCTATCCATAAAATATAAACGAATAATTCTATTATATCAAAATGATTCTGATTAAAATTGACGCTCGAAAGATATCTAACTAATACACGAACCAACCGAGGGACATTCACCCGCTCGAAACGTCACCGCATAATCCCCCATATCCTGAATATAATAAACTGGCAACACTGATATAAGTTGGACGGCTAAGGCCCTGTCAGCAATGAGGCCGAATTACATCCGAGCAAGTTCTGAGCCGTACACCGTTAATTAGACATGCAAATGACAGTGGTGAATTCTGTGTAATTAGAATCTTGTCTCCCTACACTACGTAATCTAGAAAGTATCTTTATTTAATAAAAACTTACCTAATATTTTAGTAATTTTATGTAACATTAAAAGTATGTGTCGATTTTAATACTGGTAATCATAGACTAAGTAAAAAACCAGACTAGTAATGGGGAACACCAATTTGAAAATGAAAGATTTATGTGTATGTGACAGATCTGGCTGTCAATCGA
Source organism: Bedellia somnulentella (assembly GCA_963576735.1). Taxonomy (NCBI): domain Eukaryota; kingdom Metazoa; phylum Arthropoda; class Insecta; order Lepidoptera; family Bedelliidae; genus Bedellia; species Bedellia somnulentella. The sequence continues at coordinate 17,448,622 of OY755180.1, read as the reverse complement.
AGGTGCACTTTGGTGACATATGTATTATTATATAGAATAGACATACATACATATACTCACGGCCATAAATCCCTAGAAGGGGTAGCCAGAGCTAAGGAAAAAGAAATTCCTCAGATACTTTTGGAAGTTGAGGGGGAAAATATGGTAAAATAAACGTTGTTGGTGATGGGTCTCCAACCGCATCGCCCAAAAATCCCTTAAATGCCCCAATACCGTTAGTCGCCTCTTACGTACACCCACCAGAAGAAATGGGGTAGTGCTATTCTAAGCCGACACTACACGGCACTATATAGAATAGAATAGAATAGAAAACTCTTTATTGTACATCACAGATAAGGACATTTTATACAGATTATTTATTATGTGCGTAATGGCCAAGTTGTAGTTTTGAAGAACTTCTATCTATTAATTAAAATTACAGGTTGGAACTTTTGGATTGTAACTGCTTTCCTTAATATTAATCAGCATGGATCATTAAATTCCATTTATAATTAAAAGCATGTCAAATGTAATAATGCAAGACATCCAATAACAAGTAAAGCCAAGTTTTGCTTCCTTTCATTCAGAAACACAAGTAAATAATAACGAGCGAAGTTTGACATGAACAATTCGACAGCGAACAAAATGTAGAATATCATTCATCACAAAGAGATCACTCCAAAAAGTTTGTTAAGTTTCTTGAACAAAATTTAAATTCAGAACTAAATGCTGCTAGCAAGAATTACGCTCGAAGTAATACCAGATGAAAAAATCATGATGCCTTGTTAATGTTGTAAAGCAGCACAAATTTGTCTTGTAAAGCGGAAACTTTCCTAAATGATGTTTATTAAGGAAATATAAACAAAGAAAATTCGTCTCAAAAACTTTAGGACCTATCGTGAAGTTTTACATTTAACAAACCCCAAATAATGTATTCAGTTTATATGACAAGCAGTGTTGAAGTATTATTAAAACAATAGTAAAATATTAACACAAAATCCGAGATCGTGGCTATTATACAGAGTAAAACACTCAAATTAAATTAAATTCATGCTCGTTATATTTATAGCTATCTAACAGAATTGAGTACTCGCTTTGAAACAGATACCGGATGCTTCAAAAATTCTTTTTTTTCGCTTATTTCCGTCGCCTGTACCTTGTTAGCTCGTGTTGTGAGCTTTTGCTAGTTTTTCATCGGATCTTTTTTTGGGCGGGAAAATTTAATAAGGCTCGTTCCAATTTGCACGAGCGAGCGCATGACAGCCCGGGGCTATGTGAGCACTGTATTAAGGTTCGCGCTCACACGGCGGCGTTTCGGAACGTGCCCTCCACGTTTACTTTACTTTTTTCACTTGCATTCCGTTTCAGATTTTATTCGTCGATCAAAGTCGTTGATAATAATTGAAGAGTTTAAAATTGGAGTGGAAAAATGATTTTTTAAATAACGTGAGCATGGGGCGGATGGATTGAAACTCAAACTCAAACGTTCTCGCCGAATATCCCTGAAGGGCAGAGGTACTAATACTTCTGAACATCACGTGGCATTGTCACCTGGTTTTCAGAGTACCTACGTTATGCTTGGACAGTGTACTCACTTGATAGGCAGGCCTATACAGGGGTACTGAAAGTCAATACAAGACATTTGAAATGATATCATAACTCATACATATAAATATAATACCAATTTTCCGAGTATTCCACAATCACTATCACACGCACGGTGGCAATGTTTAGATAAGACCGATTTTATGTCCTTGCAATTAAAATACAATTCATTAAGTAAAATATGCCATCGCCATCAGCCCTTGCCTCCAAACATGTGTTGTAACACTAATTATTGCATGAAATGAATAAAATTTCCAAATTAAGAGAGTAAAGATATACAAACACCGATGATTACTCGAAATGATGACATTTTAATAACAATAAAATATTAAATAACGAAACGAATAAATGAAATCGCATTTCATTGAGTACATATTACGTAAGCTCATGCTATCGAATTTAGACTCTAAAGTGTGTGCTTAAAGCTCTAATTTCCATAAAGCGTGGAAACAATTTGTAACCTCCAAAATGCTTTCAATCTCCAGCAATTACAGTAACGTGATATTCATGTAATGTTTTACGGAACCTACACGGGTGAATTTATAGGATAAGTGTTGTTAAGGTTCGTTAAAATTTTCTCAACTTACGTATGTATTCGCGGCTTTCAACGCTTCCGAATTTCGAGTTGCTCAACGTTAATTTGTTTGCGAATATGCATCGGTGATTCTTTCGGTCGAGTTTCGGATTACACGTACGGGAGTTGATTTTACTTCGTGTTCGATCCGCGATTTCCGTTTTGTATGAGCGATAGTTCGATCGTGAATTTCATAACTAGGAAAGTTTAGTTTTACAATATTTGGTGGTGCATTTGGTATTTACTATTTGTAAGATTGATGGTAGCTTATGAATATGTTTTTCGTATACCATAGAAAATGCTGCACAAACCATAATCATTCTTAAGCAAAATATGCTTTATATGATTATGTAACTTAAACTAGTTACACCTCTCTAGTAACTCCTCCTTTCCAAAGACATTAAAAGTAACTTTTTTAACCTGCATTATACAGAGTTGGCTAACATACTTTTATAATAATGTTACAATAACGCTTTACTCATTCATCTTTGCTACAAAATGGTGCGATTTTTATAAGCAATCGGCCAGCATGTGTTAAAACGTTAGAAACTCTAATACAACCGATCCAAATTGCAGTGATCCGTCTGAGATACAGCCAGTTCAATTACACTGGTGAATCAATAAGCATCGCTGGATCCTCACGATTTGCGACTTCCACAGTTATTTCTATTTGTCCCGGCCCAAAGTAGGCAGCCATTCGATCTTGTCTCGCTTCGTTCCGCCTTTTTGGTGTAAGGTTTATGGGCCAAGATGAAGGCCCCTAGATTTGGCTTAATAGTTTCTTGTTATTGCCAAATTGTGTTTTTTTTATTTCACCAACATAATGCTTTGTTTTATCCCTGTTATGATCTTTTGATGTTGTTTTAGTTTGGCTTTCTCAACTTTTGGACACTTAGTTGTAATGAAGAGACCGTTGGCAAGTAATGAGCTTTTGATTTGTTTGGGAATTTGCTTTTTATGTTTATATTTTGCCCAAGATATTTGGTTTAGTGTTGGGTTGTAAATTTTATTCAAGGTACCCAATTGTTTTCAGCGAAATGGCTTAAGTTTAGCCGTTTGAATTTCATTTAAAAGTTTTTTTAGAAAGCTTACAATTGAGTATTTTAAGTTTTATAGAATCATTTACCTATATTCAAGTGAAGCGAGATATTTTTTATACACTAAAATATAACTTAAATAGTTACTATTAACAGACAAACGCATTTTTTCATCATAACTTGAAAAACTATAGCTCCGAAGATAACATTGCTATTTTATGATATTTGTTTCTGAAAAACGTATTCATTCCGTCATATATTTTAGGGTTTGTTTTCTTACTTAAAATTAATAGCAATTTGCCCCAGCCTCATCCATCCGAGCCTATCATTGGGTACATATAAACATAACATAACATAAACGTTCACGCCGCATATCCCCGAAGGGGTTGGCAGAGGTACTAATACTTCTGTACATCACGTGACTTTGTCACCTGGTGTTCAGAGTACCCACGTTTTGCATGGACAGTGTACTCACGTGATAGGGGGCAGGCCTATCGCCGTTTTAGACATATAGACTGGCATAATTACTAATAATATAAAAAAAAAACACCAAAACAAATAATTTTCACCTCTTTAACACAGTAGAAATTATGTATGTCTACTGTGTTAAAGAGGTATACATACATACACTTAAACGTGTTATCCTTCTGTACGTAATACTCCCATACTGCCTCCAATATATATTAAATTCGATACTTTTAATATGAGCTATCAAACTGAGCAATATCTTCCAAGTAAGTTACCAATACCCAAGGCATAAATCTTTAATAACGAGTCCTCATACTTCGTAAAACACATAATTCTGACCTATATAAAAAGCTAATATCAATAATCGGAGAAATTAATATCGGGGACTTAGATTTGGTTTCAACCACCGATATTGCTGACCCCTTCCCTATAACGGTACGTTCCATACTAATACATCTAGTTTTTTGAAATAATTTTGAATTATAGTTTTATTTTTTTAACTTAATGATGCAATTGTCATTGAGATAGGCGGCTGTATATAGCTTTGACTTCATAAAATGCGTAAATAATTCAACTGTTAATTGCTTTGCTTTTATCATTAAAAGCGGAATACACACTGAGCCCGCCGGCCCGCTGACTTATGTCGGTAACTTTTTGTCGGCGGTCTATTTTTCATACATATGTTAGACATAATTGTTACAACACATGCCGCCGAGTAGTGTCGCCGGGCAATTACGGCGGCCCGGTGGGCTCAGTGTGTATTTCAGACACAAACTGAGTATAATGTTTTAATGTTATCTACCTAGGTATATATGTAATCATAATTCACCTAAAAATTGAACCCAAAGTTTGTTTTTAAAGTATAATCATAACATAACATAACATAAACGTTCACGCCGAATATCCCCGAAGGGGTTGGCAGAGGTACTAATACTTCTGAACATCACGTGACATTGTCACCTGTAAAGTATAATCACTACTGATATTTTTAATGAGTTTTATTTTAAATCACCAAAACGAAAATAATATTTTTTTACAGTTCGTCATCATTTTCTCATCTTGTCCACTTCGAATGACATCATCCCATATACATGTATTTCCGTGGGTAAGGCACGGCGGGTGAATAAGGCACGTAATAATTTCTGATTTGATTGAATTCGTTATTTTAACCCTTAAAACCTTTTATTTTTTAAGGAATGAGTTATACAATTTCAAGCTGATACTATACCACTGTAATTTATCAACAAATGAGTTAAATTTATGTTTAAAAAAAAGGATATTTCAAGAATAAGCCTCTGACATAATGATTTTCGTGGCGGCTCCACTTTAATGGTTGCGAGTGAGTCCGCAAACACCTCCCGCCCGCCCAAACATTCTTTATGGCCAAACTTATGAATGTCCCTTTTTACCCCGACATTTTAATTAAATATTCATATTTAAATCAAAACTTCCACTTCAAGATGGCTTCGTTGCCATGTTGGTTATTTTTTAATTAAAACTGAAACATCTGGTGTTTGTTTGGCTGTGTTAATTGAGTTTCGAGAAGCCTTAATTGCTAAGATATAGGTTATAGTGTATATACTTGAATAAACTAATGATGCAAATACTATAACCTAAATAAGATGAAATGAAAGATCTAGACAAGTTTATATGATATGATTCAGCTTCAATAATAAATAATTCAAGCATGAGTTTAATTATTTCTTTCCGTCATCGTTCTCACGCTTCAGCTTTTTCCCACTTTTTGCCTTGACAGTGTACCAATATGGTAAATATATCCTCCCTTTGTATGGAACCGCTGCCACAAGACTAAATACGAGTAAATATCCCTTTAGATTCTTCGTAAGCTCGTTATTCAGCCCTTTTGTAAATAAATTACACATACGGCTTAGAAATACACTAAGAAGTAGACACTTTTCAGGATTGGAACCCGAGTTTCCTGCAACTGAGATAGGTCTGTGTTTGTCTGAACTATGAAGGTATTTTTATATTTGGATTGGAATACTTACATTTGTTAATATGCATTTTTTTTATGTAGTAAACATCAAGTCAAAAACACAAGTAGATTTTAATAAGTGATAGACAATACGTTATTACTATGTACAGGCAAAAAGTAGGCATCTGCCATCCCCTTGGAGAAAAACGGCGTAAACGAAAGTCTATAAAATTTTAGCTGTGTTTTGTAGGCTTAAAAGATCACTTATTCATTTACTAGCTGACACGACAGATTTAGTACTGTCAAATTTGTTTATGACAAAGCTTAAGGCATTTTTTCCGGTACTCTTAGTTCAATCAGGCGTGAATATTTAATTGGTCAACTTTTTCCGGCATGAAAAGTATCCTATGTTACAATTTGGGTCATTATCTATTCTCAGTTATGCCAAATTTTTATTCATATACATTATGTACTTGAGGAGCCTTTTCGCCTCAAAGACACAAACATCCAAACATCTAAACTTTCACATACATACATATACTCACGGCTATAAATCCCTTAGCGGGGTAGCCAGAGCTTTGAAATGAGAATTCCTCAGCCACTTTTGGAAGTTGTTTGGGGAAAAGATGGTATTAATAAATAAATGTTTTTGGTGACGGGTCTCCAACCACATCGCCCAAAAATCACTTAAGAAGCCCCTTAGTCGCCTCTTACGATCACCCACGGGTAGAAATGGGGTAGTGTTATTCTAAGCCGACACTACACAGCACTAAACTTTCACATTTATAATATTAATAGGATTTCTGCTGGTGTCACAAGAGGCGATCTAGAATATATGTTTTTTAAAGCGAAGCGTTGGGCAATGTGGCTGGACCCATCACTTACCATCCTTTATTTTGGTTTTCCTCACTCAACTTCCGCTTTTTACTGAAGTATTTCTAATTCTAATCTTTATCTAGAGATTTCTATCTGTATGTTAGGTTAGATTATTATTATCACTAAATTACCAATTGTTTTTCTATAAAAGTTTAAAAAACATTACTAAAGAGAAGAGTTTAATCCATTCATTTTTATATGCTACCCGTCAAGAGACAGTCAGTCAGCCGGCTGCCAAAACTGTAGCCGTTTCGTAGCGTACTACGTGATACGGCTCACATTAAACATAGGACGCAAGAAACGACTTTCAGTAGGCTCCATTCGATAAAACGGTTTCCGCGTCATTTGCGAAATGTAATTTTCGTAATTTTATAAAATGAATGGCAAATTGCGAAGCCTCGGGCGCCTACTACGAGTACAACCTCCCAGCCGTGTTACTTTGATCTTTACTACAATAGCAACGATTTTACGAATGTCTATTAAACATATTTCTTTCTTTTGCTCTTCACAGGTTTTATATTATAAATGATTGTATTACGTTTTCATTACGTGTAGAGCCATTAGGATATAGTTTCTTTGCAGAATTGTATTATACGAATTCAATCTTGAAATTAAGTTATTTCTGGTTAATAATAAAAAGAAGATGAGATATTATATCTAAATGATCTTGGACACCTTCCTAGCTTGAGTAAACACTTATTGATCTTTCCATGAAAGGAAGTCTAGGAGAGATCGCTTTTCGTGATAACAACGCCAATTATACTTTGGTTTCTTGTAATGTTTCTTTTAAATATTTTTGTTCATGAAAACCTCATGTAGGGATTATTACGAGTACTAATAAATAAAGGAAAGAAAAATTTCTACACAGACGGGAATCGAACCCGCGACCTCGGGTATACGCCCCCGTCGCTGTGACTGGCAGCAATTGACACGGTAGCTCAATTGGCAGAGCAACGGGGGCGTATACCCGAGGTAGCGGGTTCGATTCCCGTCTGTGTCGAAATTTTTCTTTCCTTTATTTTTTTTTTTTTTTTTGTAAATATCTTTTGTGATATACAGTAAAGTTTGTTCTATTCTAGAATATGCTGTATTGATTATTATTATTATATCACATTTATATCAGCCAAAAGACGAGATAATAAAGAACTTCACAGTGATAATAAAGAAAACTAACTAAACATTGTATACTTTAAAAACAATACATTACAAAAGTCTTAGTGCAGTAATTACAGCTTTGTCAAGTTATAAATGATTCTCTTTAGATCAAACCCGAGACCTTGGAACCCACAAGTTAAATTCCTAACCACAAAAACACGTGCGTCGTCGAATTATTCTTAGTAGGCTTTATACTTCATGAAATAATAATATTTTACAGCCAAATTTCTCGGTCTGTAGTAAATAATAATTTAACTGGGTCTCATATATCACGAGGCGCAGAATGCTCATTTAAATAGAGAGCTCTGTGTATCATTGTCTTTTTTACAGCTATTTAAACAGTTCTCGTACAAACAGTGTCGGCTTAGAATAGCACTACTCCAATTCTTCCGGTGGGTGTACGTAAGAGGCGGCTAACGGTATAGAGGGATTTTTAGGCGATACGGATGGAGAACCATCACCAAACACCTTTATTTTACCATCTTATCCCCACTTACTTTCCAAAAGTGGCTGAGGAATTTCTAATTCCTTCGCTCTGGCTACCCCACCTAGGGTACCCCACCTATTTATAGCCGTGAGTATATGTATGTATGTATGTCGTACGTTCTCGTACAAACATTATGATCTAGACTGTTTAAAAAAAATAAGTAGGCAGAGTTTACTTTAATTTTCATGTTTTCAGAAAGATAACTCAAAAAAAAGTTTATATGGATTGCAAAAGATGCCTATAAATTTTAATATAATAAGCATGCTTTAAATATTTAAAAATAGAATTATAAAAATATAGAAGATAGTTTTGGCACATAGGACTAATGGATGAAAGTAAATTGTTGAAACACATTTATAGAGCCAATGTGACTGGTAATATCAGTAAAAGAATGACCACAGATGAAACATTTAGATCAAAAAGAGAATGTGCTTAAAAAATCATACGTCCAAAGTCTAAAAAGATTGATGAATGTCGACGAAGGTTAAGAGGTTTGCACTATTGTATAGAGTGGCGATCAGTCTCATAGTGTTGTAAATTTATGCACATAAATTCAACTGCAAATCAAGATATTCAAGAAATGATTGTAACAAATAGCTTTGAATTTAAAAAAGCCTCTATAAATACAAGTCAATGGTGAGTGCGACAAACGTCACGAGATATAAGTAATGGGCCTTACACAATGGCCGGGCGTTTGACGAATGCGGAGGACGTCCGGTCAGCGAACGACTGCCTGGTGTAATGTAACGTCCTCTTAACACTCGTAAAATATGACAGATAAAAACTACAAGGCTTCAGTTTTTTTGAAGGGAGCACTTTCGTTGATTTGTTGCTAATAAATTTGAGTGGGAATTTCTTGTTGTTTTCTCTCCTTAAAAGCTTCGTGTAAAAACAGTTTTATTGCAGTTTGATTGTAAAAACGTACTTTTATGGAGTTTAATTTATCTTCTTTGAAGTTAATAAACCATTCAAACAGTAAAATTTTATTAATATTATATCGCATCAAAATCTAGCAAATGATATTTTAAATTCGCTTTTGAAATTTTAAATAACTATAGGCGTACCGCATCTAAATCAAAGTCATTATTTACAAAACGTTGTCTTCTCCAAAAAAGTTAATTGACCATTTAACATAAACATCAGAAGCAGAAGGCAGTTCCATCAGACAAAATGATCTAACCAGCAGATTCGTCCAACTATGCAATATCCATTCTTCAGAAAACTCCGCGCGCAAACAAAGGGCGACGCAAAGGGTACCCACTTCCGGCCGGTGTCGTTTCCGGCCCACCGCTTCCGTTTCCTCCCCCTCCCCCCTCAGCCCACTTCACAGCAGTCTCTCCTAAACATTAATTGTTGGGAGCCACTGGTTGACGGAAAAGTATGTTTCCCTCAAGTTTGAGAATCGTTGGTGTGACAAAAAGGAAGTTTGAGTGATGAATGAATTAAGTTGTTATATTTATAGGTTTATTTATATTTATAAGGCAGGTGTCTAAAGAACGAAGAATAAAGAACAGGTATGAAAAGATTGATGGATGTAAATGAAGCTAGAGAGGTTTGCCAGGATCGTACAAAGTGGCGATCGATAGTCTCTACCTACCCCCCAATGGGAACTAACGGCGTGAAAATATGTATTTAATTTGAATGTATGTATTTATAGGTTTAGCATAACTAAGTTTGTGAACGCAAATGGGTTCAGGTACCTAGATTAATACTAATGACAAACACACCTCTTCGAGGATAAAGTACATATGACATCTACATTTGAATAGATTGTCCCAGAACTACCGTCCCAAATTCTCAAAAAGTATTTCTTTTACAGTTTTTTTTATGCTTTTTTTATGCGCTGCCTCATTTAAATTCGTTGGAAGCGTAGTTTCATGCGTCTTGATTAACCCGTAGGCAAGTTACACTATACAATAACAAAACGTACCTTAATAAATCTTTTGGCTTTAGTTAATAACCCTAGTGTGGTGTGTCTGGACGCTTCGGGGCCTAGAGGAACCATGTCCTTTAGCTTCTCAAGACAGCTCCGCAAGTGTGCTCGCCTGAAACAAAAACATAGAATAATGTTCACTATTATTCTTCAATTTTCTAAAGAAAACCCTAGGCTGAATGAAGACAAAGAGGTCCCGGCAATAAGGTTTGTTTGTTGTAGGTAGTGTTGCTAGCGAACAAAAATACGAGAACGTACTCTTTCGTTTTCGGTTCTCCGTTTACTTCATTTTAAAATTCTATTTGTCCGCCGTTTCAACTGAATTCATTGTTCTGAATCTGGGGGATAAAAATACGTTTGCATTTGCTGATGGTGATGTAATTTAAAATAATTTAAAGTCCAATATTGAAAGACAAAAAACTACAAAATATATACATAAAAATTATTTAACGTCCAAATTAGTATCACAATTCAATACCAGCCTAAAACTAAATCAGATTTCATTACTTCTGTTATATGTAAAACGAGTATTCAGATTCATAAAATACAAAAGATAAATCGTGTTCCATTATGTTAGCAGGGTTTTTTATAACCAAAAACCATCCGACAATGTTGTCTCAAATTAAAATTTATGTAGGATACGTCCATCGGTAACGCGTACAAGATTACAAAACAACTAGTGGCGGGCGATTAATCAAAATGAATCGTATTAAACGTGAACAATGGCGAGCGGTGGATATTTGTTCAAATATCTATTGTTGTCGACAAACACTTGACGTTGGCGAATTCACCGTTAAGATGACAAGCCATTAATTACATCTACAACTGCCACAATACGCGGGAATTTTGACAGACTAGAAAAATATTACCTCAGTTTTAAAACCATTTTGTTTTCGCCGAATTGAAACTGATACAAAATGAAAAGGTGTACGGCCGAAGTGTGAAAAATAAATGGTCATGTATGAAAATATGATGAATGTTCACAAATCTTGCGAGGTTCGTACATTGGTGACAAGTCTCATTTATGTCTGAAACATTAAAGCCGATTTAAATATACAACCAACAAATAATTTTTCATATCTTTACTTTATAAAACATTGATTGAGTATCTTCTAATATTCATCATTTTATTCTGCTTTGTTGACTGGAACAAAATCGAACAAGTAAAAATACATGGCTAATAAATAGAAAACAATTTCATGTTCACCTTTTATTAGAAACGAATGAGAGTACATTGCGTGACAACAATTATAACGGTCAAAATGTCTCAATACGGACCGAAGGTGGGCGGCGATCCAGACATTATTTATGTTATTTTTAACATTGAAAGCAATTAACGATAAATCATGTACAAATGGAGAGGGCGGGAAAACTTGTGAAAAACTTAGCGTCACTAATAAATTATTTTGTGCTTAATTAATGTAGCAATAATTGCTATTTTCCTGTGAACTTTTGTGGGAATCGGTGATTTATTGGATTGTTATTGTTACCGTCGTAAGGTGAGGTGAAAAAAAAGGATTTACTGCCCCGTGAAAGGAGGTTGCTTGGGCTTTTCAGGAAGGAGGCTGTTTACAATGTAAAAGAAACTCCATCCAATTTCTTAGAGGCCATAAAGTTTGTTTGCCTGTTTTTCAACTAGATAGGTTTTTTCAGTCTCGGATTTGACAACAAAGGCCCTCAGAATTTCAGAACACTGTTAGAATATAAAGTAATTTCAATTAAGTACTAAAGGAATCTCTCATAGAAGAAAAACCTTAGCAGTAATTGAGGATAAATGGGTTTGGATCTTTGATGACTTTGTTAAGTTATATGTTAAGTTTGTTTATAACCAAAGTTTACCCCAAAGCATGCTTGACAAATGTTAATGATCAGTAGGACCTTCAAAAAAACCTAAAGTAGTATACATTTCTAAATGTAAACCCAAACGTAAATCAAAACCTAATATTCTTCAATTTCAAACAGTATATCGACACTATCGTATAGGCAAGTAGTGTCGACAGTATGAAACACGGGCGAACCGGACATGTGTCGGATGTCCCGGATATTCCGGATATTGTAGTGCGGTATTGAGTGCACCTGCGCGCCTTGTAAATATGCAAGGCCCGGAATAACCAGCCGATTGGAAGACAACAGCCTGCGAACTTAAGGCTGTTTCTGTTTTCATACGCTGAAATTGCATTTTGTATTTTACAACTTAGAAGTCCAATCTACATGCTGTATTATGGGACATGAACTCAACGTAAAATTAGACGGCTGAATACTGCCGGCTTTGAATAGTATAATCTGGCTGGATCATACACCATCTATATTATAACAATATTTTTATTGCCGTGTAGTGCCGGCTTAGAATTTCGCAACCCCTTTCTACCCACGGGTGTCGTAAGAGGCGACTAAGGGTATTGGGGCTTTCTATTGGATTTTTGGGCGATGCGGTTGGAGATCCATCACCAAAATCCTTTATTTTTACCATCTTTTCCCCACTCAACTTCCAAAAATGGCTGAGGAATTTATAATTCCTTAGCTCTGGCTACCCCTTTTAGGGAAATATAGCCGTGAGTATATGAATGTATGTATGTAATATTTTACCCACTAAACTTCCAAAATCAGCTGACGCTTTCCAATTCTGAAGTTCTGGCTACACCTTTTTGCGGATCAATATTCATCAGCATGTGTAAACAATCATTTACTACATGTCTATGTAATATGTAGTTATTAAATCAGAAAATAATATAGGGTAACATTTCTTAATAAAGCGCTTATTATTGAAATATGCCGGAAAAACGTTAAGTATGTTTCGAAATTGTTGAATATCATTCTTAAAACTTCTTGAAGGTTGTCTTAAACCCGGCTTTATTTGTAAAAATTGTTTAACGTGGTCCTAACAAGGGGCGTTTTATTCCATTATAACAAAAAATTCAAGGATCTCTGTAGAATAGATACACACATATTCCGACACAAAATAAAGCAAATTATTCAGCAGAATGTCGAAAATATTTCATAAAATCATAGTGAAATATTTTCAAAGAATTCGCTTTAAATAAAGCGCCCGAAATCCGCCGCGCGTATCGACTACGGCGCTGCATTGCTACGAGCTCGCCCGACTACGACGGCTAGCTATGCTACGCTGCTACGCCATTATTCAACTTTTTCTCGTAGCTCCGTAGACGGCCATTTTTACAAGTACTACCACTTTTTTGATACTTTTAAACTAAGAATATTTCCTTGAAACCCGGTTATAAATTATCTACAGACTTCTTACAGACGCTGCGTTAATTAAGCTCATAAATGTATGTACTTAAAAATAAAATAAAACAAGTGCAATGAATAACCTGAAGTAATTCTAGTATCTAACATTTTATTAGTGCTTACTTGGATTTATCTTATGAGTAACTAAACATAATACTCGATAATATTGTTTGATGTCGTTACCTAAATAAATACCTTTTTAATGATTTAGTCTATTTTGTGGAAGTCGATCCACTGGAACAATTTTATTTCTATGAAATGAGGTTTTATCGCAGCTGGTAGAGAATCGGAAGGTAAAAAAACGAGATCAATTCAGGTAATTCATATACATACCTACAATCAAAACTCAATGGGATAGAGATATATAACGTTATTGGTCGTAAAGATGAACATGGAAAAGTTAACATCAATCACATTTCCCAAAGAAAAAACAAAAGAGATTTATGAGTCATTTCCTATACCTAAATAACATAGTAAATAGTACCTTCGCATGAAATTGCACAGGCAAACCACTACGTTAATGAAATTAACATTGTAAATAAATAATTGTAAAAACTCATCAACGAAATTGTTCACGTGCAATTCCACAGATAAAAACGTAACTCTTCTATTAACCAACAAACATAAAACAACAAAGTAACATGCTAAAACCTCACTCGCTAGTCGTAATAAAACTACAGACGATAAGCGGCAACAAAATGTATACCGCTACCCTCGAAGCCTTATTGTTATTAATAAAAATCATAGATTAAAGGCTCTGGGCGCGGTATAATGCGGGATAATTAAAACGATTGTTCCATATTACCATTATCATAGTGGAGTGCGTCCAATTTTGTTTTGACGACTTTTTTTACGAGTCACAGAGCCTCCGAGTTTATACGGACCGATAATGTTTAATTTACGAGGTCGTAAAGTGAGCCTCACTTTCCCTCTATAGCGCGACTTTTCATTAAATCATGGATTTTCTATGACATATTTAGATGGGACCATTTGTAAGCGTTTTTGCTTTTCTCATTCAAATGTTTTTTTTTTATTTTGTTTCTACAGTTTCACATGTTTCAGAAAAATGTGTTTTGAATTGTTACTTGGCTACCAACACGAGAAGACGGATTACGGGAAATGTTATCTTCTCCCTTTTTTCATGGTTCTGGAGTAGGAACGGATAGTTTTGAGCCATGCAAGAACGTGTTGATATTAATTAGCTTAACCAGTTTAAAACTTTAATTTTTACGTTTCTTGTGTTCTGTTTTTTTTACCTTATATGTATGTATTAAAGAAACTATATATTTATATATACTTTTCCTTTGTTTCAGTTCCTACGTAGCGACGGAAATATTTAAAACAAATAGAGAATGTGCTTAAATAGCAGCCTGCCTTTGAAATCTGAAGAGTAATGTTATGTTATGAATGTTAGTGAAGCTTGGGAGGTTTGCCAAGATTGTATAAAGTGCAGTTTGATAGACTCTGCCTACCCCAATAGTATATCGGAAAGGCGATACAACAGTTGAGCCATTTAAGCAATATGAAAATACATAAAATATTCGCGCTTATGACCAAACGAGCTTTTACAGCGAAGTTTTATTTTGGTCTATTTTTCATAGGCGTTTTATGAAAAAAGGTTTTCGCGGATTCGCATTTTGGACAAAAGAATCCTTCATCTAAACGTGCGTATTAAACATTTAGAATACCTTCACCCCGAGGCTGTGAATGTAAGTTAAGCTTTATGGAACAGTAAATAAACTATAATACTGAATAATATGTTGATATAAAAATAAACATAAAGTGTAACATCTTGCTTTCGATTGCATCGATAGTATTTTTAATATTGTACTATCTCTCTAGACAAGTACAGATAAATCCATTTCACATTAATATCAGTTCACACGATATTGTATGCCTATTACTTACTAGATTTATTAAAATAAAACACATATTTATTAATATAAAACTTCAATTGAAGCAATAAACTTAACTTCGTCATATTTTTTTAACCTTCAAACCTGTTTAGAACATTTAAAAAAAAACTGTGATTTCAAAGAAGTGCGTGTACTGTGGCACCTATACAAAAATCAGTATGCAAAACCGTCTTTAGGGCAGAGGCCTCGTTTCCGTCCATCCTTTAACCTTAGCACTTTCTAAGTAATCTACTCATTCGCCTTGACCCTTACGTACGTCTACATATAAACTATTTTTCAGTGACACATCATACGGGGTAACCAGCACCAAAATTCCAAGCGAATGCTTCATTTTGAGATAAAAATCTTTCTTTTCTTGGCAATCCTGTGCGCTTACAAAGCTTTGCAGCGATTTCGTTAAAAATCCCAGAGAAAAATCTTGTTTGGAATTATTCTATGTTCGTCTTGAATTTGAAATAGAAAACAAAAAGGTTCTTGTAATCGCTGTGACTTCAGTCGACCATTTTTTCATATAGTTAATATTAACACTTTTATTATATAAGCATAATAAGCATAAACATAAACGTTCACGCCGAATATCCCCGAAGGGGTTGGCAGAGGTACTAATACTTCTGAACATCACGTGACTTTGTCACCCGGTGTTCAGAGTACCCACGTTTTGCATGGACAGTGTACTCACGTGATAGGGGGCAGGCCTATCGCCGTTTTGTACGAATACACTGTCACATGACTAAGTACAACTCAGCCATGTGGGTTTCCTCACGATGTTTTCCCTCACCGTTAACAACCATGATAAATTAACCACACATATGTCTATATAAAAGACAAATTGGTGTAGGCCCGACCCAGGATTTGAACACCAGTCGTTTGCACGATAACCGAGTGTTCTACCCACTGGGCTATCACGGTTATTATATATTGTATTATTTGCTGATATAATAATAATGGAATACAATTATTTAATTATACTAGCCTACATTGTATGTCGAATCAAAATCTTTGCAGATCTGTGAGTTAATGTTTTATCTGCTTTGAGTACCAGTAAACCATAAGTATAACTATACCTGTGTTGTATTTTTAAATTATCCACGTTTTTAAATGTGTTAAAGCCATGTTTTGAAAAATAGCAAGAGCATAGGAAATAATAAATGCTCGTTTGTAAGAAGCCATTCAGAATACGCGTCGCAAGTGTGGAACCCGAACTGTAACATCTATATTCGACGTATCGAGGGTATCCAAAGGAGGTACCTTCGATATCAAGACGCACGGTAGTGCGTCAAGCCAAGCCAAGGCGGCGAGCGCGCACCGTATGTGTATATTACACGAACCATTTGGAGCGACTTTTTACACCATCATAACTCAAAATCTAATCAACATAAACCAACCAAATTTGGCTCATTTGTTGATATCAAGGATACAAACTAGTAACCTAATTTCCATAAATACATAACAAAGGGTTATTAAGATATAAACGTCCAAAAATCGCGATTTTTTTAGTGACTCACTGACATATAGATCAAAAAGCTAACCCACTTCCAGATATCCCAGGAAGTTGAAATTCGGCATCCAGGTCGGTGATCAAATATTAACAAAGGGAAAAATCTGAAAACGGAGAATTTTTAAGATTTTTCAATATTTCCCTCACAAGAACATTTTGTATAGAAATCATAATAAATTCCATGATGTTTACGCCTGATCCGCGTGTATAGGCAATCCGCAGGCGCGGCGGCGCGGAGATCGCTGGCGGGAGAACGCACTACGCAACCAACCACCGTCGACTTAACACACATATTGTAAATGTAATAACTGTCTTATTTAAAAGTAAATGTTTTATTGGCAAGTCTTCGTCTTTATTATTCCTTGCCTTAACATTTGGTGACCGTGACAGGACAACCTGCCTCCACTTCAATGGCGCCTTGGACGTGTGTCACGCCTCTATCCAGGAGCGGACGGTGTTAGCCGGGTTGCTGATGTAACCACATCAAAAGGGGTCTTACGTAGAGCAGTAAATAGGCTTTGTTTACTACCCCACGAGAATATTAAAAGCTAACTACATCAAGCTTTCAACGTCCCGGAGGATGTTTACGCCTGATCCGCGTGTATAGGCAATCCACAGGCGCGGCGGCGCGGAGATCGCTGGCGGGAGAACGCACTACGCAACCAACCACCGTCGACTTAACATACATATTGTAAATGTAATAACTGTCTTATTTAAAAGTAAATGTTTTATTGGCAAGTCTTCGTCTTTATTATTCCTTGCCTTAACACATGATGAAATGTTGTTGACGCTAATATAAAACTCCGTTCTGAATAGGTTTAGGTATGCTATGCATACTTACTTGATCATTCATTAAACTTCGACGCTAAAGTTATTTACAATTACAAAACTCAAACTATGAGTATAGGTACAGGTACTGTACTAGCACAGCCCGGTTGGTTGCGAACAATAGCAATACATTTCTTCAATATATAAAACTCAGATTCGATTCCTAACATAACATAACATAAACGTTCACGCCGTTTATCCCCGAAGGGGTTGGCAGAGGTACCAATACTCCCGAACTCACACGGCAAGCGCCATTTAGTTTCCAGAGAAGGTACCCACGTTTTGCTTAGACAGTGTACTCACGTGATAGGGGGCAGGCCTATCGCCGTTTTGTACGAATACACTGTCACATGACTAAGTACAACTCAGCCATGTGGGTTTCCTCACGATGTTTTCCCTCACCGTTAGCAACCATGATAAATTAACCACACATATGACTTTAGAAAAGACAAATTGGTGTAGGCCCGTCCCAGGATTGGAACTCACGCCCTTCTGTTTTTCGGGCGGGTGTTCTACCCACTGGACTATCATGTCGCTTCGCATTCGATTCCTGTCGTACTAATTAATAGGTATCATAACACCTAGTACCTATCTCATGTCAGCAGAACGGCGACCACTGTATGAGTCATACAGTATGAGTATGACACAACATCGGATAGCGTTTTCATAATACACAGATACCTACTAATCATTAAACCTAAGGAAATTAAATAAAATGAATTGATTTTGTGTAATGTCAGCGCTCATAATCAAATTTAATAACATAATACTATTTTATGATTGTAATAATGATAATTACATACATGCAATAACATAAACTAACTTAAACTTAGTCGCTACCACGTCTCGCTACAAGCGTGGGGCCACAGGAGATCACAGGGCAAGACGCACGGGGTGAGGGGCAGGGGCGGGGCATGACGGGAACTGCGAACGTACCAAAGCGAGCGCCAGCCGCGCTCATACGCGCGAGCGACCCCATGCTGTTCGGTTGTCTAGCGAAATCCCGCCTATAAGGTTGAGTTTTATGCTTCGTCGTCGTATGAGTTACAGCTGGTAACGGTGTTGTAAATTCTGTTTTTTTTCTTGCTGATTGCTTTTAGATTGGGTTGTTTGTAGGTTTGTTTCTTTTGCCAAATTCATTGATTTGTTTGATTAAAATAGTAGATAGACAGTAAGGTAGGTATAATATCAAACGCAGAAAAAAAAATACCAACTTATTTCTTAACAAAAAGTAATGATATCCCACCAAAAACATTTTAAATGTAAAAAATGTTAGCCAAGCAAATACAATACAAAAATTTATAATATGTTAACTAAAAGACTTCGCAGACAAAAGGATTGATATCTGAATGGTTGCCATGCACTGCAGATAATCCTGAAATACAAAGTAGATAACACGTTAAATTAAAGTTTTGATTTAATTTGGCTCGTTTCCACATACGAGTTATCATGATAATCAACTTATCTGCTAGGTACATTTTAATTTGATTTTGTGGTGAAAACAAGCCAAATTAAATCAAAACTTTAATTTAACTTGTTATCTACTTTGTATTTCAGGATTATCTGCAGTGCTTGGCAACCATTCAGATATCAATCCTTTTGTCTGCGAAGTCTTTTAGTTAACATATTATAAATTTTTGTATTGTATTTGCTTGGCTAACATTTTTTACATTTAAAATGTTTTTGGTGGGATCTCGATTACAAAACGCGACAATATACAGCCGGTTACCATCAGAGGTGCATTCGATATCATTTCTTGTCCCTTGAAGCCAGGCGCCATATAAGTGACATATGTTACTTGTTTGATATTGTTAAAGTAGTGGATTGTCCCGAGTTGCTTAGCAAAATTTACTTACGTACCAACCAAAAGGCCTAAAGGAAACGGCCTGTCTTAAGTGTCCCAAAAGCTAATACTAATTATTATAGGCGTAACTCATTTCTATTACGTGCATGTACTCAATTTAATGAATCAATAGTAGATTTAGATATTTTCGATACAAGCACTAAAAGAGTAAGAAAATTATGAACTTATTTGCATTTCAGCCAATAATTTCTACACTAAACTAAACATTATAATTATTTAATTTTTACCTTAATCTTTTAGTTCTATAAGTATTATGTAATTTTTCTATAGGTGAAGATTTGTAAATCTGTTAATCTTCCAAAGAAAATAAGAAGGCAGTTATAAAAAGTATGTAAGCGATTTTGCAAAGTTAAAATCAATAGTGTTTGTTAACATCGATGGGATCACCAGATGTCGGTACAAGAATGTAAGAGGCATACGAGGATAAACTTTATAAGGAACATTTTCGTCTTTGTTTTTCGTTCATTTCCTTCACGTACATTTTAAAATAAGAGATTCATCTGTCAACGCATATAAATTTAAGCAAAATAAATGTAACTTTACCCAAGGGTTCCCCACTAAATTGAAATTAAACTAAGCCCTAAGGGTCGCCGCACACTTTCGTGGATCGAATATATAAAATGTCCATTTACGTCCGAAATCGTTACGTTAATGTTTTGTTCGCATGAATGTTACATGAGAAAATATTGTTAACGATTTTCATTGTTAATTAGCTAATATATATTTCCAAAGATCGTGATCAAATTTAATTCTACATTATGTTATGGTAAATAGTTTTAAGTGTTGTTTTCTCTTTCGCACTTTTGTTGAGAAAAAAGGAAAAGTATAGGAAATTGTTATCTTTAATGGCTTTCTCAGGAATGTTGTTAATAATCAACTACATACTGATGTGTTAAATAATATAATGGACCGGTTTAATAGGCTAGTTAGAATACATAATATCCCTTACTTGTTACACAGTTTTAAGGACCACCTGCCACAATTTTCACACAAATTTAATTTCATTCATTTATAGTTTTTAATTTCATATGCTAAAAACTGCAAGCTTTAAGTATAATTAATTTGTAAGTATTTTCAGCAGTTCAGTTCAGAGTAAACATAATAGTTATAAGATTCAGAATAGTTCAGATTAGTTATACGATGAATATCTATATGGATGGATGGTTGGTTTCTTTACCTGAAAAAAACCAGCAAGCAACACTCAAACAGATGTCTTACCCTATCAAGGATTGACTTTGAGTATGACAAAAGACTAATGAAAAATATTTTAAACAAACTAAAACTTCATCACATTATTTTCAAGCAAGTTCTAGTAAAAGTTCCGACGCACTCAATCTAAATTAGTTGTTATTCCCATCGTGTTAAGCTTGGAAATTATGAAGCCGCAAAACGCAAGTTGTTACATAGTTTTAGGAAATATCGACACTGTTATAGTTTGGGAGTCGAATTTAACTTTTCGTATTAGTAAGGCCCCGGAACATTATAGATTAAATCGTGGTACAAACTTTAGGGGCTTCTACACACGAAGCCTGTTGTATATAGACTTTATATTTACTTAAATACAATGCATTTAGCCTCCAGTAGTTGGGATCCTTAAACGTTTCCGCTTATAAAGGGTTTACTTCGAAATAACAACTACCAAGTAAAATTCTTAGTTAAGTCCTTAGGTTATCTTACTATGAATGTATGTATAATTTATCATGGTTGTTAGCGATGAGGGAAAACATCGTGAGGAAACCCACATGGCTGAGTTGTACTTAGTCATGTGACAGTGTATTCGTACAAAACGGCCATAGGCCTGCCCCCTATCACGTGAGTAACACTGTCCAAGCAAAACGTGGGTCTCTGAAAGCCAGGTGACAATGTCACGAGATGTTCAGAAGTATTAGTACCTCTGCCAACCCCTTGGAGACGTGACCTTTTGAGTTTGAGTTATCTTAATATGAATGTAGTCTATAAAGCAAATTTGGAAGTTATAATTTTCGAATGAATTTGAATGATTATTGATAAGTAATGACTTAAGGCAGTAATGAAAAAAAGGAATTAGTCAGTGAAAAGAAATTGAGCGTTGTAAATAAAATGATATTTTTCCTGCGTCACATTTTCTTTTTTATTTAGTCGTCACAATTTAATACACATCCTTTAATATTTTTTTAAGGAGTTAATATAAATATGGCTTGTATTTTGAAATAAAACCAGGGTTTTGTAAATTTCGGAGGAATTTCTAATAACAATTATATAAAGCATACAAGAGAGGCGGGCAAAAGTTTGAAATAATAACAATTTTATGAACTCGCTTAACTCGGGGCTAAATTAACAAGTATTTATCAAAGCCTTTGACAGAGGGAGTGAAGGTATAATTAAGAATTGTTTTTTGTGCTACAAATATTTTTCATTCGTATAACATTTTCTAATTGTTGGAAAATTATTTGCAGATCAATTTGGCGCGTCAGCTCTGATGTAAAGAGTAATATTCATATTCATCTTGATCTATAGATATTATTTTAGCCGTTAAAAACTTGAAGATTATAAAACAAAAACATTGATATATTATCTGTTAATAAGAAACCTATTTCATATAAATATAATAAAAAATTCCAGGTGGGCTAAGATTATCACTATATAAAAGATAATGAATGGTTTTTAGGCTATTTATCATACGATATAGTAATAATGCTATTCCAATAGTGATATTGGAATAGCAGCACAGATATAAGAGTCGGGTTGATTTTGGAACAAAATTTGAGATCAGAAAATCCTCCTAAGTGGTTAAAAAAAGATGGTTACCAATTCTAGTGACTAAAAAGGTACCATATCTTAAAAACCCTTAGTCATCGCCTACAAAACCTTTAGTAATCTCAGAAAAATACAAAAACTTTTTTGAGCCGAAGACGTAAACGATAAAAATTTATTATTGAATCCATGAGTATTCAAATATTTAGGTGTTAACCATTATATAGTATATCTAATATTAGGTAGAAAGATGACTATGTTAATAATGGTTCGATCAATATTGTTGATTGATATTAGCGCAGTGTATGCCAGACACATAGGGGTTATTATCAGACGTGGGATAAAGCGAGTCAGCGTACCGTGTTTATGTTAATAATTTGGCAACACAGTGCACAGCTATTGCTTCGAAAATAGTATTGATCTTATCTCAGCATGTAAGTAATACTCATATTCCCTTTTCGTTCATATCTTCATCATATCGTCTATATATAAATAGAGGACGACCACGCAATAACATCAAAAAGAGAATTAGTTAGAGAAGTAAAAAGTGTCAAAATAAAAAGGGCATGTACGAAAATATTTATGGATGTAGATGTAAACGAAGCTCGAAAGGTTTGCCAGGATCGTACAAAGTGGCGATCTATAGTCTTTGCCAACCCCAATATGAACTAATGGCCCAAGTATATGAAAGATCTTTTAAGATAAATAAAAAGCATATTTCATTTTATGGTATAATCACTACAATATAGTTTTTCTCTTTAATTTTAAAAGATTACGTCTAAAACGTTACCTTTGGTTTAAAACGTTATCAATTTCAATAAACTGAATAAATTTTAAAGATTTTTAGAAACTGAACTTACATTCTAAGCTATATCAACGTCTTATCATTGACGCTGACTCAGGATTTAAACTCACGGTCCTTCGAGTCAAAGCCAAGATCTTACCACTAAGCCACCAATATGCACTCATTCACACAAACTGCTTATTTTTATCAAACCGTGACACAAAAAAGATGTTTTGTAAGAAAGCAATGACGTAATGCAGAGCGAATCGAGTTCGGTGCATACTCGTATCTTGAATAAAGTTTTAATAGATTCACTGAAACTAACCGATGAAACATGCTGCCTTTTCGAGGGAATAGTTTTGTGTGGTTGCAACCTAGTGCAAGATAGGCGTAGATAGTACTTTTATGGTATCACTATTTTGGAAATATGGTATGATTTTGATATATTTTTAACCAGCAACGGGTTTAAAAGGCCGTATAGTATTGGCTAGAAATGTTACTTCACTAAATTATACTGTGTGTATTCTCGAATTGACTACGGTAACAGGGCTTTTTGAGTACCAAATAAGCTATGGTTGTATGGTTGTTTTTTGCTCATTTTTTTTTTAATTGTATCCGACTATAGCAGAGAAATTAATTGTTGAGTTACAATTTTTACCAACATTATCGATTGGAGAAAGTTATTTGAGAAACATTGGTTATATAAAGTTGTATAATATAAACCATTTTATAAAATTTAAACAAAATATAGATATGCAAATATTGATAATTTTTTTCATTGGCTTTAGTTAATATTTTTATCGTACAAGTTTTAGTGGCAGCGAACCTAAGAACATGTAAAAAGAAAATTGAAATTTTTGTCAGAGTCAAACGAGTGAGAGAAATATGTTTTCGTTATTGCATTTCTTTAAAGGACTCTCTTTGCTTTGTACCTTCCAACTTATTAGTTTTGTTTGAAATGCTACTGCGCTTTTCTGTCTGAAGACACTCGTGAATGGAGAAATGTCAGTCATTTGAAATTTGTATAAAAGAAAACATTTTTGTTTAATATTTTATTCGCTTTTATACAAATTAGAATGCGTATCTGTAAATTACTAAAATAAACAATGATGTGTCTTAAATGTTTTTAATCTGTGTTTTGTATCTATTGAATAATATAATGATTATTACGCCGTGTAGTGTCGGCTTAGAATTGCACTACCCCGTTTCTACCGATGGGTGTACGTAAGAGGCGACTAACGGTATTGGGGCTTTCAAGGGATTTTTGGGCGATGCGGTTGGAGACCCATCACCAACAACCTTTACTTTACCATCTTTTCCCCACTCAATTTTACAAAAGTGGCTGACGAATTTCTAATTCCTTAGCTCCTATAGCCGTGAGTATATGTATGTATGTATGTATGTCTCCTCCCAACTTCCAAAAGTGTTTGAAGAAATTCTTATTCTGAAACTCTGGCTACCCCTTCTAGGGATCTACAGCCGTGAGTATATGTATGTATGTATAATGATTTTCCTTCCTACTTCGAATCTTAAAGAAATTATTGCCATTCATTATAAACCCATTTGCTAATTTACATCTCTTTTTGCAAAGGTTTAATCGATGATTAATTTATATTTAATAGATAGCTTAAAAGTGCAACCAATGTACAAACATACATATATATACTCACGGCTATAAATCCCTAAAAGGGGTAGCCAGAGTTTCAGAATAAGAATTTCTTCAACCACTTTTGGAAATTGGGAGGGGAATATGCACAAAATTTAAAGTTTTTGGTTGATTCTCCAACCGCATCGCCAAAAATCACTTATGTATGTATCAATGTAAACCGGTTCCTATTTCGGCTTTATTTGCCTTACCTCTTAAACACACCACTCATGATCTGAACAAAATATTTAGTTATATACATATTATCACGCCATTAGTTTCCATTGTAGTATTTCAAGTTTTATAAAATCAAAAACAACATATTTTAAGTGAAAGAGATGTGAAAGGGTTTTTTTATTACTAAAGTATTAACCTGGATAATTCTTAACGTAAACTACATTTTGCATCATCTTCGCAAACTGTCTACAAATAAATTAAGAGACCTAATTTTAAATTGTTAGTTAGAACTAAGGCTGGTAATGTAGAAAATAACAAAGAGCTTTTTTACAGGCGTGAAAATAGGAATGAGGTACTAATACGCAAGTTCCGCAACACCGGAAGCGACGCGCGCGTCGGAAATGAGCTTTCGATATCCGCTTCGTTTCGCGCACACTAGTGATGTTATATTATCGATATTGTTCATTTTTCAAATTGCTGCGGTAACTGAGAGCTCTAGTTAAGATATTTTTTGTAG
This sequence comes from Bedellia somnulentella, assembly GCA_963576735.1. Taxonomy (NCBI): domain Eukaryota; kingdom Metazoa; phylum Arthropoda; class Insecta; order Lepidoptera; family Bedelliidae; genus Bedellia; species Bedellia somnulentella. Next base: position 17,423,364 of record OY755180.1, on the reverse strand, counting down.
TTTTCAGGAGGCCCAGCAGTAGCGTTATTTCATCGTGACTCTGTTGGAATGAGATAAAAGTATACGATACTATGCAAGTGCAAAAGAGTTAGCTAGTTTATACCACATGATATCTAGTTTAAAGGTCGCTCGAAGGGAATGATACAATATCGATTTAAAAAGCGCGATTTTCTTTTGAAAATCCATTGCAATTATTAAACCAGCATCATATTTTACATATGTTCAAAGTCACAATTTCAGGATTGGTTTCCGAGTCTATAAAAGCGAATTTTTTTTTCTGACAAAACACCACAGACAGTTTTCCGTACACCTAACATTTTTATGTCCTTTAGCAATACATACATATACTCACGTCTATAAATCTTTAGAAGGGGTAGCCAGAGCTAAGGAATTAGAAATTCCTCAGCCACTTTCGGAAGTTGCGTGGGGAAAAGATGGTAAAATAAAGGTTGTTGTTGGTGATGGGTCTCCAACAGCATCGCCCAAAAATCCCTGAAAAACGCCCCAATACCGATAGTCGCCTTTTACGTACACCCACCGGAAGAAATGGGGTAGTGCTATTCTAAGCCGACACTACACAATTAGCAATATTTTAATGAAAAGAACTGTCACTGCAGTATAACTACAATAGGAGTTTTAAGTGTTTATTGAATAAAAATAAAACAAATATTAGGCCACTGGAAAAGTTACAAATACTAAATGTTAATCAAATCATTTTATTAATTAAGGCGTAATACCGTTTGATGGCCAACTGGCAATCATTTCCGTGTTATCAAGACCCCGCTAGCCAATAATCGATATAAGCCAATCGGCAAACACAGCCCATCACTATTTTTGCACAAATCCATCTTCCGCTGGCAGCCCCAATAATATTCTCATCAAATATTTGCTGGGTTCTGATTTATGCTCGGTGCTGCATTAATATTGTATTTCACGCTATCTCAACATTTATCAATGAATTTCATCTTCTCCGAATATATTAATTGAAACTATATTCCGTCGTTGGCGAAATGAAAGTAACAATAATGATCATTCATTTATTCACTGTGGCTGGGTTATGACGGGTTACAATAGCACTAACCTATTTCTTTCCGCTGGTGGCGTAAGAGGCGCTTAAGGCATTATTAGAGCTTTTAAACATCATCAAACTTCTCTCAACTCAACTTTCAAAAGTGGCTGAGGAATTTATAATGCAGATGCTCTGTCTACCCCGTGTTTGGTATTGATAGCCGTGAACTGCTCTCAATACTACCTGATTAAATTACTTATTGTCTTAGATTTATTCGTTCAATACAGAGATAGGCCTGCCCCCTATCACGTGAGTACACTGTCCAAGCAAAACGTGAGCATTCTGAACACCAGGTGACAATGCCACGTGATGTTCAGAAATTTTAGTACCTCAACCAACCCCTCCGAGGATTTAAGGCGTGAACTTATGAGTTTCAAAGTCAACCTTAGTCGCAGATACCAAATCTGTCATATATATACTCCTCACAGCCCATATATGTCCCCACCAAGGGGCTCGAGCCTACTCTATCTAGGGCGATTTGGCCATAGCCATAATATATACTGGCGTACATAATTTGATTATCCACACGTATTATAATTATTCCATTTTGAAACTGTCGTTTTATCAATGTTCCCCATTTCTGGTCTAGAGCTTTAACTATGTATGTAGTTATGTCCTTATATTTCGTGTATGTTAAAGCTAGATTAGATTAGCTGGAAGTACCGGCTTAGAATTTCACTACCCCTTTCTACCATCTTGTCCTCTATCAACTTCCAAATGTGGCTGAGGAGTTTCTAGCTCTGAAGCTCTGGATACTTTGGATTTGTGGCCGTGAGTATATGTATATAAAATAGATAATGCGCAAAGTCGAATATGATGGTTAGTGTATTTATAATAGTGAAGTATGATATTGAACCAACTCAACTAGTGCCATGGTACCAAGGTTGGCCTTAGCTGCTGTGCAAGAAAGTACAGTTGTACCAAGGCTAACACGATCTAGTATTTAATAATTTATTCAACAAATACGTGCTATTTTATTATTGAATACGAGATTATATTATTGAAGGTAGCTTACGTATAAACTAGAGTATAGATTTGACATTTACTTTTATACTCGTATAATAAAAATGTAGATACAAATTGTTGTATTTTACGGTAAATAATAATGAATAATTAGGCTAATATAATATCATAATAATTGAATTAATAAATTAGATAATAAATTTAATTTTAGGCTTTTCCATTTCTTTAATTATATTGTATTTGTTCTTACTCACAGAGACCATGGATCACCCCTTAGGATACAATCCTGGCAAACCTCTCTATCTTCATTCATGCTGCTTACCCCAAATGGAACTAACGGCGTGAGTATATGTATGTATGCTTACTTACAAAATGTATGGGACAAGTCTGAAATTATTGCAAAAACAATAACTTTTTAATGAAAGTTACAATAGTTTCTATTGATTTAATTGTCAAATGATAAATATTAATTTCACGGTTAAAAAGAGGAAGTTAGTGTTCCAGAATTGGAAATTCTTATTAACTATTGAAAGCTGATAGTGGAAATTTTGAAAATTTCGTCTTCATCCCAAATAGAGATCTAAAGAAGTCGAGAATCAAAAATGACTGATAATCTTTTATAGGTAGAAAGAAAAATACAATAAAATGAATATATCTAAAATCTGTATATAAAGAGATACCATACTTCTTTAAATGTCGCTACTCAATAATTCAATTTCCATCAAAAAGACAGTCACATCAATTACAACCACTCCAACCTTCATAAGTTAATGGGCATCGAAGCGGATCCGACAGAACACAAAATGGAGACAACAGATCGAATGTAATATAAAATATCTTTTATACAAGCTTTATTTCAAATATCTACGCAACTTTCTCTTCATTATTTCTTTAGGCGCTCGCTCCTTTTTCCGTCAAAGGTCGCTTTTCACCTGCCAAGCCGTCAATGTCACCCAAATCACAGAGCCTTCCCTCACGATTGCATTAGGATGATAAAAGTAATGGTTCCTGTCAAACCTCACTTCGTATTATTTCCAACGATTTTTGCTATGCCGAAAATACGCAGGAAAATAATATTTCGTCCATCCCTTTCACACTACAGGTGTGTGTGCGGGACAGCGTTTATGTAAATAAATTGTAAAAGGGAACGATGGCGAATGGAAGTACATGTGAATATAATGTCTTGTGTTTTCACCATTTGTAACAATAAAGAAGGGTAGAATGGAAAACGTCTGTATTTCACTAAAGAGTGCGAGCGACGAGAGAACGCTGTAGAGATCGCATCTTTTGTGAAACAGTTATGGCCATTAGACGAATGAAAATATATACTCATCGTTAAATATTTACTTTTGAACACATGTTTCGTTAAAAATTTTATGCGTTATAAATACTAACAATGCGTAAACTGCAAGTGTATACGAAAAAAAAGTAATTTTATATAATATAATCTCTTTTATGTGTTGCAAATGATGAAGTAGAATTTGCCTGAACCTCACATACGGATGATTTTAAAAATCTTTATTAACATCTTTTACTTTTTGTCCATAAAATATTTCCCTATCTCTGGCTACCCCTTTTTGGAATAGCCATGCATTATTAAATAAAGTTTTCTCTAACACATTGTTTCTCTACATCACTTCCAAGTTGCAATGTCTCGAGCAGCTAAATCAGGTAGTGCTGTTCAAACGGAGCATCCAGTATGTTTGTTAACTTGCCGCTACCAACGTGGCACTGCTTTGTATGGGTTGCTCAATTTAATAGGTTACTCGAGGCGGAAGTTTCTTCAAAGATACACAATCTCTTTGTTTTCTTGTGTTACTGAATAATTTTATTTTACAATTTTATCAATTCTGTTCGTTAATCTCGCATATGTGTAATTTGGCTGATTATTATTTTCTGGCTTCGACTGTTGTTTAGAATGTTTATGTGTATAAAAGAGTACAGTAAAGAGATGAGGAATTGTGTCATGTTCCTACTTATATTAATCTTTTTTTACTAGTACAAAGTGCCTAAACAAAGCAAGTAAAAGGCAACTGCGACCTGGTGAGACAAAGCAAATACTTATAATATTCTGTTGCTCATCCATACCCTTATTTACAACACAACACTATCACTTTGCATATGATCCCAACAGATTTCACGTTCCATTACTCAAGTTATCGCTACTTAGTTCCGAAAGCTGCAAAGATTCAACACAGAACTCTCGTCAAGTCTGCTAGGTAATTAGGAACGTTTTAGTACTGACATACGTACCACGGTTGGGTACCCGCGTCTGTAACACTCATCGTAAACTTTGGACTAGACCGCTACAGTTTCCGTAATTTGTAGCTTGTTGGTACATAACGCTTTATGGCTCCCGGAGGCTTCATTTATTTTATTAAGCATTACCCCATACATGTTCGAAGGCTTTCAGGGCAACGAACTAAGAACGAGTTCCCACGTGAAATGGGAAAGTGATATAACTGACTTAATCTTCGTCGTATGGTCATTTGTTTGGGGAATTTAGCGGCTTTAAGGGTAATGTATCGAGTTAATATTCTATGTGTAGGTTAAGATTAGTAGTAGTAGGAGCGTAACCCTGTTGTCGAAAAATATGACTTTTAAACTGTTTTGTAGTCAATAAGCGATATACCGTAATATTAAAATTCTCCCTACTTCCATTCGAAAGTTAGCCTTAAACTTAATTCCTGATAAAGTCAAATTTATTTTCAGTCAACTAAATTTATATATTTCTTTATTCCTATGATAGATCCAGTACTTACATAGCTGCATATCAAAAAAGGACTTTTAATCTCTTATTATTACCTGAAAGCAAAATAAACAACTGTTAGCTACATATAATACATTTTATAGTACTTAATCTATATATCTTGTCTTTCGGATTAATATAGTTATTTATACCTAAATTAATATGTTAAACGCTGTTGGATGTTATTTATAAGTTTATTAAATATTAATAAAATACAAATCATATAATTAATACACATATATTAAAAAAAAAATTAGCATGGGTGTTAACTGCAATGGCTTTTTTTTAATAAATATGAATAAATGTGAATAAATAAATAAACATTAAAATCACGGCTCTTAATTGATTCTACAGTCCATTCATTCAATAAGAGAGAGACTTAACCGTAAGTTTAAATGGTTTTTTATTGTAAAAAAAATAATTGTTAAATCATAGAAATTGTTTTTTTTTGCTGTGTAGTGTCGGCTTAGAATAGCACTACCCCATTTCTTCCGGTGGGTGTACGTAAAAGGCGACTAACGGTATTGGGGCTTTTGAATGGACTTTTGGGCGATGCGGTTGGAGACCCATCACCAATAACCTTTATTTTACCATCTTTTCCCCACGCAACTTCCAAAAGTTGCTGAGGAATTTCCAATTCCTTAGCTCCGGCTACCCCTTCTAGGGATTTATAGCCGTGAGTATATGTATGTATGTGTTTTTAATCCCTGAAGAAGTCATAAATTAACTTTTTAAAATTCCAAACCAAGTTACAATCGCGACATCAGAACTTAATAAATCTAAAACGTTTCCGAACATAAAAAGGCAAATAGTGTTCATCAGAGTTTAATATTCACAAATCAATTCGGAATTCATGAATAATTTTTGCGGAGCGCTGTACGCGACCAGATTGGCGTTTCACTAAGAAAGCACTTTATTAATTGAACTCACTAATTAAACTCAAACCAGCGTAGTGTAATCAATGGTGAAGGCTTTCATTGTTACACCACTCTTAGTTGTTACTGCGTTTGACAGTTGTATTATAGGTATTTGGATGTGTGGAAGCTTCGAAGTTTGAGTGTGGGTTATTTATTAAATTACTAAACAATACTTGCCGTGTAGTGTTGGCTTAGAATGGCATACATACATATACTCACGGCTATAAGTCCTTAGTACGGGTAGCCAGAGCTAAGGAATTAGAAATTCCCCAGCCACCTTTGGAAAGTTGGGTGGGGTAAAGATGACGAAATAAAGGTTGTTGGTGATGGGTCTCCAACCGCATCGCCCAAAAATCCCTTAATAGCCCCAACCCCGTTAGTCGCCTCTTACGTACACCCACCGGAAGAAATTGGGTAGTGCTATTCTGAGCCGGCACTACGCAGCTAATTTTTTACCATCTTCTCCCCTGTTATCTTCCAAATGTAGCTGAGGAGTTTTTAGCTTTGGCTACCCTTTTTTCTGACTAATGACCGTGGGTATATGTATGTATGTACCAAGCAATAACTATTTGGTTTTATATTGGTGACGGCTAGAATCCAAGCTATGGTACTCAAATCAAATATTTATTGGTTTACCACATCACGAAAACTTTTATTATTACCATCTTTTCCCAAATCAACTTCCAAAAGTGGCTGAGGAATTTCTCATTCCAAAGCTCTGGCTACCCCGTTAAGGGATTCATAGCCGTGAGTACATGTATGTATGTATGCACATCATTATTATTTTTTTTGAGTAATTCAAGATTACCATGTTAAATGTAAAATTAACTTACATATACTATTTATAAATATAAATTACAAATTGATATATCATATTTAACTATATTAAACTTGTGAAGTCTACATTAGAAAATAACAGCAAATTCTCAGAATTTCAATCACAAAATGAAACTTTCAGTTAATAAATGTACGATCAAAATTAATTAAGCTAAAATCTAATACTACATAATAGATCAGATTCATTAATTACAATTAATGATTTTGAGGTTATTTTACGCTATTCTAGCGCTATTCAGCTATTATAAATGCAAAACTTGAATGCAGTTGCAAAGTACACATAGAAATCAATCGCGCGCCCGGCAGCGCTGCAAGAGCTAACAGAACTGAAACTTGCGCTGCAAGAGCTGGTAAAGATTAATAACTTCGAGATTGTATATTGATTGTATTTCAATGTTATAAGTCAGTTGTACAGCAGAATTTTGGTGAGGCTGTAGTTTTGTTTGGAGCGTTGCATTTTTGGAAATCATTATATCATTGTATTATAGCTGTGTAGTGTCGGCTTAGAATAGCACTAACCCATTTTTTCCGGTGGGTGTACGTAAGAGGCGACTAACGGGTTTGGGGCTTTTGAGGGATTTTTGGGCGATGCGGTTGGAGACCCATCATCAACCACCTTTATTTCACCATCTTTTCCCACACCTTCACCGTGTAGTGCCGGCTTAGAATGTCCCTACCCCTATCTACCCACGGGTGTCGTAAGAGGCGACTAAGGGTATTGGGGCTTTTTATTGGATTTTTGGGCGATGCGGTTGGAGACCCATCACCAAAAACCTTTATTTTACCGCCTTTTCCCCACTCAACTTCCAAAAGTGGCTGAGGAATTTATAATTCCTTGGCTATGGCTACCCCTTCTAGGGATTTATAGCCGTTAGTATATGTATGTATGTATAATATCATTATATTATTATGAAGGAGGTCATGGCTCGTAATTATACACATACATTTATGCGAATGATATCTAGGAAATCAAGATGATGCTACAATTACCCCACTAGCAATTCTTTTTTTCTCCCTTTACAGCTAAGAATGCCCATGTATGTGGAGTTTGGTATATGAAGACGTGGTGTAAACTTCCAGATGGTACTATTAATCGTCACCTCAAGATTTGATGTCATCAAAACGGTTAATATGCAATCATTTATAATACTGTGTTGCTCAAACACTTTAACGCACACCAATAATTTTAATTTCTATTACTGAAACCATATATCTTTGTTTTATAATATTCAGTATACATAGTTGTATTCCAAGCCATTAGCTGTGTAGCGCCGGCTTAGAATAGCGCTACCCCATTTCTACCGGCGGGTGTACGTAAGAGGCGACTAACGGTATTGGGGCTTTTAAGGGAACATATGGCGATGCGGTTGGAGACCCATCACCAACAACCTTATTATACCATCTTTTCCCCACTCAACTTTTCAAAAGTGGCTGAAGAATTTCTAATTCCTTAGCTTTGGCTACCCCTTCCAGGGAATTATAGCCGTGAGTATATGTATGTATTCCAAGCCACAGCTTTTACATATATTCATGAAATATATTATCACTTAAGCAAGCGAAGGCTGAGTAAATCCCAAAGTAAATATGGACGCCATATACTGCTCATAATAAACACAATTACGTCAAAATTACAGTTTCAAGCAAATATCAAGGACTAAGGACCTTAAAGGCTTGATTTCCATAAGGTAGCAATTTCCACGACGATTTTGTGAAGCTATTTAATATAGAGTACATTTACTCACGTCATTATTTATAATTGCGGGAGTCAGGAACTATTTCTATGAAAACCAAGTGTTATTTTTGTTTGTATTAAAAGTACGGGTGAAAGTAAAGTGTTATATTTTTTGGTGAGGACGATCATTGAAGACACATTAAACACGGCTATAAATCCTACAAAGAGGTAGCCAGACTTTAATAATTATAAATAAATCAGCCGCTTTCAGAAGTTAAGTGGTGAAAATATGGTAGGTAAAATATGGGTCTACAACCACTCGCCCAACAAACCTTTATTTGCCTTGACGCACGGAAAGAAATGAGTCAGTGACACTTTTAAACTCAACTCTATTCAAAAAGCCGTAACATATATCCCCAAATAAAGAATAAATAAAGGAAAGAAAAATTTCGACACAGGCGGGAATCGAACCCGCGACCTCGGGTATACGCCCCGTCGCTCTGCCAATTGAGTTACCGTGGCAATGGCTGCCAGTGCGAAATTCTTCTATCCTTTGTTTCTTTTACACTTTTTAAATAGTGTTTGCGTTCCCTACCTCCGATTTTTTTTACAAATTCGGAAGGCAAGTAGCCTTTACAGATAGAATGCAAATGTTGAGAACGCCTAACTATCACATAATTTGAATGTTTTTCTTTATTTATTAGTAATAATCCCCACATGAGGTTTTCATGAACAAAAACAGGCGAATTATATATCCCCAAAGTTGGAAAAGTGGTACTTCTGAACCTCACGCAACATTCTGTAATCTGTTGGTCATAGTAATACATCTGAACGTAATATTTTGCCACTTAATGTTTAAAGTACCTTCTTTTTTAGGCATGCAATGGCATTCTGGCCTTTTAGTTGTTACCGCGTTAAAAAGCACTTTTCTTTAAATTAACATAAAGATAGCACAACAACATTTTAAAGGAATGTACATATTTTTACAGTACAAAAGAGATGTAAGTATAATGGTGGAGCTGAGTCGCATTATTTAATACTTATGCAAAGTAAATAGCATCTTTCCGCAACATAAAACAGAACGGCAATTAAACCTCTCCTCACTTATGGGGCATTTCACTTGTTCCCTCATAATTGCGACCTTCATTCTGGAAAGGGTATTATAAAATTTATGAAATCAAGTCACCCGACCCAGCTTTTCATGGATAACATGTATTTTGTTTTAACGGGATGATAATATGCACTCATGAAATATGGAGGTATGTTTTAAGGAACAAAAATATCACAATCTGTGTAGTAACTCATCTGTTAATAATTGGAAGGAAACTAGTAAAGTGACCGTGTTGTAACGGCTTCGAAAATTACAAACCCATCTTTTTCCATAGAGTTAAAGCATCACATACTCACGTCATTATTCCCTATTGGGGTAGGCAGAGACTATCGATTCCATTCCATTCATCAATCTTTCCATACACTTTCATAACACATTAAGGTCCCAGACTTAGAAATCCAAAGCCAAAGAAACCACATTTCTTATCTCGCCACGGACCTATAAATAACTGGACTGGAATCAGCGCTGGACACGACGTTATCTCCCCTATTACAGTTCATCTGTAGTCATTGAAATGTCACTATCTGCGTCTAGTGTGTAGTCTGTGTGCTAACTGGACAGCTACGGTCATGGCGGCGACGCGCCAAATATGGCGGCTGGATTGGAGGTTAGGAAAGACGCGGGTGATTAAAAATATTGGAAAAGATTTTTTTTATTTTATGGAATTTGTTGATTTGCTTTTATTAATCAACATTATGGGAGGCAGAACGTGTAGTGGTCACTTTGTGCTTTCCTAAGAAACATTTTAATGTTCTGTTGTTTTATCAAACTTCTCTTATTGCTCCTTTATTATTCAGGCTGCCGCTTTTGTTTTCCATACATGTATACAGATTCACACGGTTGTAAATACCAAAAACCCTTTGTTTAATCATTTTTTTAAATATGAAAATACATTTGTATAAAATTTACCAGTTTCTAATCAATGTACCGTTTAACGTATGAGTTTATATTTCTCTTTATTATGTGAAAATCAAAGATTCAAACTTGTGTTTGTTTTTAAAAAACGCTGTTAACTTCACGAAAGTATAAATAAAAAAAAGAAAAATAACGCCATTTCTCCCGCTACGCTTATGGCCACAGTAGAAATAGAAACATGTCACAAAGCCATCTTCGTGGCATTAAACTGCCTATATAGTTAGATAGACATACATACACACATCAACATAGATGTTCCTTTTTATTCTTGCATCATAGTGAAAATATATTTTGTGATAATCAAGTTTACAGCCCATTCGAAGCCGGCTTTGGCGCTAGTGAATATAATTAATTATTTATCGTTGCAAATGATATAAAGCAAGTGACATAGTACTGCTTTGCTCTTATCAATACGGACGGAAGCAATAAATCTTCATTAACCCAGGGGCAATAAATATTATAGCCAGAGATGTTATCGACCGTGATCTAGGGATCGAGTGTACTATTAATTGCTACGTATGTACTAGATCCGTTTTGCACGGGTAGCAACAAATATACCTTGGAACGACTACTTCGGGTAAGGTTATTCTTCAAATATCTAAGATTTCTGAATCACTGTTCATCCAATTGCAAAATTACGCTTTATGCACTGCTGTGTAATAGTGTAATTTTCTTGTCAGTGAAAGAATTTTCCCGATCAGTTCAGTAGTTCCGAAAATTAACCTTCAAAAGAAACATATCTAGTTACAAACTTTACCTTTTAGTAAAATTAGTATAGATTACATTTTATTTATATTTTTTTAAGCAAACGTTTGATACCAATATGTGGAAACTTTTCTGGCTCTGTCTTACATTTTTTTGTTTTGTGTTAAATCTTGTGTTAAAGCTGTTAGTTTTCCTTAAGTAAATAAATAAATTACTTTATATTAAGTTTTTTGTAAACATTATATAATATTACACAATACTTAAGAAATAGTCAGTTTTACAAGGAGTGTAATTGGCAGTCTTATCGCTAAGAGCGAAGTGTTACAGATTATTTATTCTGTATTTATTGTTTCTTAAGTGTTAAGCTAATACTTAGCTTACACATAGCAAATAGCAATAAAAACAAGTGGTAATAATTCAGCAACATACGATATAAATAAAACAGGCCCCGTTCCTAGTTAGAGTTTGCTTGTTGCACCGAGAGGTCATTAAATACTCCTTGCGGCTACGAAACGTGTCTAGGCGGGATCTCAGGCACATCTCGTGAGTCGGACCAGAGCTGCCAACGACATAGGTGCCAATGACCTGCTTGCTTTACTATATTTTATGAGTATGATTTTTGTTGTTTATAATATATCCTATTTTGATTTAGTTGAAATCGTTTATAAATACGTAATAATATACGAGATTGCTCCGAAAACTAGGTGACATAGATGTCACGTGTTATTTAGAATTATTAATTATTATAATCAGAATTAAAAATAGTAAAGAAACTATAAAATTAAACAGCAAGTGAATTTCTACTTCTTTTCAAGGTTTTTGAACCACATATTTTGAATTTAGTCAGATATAAGTACCTACTACAATAAGGCTAGGTCGATATTTCTAATTATAATAATTAGCTTATCCAACATTATTTATATATTTAGGGCAATAAAGATACGAAAACATTAACTTAAGAATCTACATTATAAATGTATGTAATTTGTTACATTGATTATTGCATCAAACATGTTTTTGCGAAATAGCACCGATTCAAATAATTGCAAAGAAAATGTTATGTTGGCGAAAATCGCAGAGAAAACTCGTTAAAATTACAAAACGTAAACGAAAACCGTCGGGCAACAAAGAAGACTGCGAACATTAAAATTGATGGAAAAATGTAATAGAAAACATGTTTGTAAAACTGCAAACATCTGTGTTTGCATCATTTCTCCTTTGCACTAAAACCGGTTGAATCCAGTTTTAAGCTAGGCGGTATTCGAAGCTAGTATAAATAAAATAGGATAAAAAAGCGCGGGAGCTGCTGTTTCATTGCTTGCTATCACTATCGACTTGCGGCCTGTCCCTATCTTAACAGTCCCGTTTGCGGTACAGTAAAAACTTACGAGCCCACATGTGCTCAGTTTTAGTGCTCTTATCTCGTTGCTCTGTTTTCCAGATGCAAATTAAATCGGAACGGAGTGGACGCTTAACGTTTATTTTCGGAGAAAATGCACGCGGCCGCCATTTTTTCTGTTCAATGTTTTTTTTCTTTTTCGCGCTCTTGCTCGGGTGCGTTTCGTTTTCCTAAACAGTTTTTCGTTTTATATTCTTTTTTATTAAAAAGTTTAAATACTATAAATTAAATTGATTTTCTTACTCTATATAGCCAGTCAAAGTTAGAATAAACAAACGCTGTACTTAATGTTATCTAATTTATGCTCAAAGAAACTATTGCATGGCATAATTTGGCCAACATTTTCTTCACATTAGCAAGAATTTCCAGTGTTCACACGGAAAACAATATAATTAAGTGCCCAGACATAAAATATTACTAAAAAATATGTAAATTAAGTTTTGACTAAAACTCTAAGTTTACGAACACGGACAAATCGCGCCTTAGATTACGTATCACCACGGAAATAATCTGAATGAAGTGTTGTGTTTTAAATTCAACCTTAATTTTAGGTTGATAAAGACATTTATTCGACTACCTTCATTATAGCTCGATTAAATTTGTGTACAGGGTGCTTTAAGGAAAACAAAAACAATTATCCCTTATCGGCCTTGCCTTTTTCACTCAATGTTCAGTTCACTGACCTCTGGTCTGCAAAATATAAGGGAACTTTGAGAATATAACAAAATATGTGGCTATATCTCATTGTGTACTAAACAGCATTATTATAAGTTTAAAGTAACTTATGTTAAACTATCTTCTATCACTAAGCAAATTTGTTGGAAAGATAGGCTGACGGATTAAACATAAACATGTCATGTCATGCGGTTTTCCGTTCGCCAGCGTCTCCACCTCAATAAACACCACATGTATTTTACGAATAGAACCGACCCGATACTGCATGCCTACTTAATAATGCAAGGCCTTTCATCATTCGACCTAGTAAAATACAGAAGTTTTATCAGCAACTTGAAAAGATAAATGATTCCACGCAGCACACACACGAACGTTTATGACAAATGATAAAACATCCTGTTTTTATTGCATGCTACATATCGCGTGATATCACTTAATAAATACATTAATGTGAATACATGCATTTTTTTTCTAGGGCGGGCTGAAGCGACGCTGTTACTTTGCAGCCAAAGGCCAACGACTAACGTCTTAATGGGCCAACGATAAGGTGTATATTGGTCTGTGTGGCGTGTTCGTGGTATAATCTGAGAATGGCTGTAAAGCATTAATCCGTGTAGGTTGTAGGATTGCCACCTGACCACCTTATCCGAAATTTTGCATAACAACGTGGTGGTTTACGAGTCGGAAGTAAATTTACAAGCGAATGTTTTGTGAAAATTTTCATTTCCTTAATTTTCGTTCGCGATAACAGCGTTTTGGTGCATTTTTCAAGTTTTCATTTTCGCTTATCAGAGTGTTTTCTTAATCGTCTTTTTCTTTTGACACGATGCTATTTTGTTGCTTGCTAGTTACTTTTGCATTATGTTGTTCTCAACATGTATACTTAGATAGTAAAGCTGAAGAGTTTGTTTTCTTGAAATAATTTATTTTAGGAACTAAAGGTCCGATTTAAAATTATTTTAGTGTCAGTTAGCTATCCTAGTTTGAAAACATTCTTACAAGAAAATCAATTTAAAAATGCAATGACAAAATAATACTTAGTGTTTTTCAAAAATTTTCCAATTCCAATACATATAATTGACGAACATATAGTTTCCTTTCAAATAAATATTCTTAACGAAACATCTGAGTCAAAACTTCACTGCCAAGTCAACAAATAAATACAGCAACACAATAATATATGCAAATAGAAAAAAAAATTAGAATAACAGATAGGAACGCGTACAGGCAAAATTTTTCATGCATTCATTCGAACCGCACATGTCCCAACGAAAAAAGCATTACATTTTCATGAAATATCTTCTTCAATAAGCCGAGGAAAATGTACACATCAGTTTGATACTCCGATAAAATATCTACGCTTTTCGTGACTTTTCTATTGGAAAAAGTGGACGATAGTATTGTCAATATACACGAGAGTAATGACAATACTGACTGACAATCAACAAGGAGGAATAATGAAGAAAATTAACGGAGCGAAGAAAGAATATTGGATCACAATATTTTTTATGTGACGATATTTTCGCTGGAGAATATTAAGACATTCTTTTGCATATGTTATTTCTACATTATTTTCTTTTGACTAGATCAATTTAATTTTAAAGAAGGATTATTGTGGTATTAAGTTATAGAAGTTTAAGAGATATAGATGTTTTCTTTAAAAGATTTTCGTGTGCGAGGATATTATCTAACTTTTTTCTTAAAACTATAATGTGAGTTGATGTATGTCGAATACGCGGTATTCAGTAAAACTATTCGGTTTATGGAATACTATATAATATCCAAATTTGCATGTTTTGTGCCACAATAAAAAAAGATAATTGTTTTAAGTGTAATTTATGCTTGCATAATGTATCTTCAAGATTTGTCTTTGATTTTTCACTTATTTTTGATATTCTCTGTATTGAATTTCCATCAATATAAAAAAGCAAATGATACAAAACTGACGCTCTAGCAACTCTCCGATATATTACTATTATTATATTGACTTTTATAGACTATTTCTCCTGTCTATTTCCAGAAATGTCCCAAAATATCGTTGTTTCATTCCGCCATCTTTTTTTATGATGTTCCTTCCGTAATGGTTATCGGTATTCGAGATGATATCTTCGGTTTGGCGCACAAATATCATATATATATTCACGCCATTCTTTCCAATAAGCAATGTATTGAGAAAAATATAAAATAATCTATAGATGGAAACTTTACGTAATATAGTACTTGCTTAATTCTCGCATATTCTCGCGTATTCTAGTTTATTTTGTATAGCCCTATATAAAACTTTCGTTTCAAATCGCAATGGGTAACCAGAGCTAGAAACAAAATAAATAGTTGAGTTATATTTTCACTAACTGTTTTATACATTTTCTTTGTCCCATAACCATGAATTGAGGAAAATATAGAGCTCGGAGAAAACGGTTGGTTTCGTTTTGAGTTTCTTACATCGCTCACTAATCACTTAAAAAGCTCGAGATCCCAATGTTATAATGACGACTACCGGGAAAAGCAATGGGACAAATTTATGCCCTATACCTTTATACTAAAGAAATTTAAATCCATAAAGAAATGTTCACGAAACTACTTAATTTCATTATATCTGTGGTTGTGATACATATAAGAAACACTTTCAGAGAAAAAGCATTAATAGTTTTTGTTCATTCTGAATGTTTCATCAATCATCATAACAAACGACCGGCGCATACAACTTTTACATTAGTATAGAGCACAAATATAATCAGATTATTAACGACCTAGTGCTACAAACTTTACTTAGTAACCGTGTATACAATATCATCTTCATTTCTTTTACTGTCATAAGATGTTAATGTTTTTCGAATTGCCCAGAATGAAATTCCATTATATACCATGTATTTTCTAGTATACTTGCAAGTCTCATGTATTTTGAAATAAAAATTATATTCATCGAATCACTAAACAATCAGCTTATTAATAACAGATGTATTAAATGGCATTCTATAATGTTAGAGTTGAATCCATTGTGGCACCTCAATAGTATAACGGAACATTTCTGAAAAGGGCACTAGTCAGCAAAGAGCAAGCCATAAATAGAAGGTTTCATGCTGAATTTAGCGATTCAATATTACTGAGGTCATATTGAACATATTTGAATTGTATTAGAGTTAAGTAGAAATACGTAGTTCCTCTTCCGTCAATGCCATCTCTAAATTTTACATATATACATACATACATACATATATAAATATATATTTATATTTTTGAATTACTACGTAACTACAACAAAGTCAGCATACCTACTTAATATCAGTCTGAATGACACTTCTTGTTAAATAAGTAACAGATTAAATTAATAAAAAATAAACCGCCAACTACTTTATACAAAATGGCTGAATGCAGTGTTTTGAAATATTAACAAGCGCGCCGAAAATCCATCTGTCATCTGCATTTAAGCCGTTCTTTGTTTGAAACGGGCTCTATTTAAATTCATTGGGACGCCTCGCGCTCCCGCGCTTTTTCCCGCCCGCCGCCATTTTAATCACTTAAGAGCGTCGCACGAGTTTGATGACGTGCTTTGGCAAATAAAAAGAAGTTGCTTGGTGCATTCGACTAGAGTTCAACGGACATTTTCAAAGGATCGTGTAGGGCGCCATTTTTATTTTTTCGTTTAATATTGTCATCTGAGAGATTGGTAGAACGAATTTGTAGTGTTTTAAAGGTATAGGGGTCGTAACATCTTCTCATACCATATCTATATTATCTATACTATAGAGTTACTTCGATTTCAAAAGTGTGTATGGGAAGAATTACTAAAAAAAAATATTTCAGTCTTACTAATGAGTTATAATCAAATGATAAAGCTTATTGGCAAGAGTTAAAAATTTTATATAGAAAAATATTTCCCCATTATATTGTATTTCTATACAGAGGGATATAATAAGATTTATTATAAGGTCTTCTTATTTTCGAAAATATTTTAAACATAATAATAATCGACTCATTAATGTTTACTGAACCCAACATTTCTCGTAAAATTTCTTTGATAATCTGAAAGTTTCGCTACAGGGATTTCAACCACTGATTGCAGGCTTCACGTCGAATGAAACGAGTATTAACATTTAATTCATCCGCCTTTTTAATTCCAACCGTTCCACTTGATCGGGCAAATATCGGGATCAGCACTACTGCTTTATTAAGCTGCTAAATTACTCGTTAGGGGAATAGTTTTAAATAGTACACGTATAACATGAGTTTTCGCTGTGAAATATTATATTGGTTATAATACTGTAGCTTGTCATTGCAGATTACGAAATCAATAAATAAATACGGAAATATAGCTGATGTTCATGTTAAGGCGAATGTGAATAAGATTTCATGATTTGCGGTATGAAATATCGTATCATAAATAATATCGCTGAAAAAGACAACGTTTTTCTAAAGATGTCAGTATATTTATGTTCGTAAGTTGTGAGATAGATTTCAACCAACTGCTTAATAGTTTCTATAGGTAGGCAGTTGCGTGTGCAAAAAGGCTGTGTAACACAGTTTGTACTCCAAGGGCTAGATCAGCAGTTTAGGTAGCCTGTAAAGTGCTACTTTTCACATGCACGTTCTACTCAACACATATAAATTTGTTGAAGTATCTATGCTTACATATTTATTATATGCATCATAACCTATTTCGATTAAGTAGCTCACAAAAATAAAAAGGACAATATAGACGAAAACTACTGCGAGTCTGACTTCTCGAATGACCAGTACAAGAGTATTTTATTACGATACTAAAAACCTTTAGAACTAAAACCTAAACAAAGCGAACAAATTGATTCCGACTCCACCTCCCAGGTATCTTATAAGTGCACTCCACATTTCGAGAGCTTAAATATTCGATGCAAAGTCACGAATCGAGCTTAAACATATCGATTGTTCGTAGTCTTTGCATTGGATCGAACTGTGTATTCGAACACAGTGAATCAAATATTCGCTCAGACGAATGCTGTTGAGACAAGACGAGAGGCAGTTTTGTCTCACAACCCTAATTTGAATACGCTGACTACTTAGGCTATGCACGAAGAACTTAAGAGTCACAGTTATTGATTCATTACCAATTTAAATTACTTATTATACATACAATTTAAATAATTTCGATATTATAACTTTCGAACGTCACACAAATTAAATTTACTCAACTATTGAATTTAACTAAATTAGAATAAAAGTTTTTGTAAAATTTACAAAAACAATAATAAATTTTTAACTGAACTTTTAGTATCGAACAGAATTCAATTTGAAATTTTATGCAGTCACTCATATACTTATATTTAGTTATAGTTAGATTTGTTAATTATTTTTGAACAGGTGGTAAATATTACAACATTGCATTAAATCTCCAACACTACAGGCATAAAAAACAGGAAGAAAAAAATTAGCTTTCCGAGTTTTCGACAGAGCCTTCTACAAGCTGAGCAGTCCTAGCCAGTGGTGTTGAATCATTAGCGCTCCTGCAGCTCAAAATAGCAGCACAGCTAATTGCGACCCCACCCACTCCCCGAAACACCCCTGCATTTCATAAACTTAAATGCACTTCGCCAAGATTTCTCAATACAATATGAGACATACATTTCAAGATGGTTGTCTATTAAGTAGGTTTATAGGAAATAATTTTATGGTGTAGCGTCAAAAACAAGAGTAAAATGTTTTTTTCTACTCAGAAACATAGGCCTGGTATTCAGAGTGCCCATTTTTGTCAAATTGTCACATATGTAAGTAAAAGTTTGAGTCTACTAAAATAACGAATAAACCTATTATTTCTGTGTAGTGTTGGCTTAAAATAGCACTACCCTATTTCTTCTCGTGGGTGTTCGAAGAGGCGACTAAGGGTATGGGAACTTTTTAATGTTTTTTTTGGGCGATGCGTTTGGAGACCCATCACCAACAACCTTTATTTTACCATCTTTTCCCCACTTAACTTCCAAAGGTGGCTGAGGAGTTTCTAGCTCTAAAGCTCTGGCTACCCCTACTAGGGATTTATAGCCGTGAGTATATGTAATGTCATATTATTCAAATCAGGAAAAATCACCTCAATTTAGGAAGCAGCGTTAACATGGACGAAATTCAGCATAATCGTGTAAAGAAATCCTTGTTAGTCGAAAGTGATTTACGATCATAATTTAGTGTGATACACGCAACATGTCTGTATCCGTTTGGTGACATTATTGTAATGGCAGCCTGATGGCTTCATATTACCTTGGCATGCCACCCTCATCAACCAAACTTGACAACATTTTATATACATATGTATCGACTTATGTCGTTATCATTAATCGTAAAAGTTGGCTTATAATCTAGGAGAAATAAAGAAATTTCTAATTAAAAAATATACCGCAAAAATAATGTGTTCAAGCAAAACGTGGGTACTCTGAACACCAGGTGAGAATATCACGTGAAGTTCAAAAGTATTAATGCCTCTGACAACCCCTTAGGGGGTATACAGCGTGAACGTTTGAGTTTGAGATATATTCTGCGCAGACGCTTTTCATGTTCAACATCCACTAATTACATAAACTATTTCTTACTTTTCACTCACAAATCCTGAATATTAAATATCCAATTGGCCTAGACCTCGCTTTTAAAACATATTTTTATACTTTAAATCGATTAAGGACATAAAAATAAACAACTTTGCCTGTGGAATGTATATCTAAAATGTTGTAATTTTCAAAATAATTAATAATTAAAAAGTGTTGTACCTAGATCAAACTGAGAAAGTATTCGATTAAAAATATAAAAAAGATATGTTTTAAAACCGAGGTCTAGGCCAACTATGGGTGTGGTTTTAAACAATATATATACAAATACATACAAACCGCATTATGTTGCCTTGTGATTATGAATGGTTTCCTTACCTGCAAAGAAAGAAAACTTAAGTTAATTAAACGTACAACTATTTTTTATATTGTCAGTGCGTTGATTGGTATTACCAATCTCATGTCAGAAAGGTTTTTAGATCTTTCCTTATCGATGTGAAGAGAGTAACTCTTTGCTTCTAAAAGTCATATGTTAACTTAGTCTCGGTTCTAATCCAATTCTACCCCCGCTAAGCTAAATACAGAGTCATAAAAGAGCTATACGAAAGACACATTACGTCACACAAGCCACAGTGTCAGAGCATTTATTTCCGACGTTAATTTCGGGTATTTCTTAAGGTTTCGGTGACCAGGTCGACGCCATTCCCGAAATAATAAGCAGGAAGACTCGACCGCAAGGTTGGAAGGAAGTGTGGTAATACAGAGCTGAGTTACCTCTAATTTCGTCTGTGAAACCACAAAAACTCCGTCGTTGAGACTCGTGGGTATTATCAAAGAATTTCGACGGTCATGAATTCTTTCTTTGTGTGTTTGGTGTTTTATTTCGTAAGGGATTGTTACTGTCTAAACTGTAATAGCTTAGGAGGAAAGGGAATGGAAAAGTATAGATTTATTTTAATTGAGTTCAAACTATTCTCATTATTATAGGTACAATTATTAAAATATCCCAAATAATATGAATCCGTTTTTATCAACTTAAAAATTAAGTAAAGTTAATATATATTTCCTAGAGTTTTCTTATTAAGTTAGGTAATTTAAAGGATTTAGAAAATATACCAAAATGAACGTAAATTTGATAATAATACATACATACATACATACATATTCTCACGCCGTTAGTTCCCATTGATAATAATACTTATGTTTTAAATCAAATGAACTTAACAATATCTGCTATACGCTCTAATAAACATAGGGTCACATCTAATGTCTTTGACTCCAAAAGTTGGGAGTAACATAACAAAATCTATTTAGTTAACCGACAAAGTTCCTCTGAGGGGCAAAAGCATAAAGTACAACTCAACTAGGAAATCTCAAGTCAAAGTGGAACTCCTCACAAGAACTCACATTCTCTATAGATCAATCGGGAAGCAATTTATTAGTAACTCTGTTGAGAATCAGTGAGGTTATATTAGTTTTAGTTGTGCGAACTACTTACGGCGGTACCTAATTGGCAAGTTCGGCGCTAGATGAAGCGCTGGCTAAGCTTATTTCACTCAGTGTTTTGAAAACGGTAGATTTTGGATATTCAGCGTAATGCAAATTCAGTTAGTAACTTTAGCTTTTAGAAATAATGGTAAATGCAATGAAGTAACGTAAAAATTATTAGTTGTTTGATTGGAATATGTTTGGCGTTAAGGTTTATTGATTAGTCATACCGTCATTTTATAATCTTGATGATATATCTGTCTTAAGTACGTGTGCTGAAACAATTTATCTATTCAATATTATTATTGGAGCAATAAGGCTTTATATCACAACTCAGATGCAAGGTGAAATTTCTAAAGAAAGGCAATCATAAATGTCCATTTTCAAATTTAACTTCTATGCAATATCATCAATAAGATAGAAACGGTTATTACTCTATAAAAAACATTGAAACCAACAAAACAAGCATATTTCATTCCCACTGGGCCGCATTTCGGTGTATTGTCAAGTAAATCATAGCAAAGCATACCAAAACTTCAGTGTTCTTGGCTTCAGACGAAGTTATGAATAACATTTCCCTAATCACAACATCAGCTACAAATTAAAGTGTTGGCTATCGCTGGTACCCGAATGCACGATCTTATTGTTGAGGTGTATGTACACTGACTGCGGTCAGGGTTTTGGTAGAAAAGCGTTATTACAAATATATATTTTATTGTATTCCTGATTTTATTGTTACTCTTCCATATAAAAAACACTTTTTGCAAACTGTATTAATTATAAAAGATTCAGTACTGTACATATTGTCATCTTTTCATATTAGAATGCCATCTTTCTTGCTTAAGCATTTCCCAAAGACGAAAAGAAAAATACAACTATGGACGGGATTAGGGCAATGCCATTCTACCCCAAAACTGCATCACATTATTTTCTGTTAGAAGTCATTAGAAAAAGCAGAAGTCATAGTATTTAGAAAATGGTTCTTTAATAGAGTGCAACCCGCAGAGTGTGTGTTCACTGCATAATACGAAGAAGCCAATGTTTCGCTAAAAGCAAACGGAACAGCGCCAAGTTCGTGCAAAACTTAGTGTTTTGTGGTGAAGTTCATCTAAACATTAACTTAAGAGATTCTCCCTGATACTTATTATGTTACTTTGCTAACAAATCTTGCATAATAACGCCAATTTCTAAGTTACAAGTTGGTCTACGGGCATCATAAGATAGAGCGTTGCGGAAAGCTTTGTAACAGGTTTTTAGGCATGTATTGGCTGAAATATTGATGATGAAGCTTTATTAGTTATAGAACTTTTAAAAAAAATGACACTTGCATACAGGCTTGTTAAATATCAAGATAGACATAATATTACTACCAAATATTCCAATCGTTATTCAAAACCTAAACCCGGTAAATTTTTAAGTCCCCAAAGAATATCGATATCGCTTTTTAAATAATCCATTAAGCTTCGTTTCTCAGCCAACCCTAACGAGGATATCGGTTACGACCGACGTAATGCGACACCAGAAGTTCAATGAAGTTTCGTCTCGACTAGCTGATGGTTGAGAAACCCTATAGCTATTAGGTAGTGGACCAGTTAGTAGGAGTGAGCGATTTGGAAAGCGGGAGCGATTCGTTTAAAAATGTTACTTCATCTTTAAAAAGGTTTTGTCATGACTTTTTGAGAAACTATACAATGACTTTGATTCGGATTTCAAGTGTTATCCAAATTGATTCTGAAAGAATGAAAATGAGTTTAATTTATTATGTGTGGACATACGTGCGGTCAATTTAACAAGTAAAATCAAAAAACCATGTAGATATTTTAGGCGGATTGAAATAAACCAAGAATTATAACTTTATGTCTACTAATGGGTGGCGGATATACGTTTATTTGAACATTAAATAGATTCTGCTGGTACCTATATTATCTGTACAGAGTACCTAGTTTTTCGTTACAGTATGTTGTATACTGTCAATACACTAAGTGAAATCCTGAGTAAAATAAATAAGTTGTGGGTCGAAAACAGATTGATTAGGGGTCGCCACACATTATTATCTCTATAATATCTAATTGAATTAACCACAGTTTATTCGTATGACTTAAGGAAAAACCCGATTTACTATATAAATCCGGTGCTTTTAATTTGAGCAAATACGTTTGCAAAAATCGTTGAGCTCGTCACAGCAAACACGACCTAACTTGCCTACAATTTGAAACACAATTTACTAATAGTTTCCATCTCTAGTTCTGTCTGTGGCTTCAAATAGCTATTTGCGAATCGGTTTTACACCCGATATTCATTGCGGATTAGCGGTTTCCTCGGGAGGTTCAACTTTTAGGTTTACGAGCTACAGAAACTGTTTAGTTTGCACTTACTAAGTTACCTAGTCATAACTTACGATAAACTGGTACTACGACATTTGTTTGTACAGTGGATGTAAAGTACATGACCTGAAAACATAGTTTTCTCTTCCCGTGACTTACCTACATCATAAAATGTATAGGCTTTTAATCTATTATTTCCTATATTAATTATTGTTCCGAAATATAAATTTAGGGTAGTCGAAGAGACCTTGTTTTTTGATAGATATATAGGAACTAAAATGCGTTAAACATTGTTGAAGAATAAGGCGTCGAATATTTTATGACTCAAACTATAGGCTTAAAAATTAGCAGGGAGAGCGATTTCAACAAATCTTTTGGTAATGTGGAGGGAAAATATGTATGTGATGGCCATGAGTTCCGTAATCTTTTAATCACGAATGTCTTAGTTTGCTGTGAAGTGTCGGCTTAGAATAGCACTACCCCATTTCTTCCGGTGGGTGTACGTAAGAGGCGACTAACGGTATTGGGGGCTTTTAAGGGATTTTTGGGCGATGCGGTTGGAGACCCATCACCAACAACCTTTATTTTACCATCTTTTCCCCACACAACTTTCCAAAAGTGGCTGAGGAATTTCTAATTCCTTAGCTCTGGCTACCCCTTCTAGGGATTTATAGACGTGAGTATATGTATCTTAGTTACCTCGTACAGAACCTAAGAGTGAGTTAGTATAAAACTAATTCGAGTAACACAGAATATAAAAGCCCTTTTGTAAGTTCATATTGTAGTAGTAAGCTTGTTACCTAATTCTTTACCAAAGCTCTCATTTCCAGCTAACCCAACTACATGCAAATATAGTGACTCAAAAACCCAAGAAAACAAAACCGCCGAATAACAAGAAATCCAAATAACTTCTTAAAACACCCGAAAGAAAATCGATGACTGTCAACGCTCCATTTACCCAAACTCGCATAAAAGCGGAGCGTTTCCCCTGAATTTTCAGTACACTAGAGCGAGTTGAAATGCCTCGTTTTCGTGCAAAACTTCAATTAAGATAGTTTAATTATCCCTTTGGTGAAATAAAACCCGGTTCACCAGGCACCTGCAACTTGTCTGCTCAATGGACCCCGCTTCCTTTTTAAGTTCTATTTACAGCTTTTTGATTTTGTAAGCGAGCTAATTGCTTCTTTTAATGCGATTATTTTACACTGTAATGTTGGGTGGAAGACTGAGTTAATTGAAAGTTTATTGTGAATGCTTTGATAGTTTTCAGTAAATGGAGTTCTAATTGGAGTAAGTCGTTTAAAAATATACATACATACATATACTTACGGCTATAAATCCCAAAAAGGGGTAGCCAGAGCTGATGCTCCTTAGCCACATTTGGAAGTTGATAGGGGAGAAGATGGTAGAAATAAAGCATACATACATACATATACTCACGGCTATAAGTCCCTTAACGGGGTAGCCAGAGCTTTAGAATGAGGTCTACAGGAATTCCTCAGCCAGTTTTGGAAGTTGATTTGCCGTGTAGTGTCGGCTTAGAATAACATTTCTACCCGTGGGTGATTGTAAGAGGCGACTAAGGGTATAGGGGCTTTTAAGTGATTTTTGGGGGATGTGGTTGGAGACCCGTCACCAAAAACATTTATTATTACCATCTTTCCCCGAATCAACTTCCAAAGATAAATAATAACTCAGTGAATAGGATAAACGGACATAAATCGCCCAAGAATCATTTAAAATAATACATTTCCGAATATCTTTCTTTTCAATAATCTTTACTATAACAGCCAGCCCGATTGACATAAGGGCCCATAAAAATGCCCGCACTCTATAACATTCGATTGACGAGACATTTGATCGGGAGCGATTACGTGAATTGTATAATTAATTAATAGTCAGCGTTCGATAACGATAGAATTATGTTTATTCTGAGAACACATTATACAGGCGGTATTGGAAATATTAAGTGGGTGGTATCGATTTTTATGGCGATATTGCCTGTACTTTGTCTTGGGTTAAAAAGGTGCATGTAATCTTAAGTAGGCAACACTTTTATAATCTTCTAGTTTCTGCTTAATTTTAATCGAAGTTTGTATCGATATCATTAGATGGATCAAACATTATAAAGTTATAATCGTCATAAATGCTATTTTTTAAGTTGTGTGTATGTGTAGGTTTAACGAAGCGATGTTCGTTGATCGGTGGCTAGCTTTTAGGCCCAGAGGTTCGAATCTCACAGAGGGCAACTTAAGATTATGGATATTTTTATCATTAACCTACCCCGTTTCAACATTGATAGCCTTTCATATATTTATACATACATACATACATATACTCACGGCTATAAATCCCTAGAAGGGGTAGCCAGAGCTAAGGAATTAGAAATCACTCAGCCACTTTTGGAAGTTGCGTGGGGAAAAGATGGTAAAAATAAAGGTTGTTGGTGATGGGTCTCCAACCGCATCGCCCAAAACTCCCTTTAATAGCCCCAATACCGTTTGACGCCTCTTACGTACACCCACCGGAAGAAATGGGGTAGTGCTATTCTAAGCCGACACTACACAGCAATATATTTACGTATGTAGAATACCAGCTATAATAAAATATTGTACCAAGAAAAAAACGAACGTTTCTTTTAAAGAGCCACGTGAAACGCGTAACGCGAAATAAGTGAATACAAAACGTATCAAGTCTTGACTAATGCGGCTCGGAGGGTGTAATGGTCCGTGAAGAAGATACAGCCTTCCGCGCAAGAGCCTTCGTAACACACGTATGCGTAATTTTCATGTTATTTACTACAAGATTGCAGACATCATTTATTTTGAAAATTTGCCAATCTCCAATTTTACCTTGGTGCTAATCTTGAGTCGAGCAATGAAATATTTGTTGAGAATATTTGCAACAGCATCTGCATTATTGCAACTATAAACTACATTACATATCATTTTGAAATAAAGATAAAAGAGACTCAAACGTATTGAAAATATTTTACTTAAGATCATAAATGGTAAATGGATTATTTCACTTAAATTTAATTTAATTAAGCTGTGTCGTGTCGGCTTAGAATAGCACTACCCCATTTCTGCCGGTGGGTGTACGTAAGAGGCGACTAACGGCATTGGGGCATTTGAGGGATTTTTTTGCGATGCGGTTGGAGACCCATCACTAACAACCTTTATTTTACCATCTTTTCCCCACTCAATTTTCCAAAAGTGGCTGAGGAATTTCTAATTCCTTAGCTCTGGCTACCCCTTCTAGGGATTTATAGCCGTGAGTATATGTATGTCACTTAAATTTAAAACTACAAAAAGGCCATCCTTTTTTTTACTGCCCTAAGACTATCAATCCCACTTTGTAGAATCATGAAAAACGAACCACTCACATAAAAATAATATAAATATTATATATAAAGGTGCATACTTTGATTTTCAAGAGAAAATCTAAGTGGTTATACATGGTGTCTCCTTTGAAACTTGGATCCTCTTACGAGGAACACAAAGCGAATGCATTAATGTAATATCTGCACCGATACAGCTCTTTACGAGGCACATGGAAGAAATGAAAAGGAATATATTGTGCGCATATCATAGCAGGAATATTATTATATTAAATATTGCAGTAGAATAAGATTCACTATTACATATGCTTTGCCTCCGTAGTGATAGAGCGTTCGGTACATAATCCGGAAGTTAATTTTTTGCTCTTAATTTTTTTCTATTGCTTCCTACTAAGTGATAATTTTGATAATGGTAGACTAGTCGATGACTATAAAAACATGAATAAAAAAATAAAGTAACGGAAATTTAAAACCACGATGGAAGAGAAAATATTTTTTCAGTTGTGCAATATGATCACAATCCTTTTATTTCGATACGAATATAATTAACATAAATGCTGGGATACTCTTGCACCCTTTGTTTTGAACTACATAAATAAGAAAAAGGCAACGAATCCACATTTTTGTATTTCTCAAATCCACAAAATATCGGCAAAGAACAGCCGTTTTCCCGCCAATTACAATAATTGCAGACACAAAAGGCGATACGGGGAAAAATACTTATTAGTAAGTCGTTGTGTGCGTGAAAATTTTCATTTGCCCTCGCGTCCCTACACAAAGAATAGGCGCTCTTTGTGATACAATTTATTGGCTTAATTTCGTGCGGAATAAGGCATCGTTGTGATGAAGGAACCTTTCTTACGATAATCCAACCTCAACCTATATATTGCGAGCATTTAAAAATATTATTTTACTTTTACTTAAATAATATTTTACTTTAGATTAGTTTATTGGACAATGTACTTTTGTAAAAGTATGTAAGATAAATTAGGTTTTGAATTGATAGTTTTGTCTTTCGGGGAAAAAATAGGAATATTTATTTGCTTAGAATAAGTTGAATTTGGCAAAAACTTACTTATACCCACACCCTTTATGATCAGGTAGGCAGATACTTTCAATCACCACTTTGCACTATCCTGACATATTTCTCTTACTTCCTTAACATTCCTTGTTCTTCTCGTAAATGATGATTGATTCTGCTCAGTTCAAAAATAATCGGAGTTAAAGCTTGTTACTGATGGGTTTCTAACCACAGCTCCCACAAAGCACTTACAATTCAAACCCCATTTTCTTTATAACATACATGACATAACATAAACGTTCACGCCGAATATCCCCGAAGGGGTTGGCAGAGGTACTAATACTTCTGAACATCACGTGACTTTGTCACCTGGTGTTGAGAGTACCCATGTTTTGCATGGACAGTGTACTCACGTGATAGGGGGCAGGCCTATCGCCGTATATAGAAACATAATACCACATAGCTACTAAATAGCAGTCATAATAACATATCTTAACCGTTTATAAGCTAGCAAGGATTACGTGAATCACAATCCAACCAGTTCCAAAGAAATACCAAATTTGTTCGGCAAACATCCAATCCAATCGAAAGGTGGAAGCTTAACATGGTAAACAATAAGCCTGCAAAGATATCGGCCTGCACAAATAAACGTTTAGTATTTACAAACCTGTTTCACAAACGTGACAAACTAGAAACACCCTGGCTATGAGGCGGGGTGGCGAGGTGGTGAATTTGTTGCCATTTTTTGGGGAAATTCTGGTGATAAAAATGGAATTCAAAACAAGGGAAATAGAATAGAAAAAGAAAAGATAGAGATATGAAGAATAATTATTAGTAGAAGACTGCGGCGTAAGAGATCACCTGAGCAGCTGCGACAATAAAAGAAAACTCCTCCAAGACCGTTAATGTGATGGTGAGTCTAACTGCACCATGGTCAAAAACCAAGATTAAGATCACTGGAAAGGAATAACAACATTAATTACTATACCATTTATTTGTCATACATGCACGTATACTTCGAGTAATTATTTAAGTCTGTGGTTGAATTGATAAATAGATTTCTAGTTTATTTTTGTGTCATTTATATTATTTGTCTGTAGCGAGGAAGTTCTCAAGTCTCACTTTTACAATAGTCAAATTACGATGGATGACCTCTAGGAATAATTATTCACACATTACCCGAAAAAGGTAACTATAAGTGCTGTAAATAATAAATATTTTTAGAGTGTGAAAAGGTATAATTCGGTAAGTAGTTATCACTTTGAAGATGTTATATATGTCGGTTATATTAAGGAAAAAACAATATTTTAGCGTATATATAAGTCGTAAGTTGGGAAAATCATTGTAAAACGAAATCTGCGTTATATTTCAGGCTCATAATCAGATATTTTATAAAGGCATTACATATCCAACTTTTTACACGTGAATTTCAGTAACAAACCTGGCAACCTTTCGCCTCCTTAATTCAACACTACAAAGGGGTATCCACGAAACACATTCCGTCTCTTTCCCACTATGGAAACTGAGTGGAGCATTGCGAGTGTGAATTGGAATCGTTTATTTGCGTTGTCGAGAGCACACATATACAATTCTCTATCTGAAAGACAAATACGTCGGGAACGAAACTAGTGGATAGGGAAATTGAAGTTACGTGTTTAAATAGAATAAAAAAACAGGCAATGATGCGATGTTTTTGATGTTTGTTACAAGGATATTAATATTTTTGGAATAATAACTGTATCTGTGGGCAAACGGATTTAAGTGCTAGCCTTACAGTGCAAGACTGGAGGTCTTGGGTTCGACTCCAAGGGAGTACTTCAGAAGGCACATAACGCCGTCGCCATAGTTAGTCGCTGTTAGCCTACCAACAACAATAGAATAGAATAGAAAACTCTTTATTGCTCATCAAAAAAGGAGAAACATTTACAAATCAGAATTAAATAACAAAAGTACAATTGGCGGTCTTATCACTATAGCGATTGATTCCAGCCAACCTTTAAATGGTTATCTAAAAAATTATAATCATGTGAGATTAGTGAGACATTAGTATGGTGAATCATATTCAAATCACACTATTCAGGATAAGTACATATATTCTCACGGAAAAACATAAACCCGTCCATTAATTCGCGGATAACTTTTGTAAAGGATGAGTGCAATTAAATTGAGAGAACGATTAGAGTTTTTGAAAACACGCGAGCTGTAAAGGCTGACTTTCTAAACATTTTTTTATGCTAAAACAGAACGCATTCACGAGTTAATTTGCATAGCAATAAACAAAACGCAAGCATGCACGTTGGGGTCCGTAAAAAAGATATGTTCTGGAATTTTCCGGATTTTTTCCCGTATTTATTTTGCTTCGTTTGTGATGTGCAGTTCAAAAGAGTAACTTACATATTACAATTGTAAAATTCCTGAATGCAGTTCGTATGGGATTCTTTTTATTCCGCTTTGATTCCGTTCTAATATAAAGCAAATAATAGTAGCTAAGTTATGAGAGATCCGATTACAATTGCATCATCGTCTTCAAGAAAGTAAAGAATCTTCTGATATTTTTTCAACATTTCTCTTTGTTCTGCTTTTTCCTAGCCTTTTTCATGTTTTCTTAGTCTATTTAATTTTTATATTTTTTAACTATTGTGGAAATCGTTCTTGTTATCGTTCTTTGTTTTTGCTGTTGCTAGACATATCTGCCGCCCGCCGTTTCAAACATTTACAAAGACTTTTGTACAGCAATCCAGTTTCCATTGCTAATTCCAATATCCTCCATATTCCAGGATATGCTTACGATTCCCAAACACAAATCTGGCGATCAATTCCTATGAAGCTCCGCTAACATCATTATACGCATCGAAAAAGCCGTTTAAGCCGAATACATTATCTATAGAATATGCTAAAGATGCGGCGGTGAGGGTCCTCGAGCTCAACGCTAACATATGGCTCGTCGGCTCTTGACATCGTCCTCACAAGTGAATACGTTAGCATCATCGCCAAATTTGGTTTTAAAATGCTGAGGGAGAACTTAGTTTTAGTATACTCAAAATGAGAAGCCAGAAATTTGGAAGTATAAATTACTCCGCTACTTTTATTTAGTAAATACCAAACAGTATAGGATAGAAATGATTTCTTTCAATTACAATCTAATTCATGCTAAGAAAATTACTTTAATTTAGGCCAAAGTTGAGACATCTCTTTGTTTTTTTTAAATCGTAACTTAAAACAAAATCACTTACTTGTTTCATACAATAAAAATACATATTTACATATTCTCACGCCGTTAGTTCCCATTGGGGTAGGCAGAGACTATCGATCGCCACTTTGAACGATACTTAAAAATACATAACAGATAAGTACACAAACTAGAAAAAAAAACTAAAACAATATATACATACATACATATACTCACGGCTATAAATCCCTATAAGGGGTAGCCAGAGCTAAGGAATTAGAATTTCCTCAGCCACTTTTGGAAGTAAAGTTAGGAAAAGATGGTAAAATAAAGGTTCTTGGTGATGGGTCTCCAACCACATCGCCCAAAAATCCATTTAAAAGCCCCAATACCCTTAATCGCCTCTTACGTACACCCGCGGGAAGAAAAGGGGAAGTGCTATTCTAAGCCGACACTACACAGCAAAAACAATGTTTTCACTAAAACAATGTTTTCACTCAACACAAATGGAGTATCGTCAATCAATAGATTCACCAAAGTAATTTAGTACCGTCGTTCTGAATATTCACAAATACACGCCTGCTTCGTTGGACCGCGAAAGATTGATAATGTGATCGCAGCATCATTAATAAAAGTAATTGAACGTAAGTAAACGGCTCTTGCGCAAATAAAGCGAAGAAAACGAAGCTCGGCAAATAGGGACCATTTAAGAGTTTAAGGAGATGTATTGGTGAATGAGTTGTTAGGGTCTGTGTATATCGGTAGCGGGGCGGTTCAGTTTTTTTGTTTATTTGTTTTGGAAGATTTACAGCTGAACTATAATATAGATAAGTACAACCAAAGTATAATAAAACAGGGTCCTTGCAGAATCCTCACATATAAATAACTAATTAATTTAAATTAATTTATAACACGTATTTTGCTCGACTGAAAAGAGAGTGTTTTTTTTGTATAAAAAAATCCTCTGCAATGGAAATTCCTCTGCAGCCGTATTTGGTTGTTGATCGGGGACAAGATTAAAAATTAATTATTCTTTTGTTTGTATAAAACTTGTATTTTATACTTGTATACAAGAGTAAAAGAAAATAAAAATTTAAATCTTTTTGTTCATGAAACCCTCATGTGGGGATTATTACTAATAAATAAAGAATAAATAAAGGAAAAATAAATTTCGACACAGGCGGGGATCGAACCCGCGACCTCTGGCACTGGCAGCCAACTGACACGGTAGCTCAATTGGCAGAGCGTCGGGGCGTTTACCCGAGGTCGCGGGTTTGATCCCCGCCTGTGTCGAAATTTTTCTTT
Organism: Bedellia somnulentella; assembly: GCA_963576735.1. Classification (NCBI taxonomy): domain Eukaryota; kingdom Metazoa; phylum Arthropoda; class Insecta; order Lepidoptera; family Bedelliidae; genus Bedellia; species Bedellia somnulentella. The sequence continues at coordinate 17,391,202 of OY755180.1, read as the reverse complement.
CCTTTATTTATTCTTTATTTATTAGTAATAATCCCCACATGAGGTTTTCATGAACAAAAAGATTTAAATTATGTGATAGTTAAGCGTTTTCAACATTTGCATTCTATCTGAAAAGATAGACAAACGGCCTTCCGAATTAGTAAAAAATTCGGAGGTAGGAAACGCAAACACTACTTAAACGTGTAAAAGAAATAAAGGATAGAAGAATTTCGCACTGGCAGCCAACTGACACGGTAGCTCAATTGGCAGAGCGTCGGGGCGTTTACCCAGGGTCGCGGGTTTGATCCCCGCCTGTGTCGAATTTTTTCTTTCCTTTATTTATTCTTTATTTATTAGAAAATAAAAATTATTATTTTTTTAATTAGTTTATTAATTTAACTAAAACCAATAATCTCAAAAATAATAAATATTGTACCTTTAAACTTTAAGAATATCAGAAAATAACGAACATTCTAAAGCTATTCAAATCAAAGGCATATTTAATTTTACCCTAATAAATCAAAGAGGCATTATTACTACGAAATATAACGAACACCGCAGCATCACGGTAGAAGCGTAATCAACTTTAATAGGCTTACGGAAACTCTAATTAACATAATTGTAATAAACATAAACCGTATTGTATCCTTATAAAACGAGAAGAGAGTTGCGGTCATATTCCTAAATATCCTTTCCAGTTTCATTTAAACTTTGTTAAGACCTGCAGCGCGTATAGCAAGATTCACGCGTAAAACCTGCTTGGAGTGTGCGCGCGCCTTAACCGACCACTTAAGGTTCTAGAGACGGGTAGTTTTTCAGATTAAAATTTCGGCGCTGAGGGAACCGAGGCCTAATGAAACTCGCACGGGCCATTAAGCAAGCGAGCGGCGAATGAGGAATGAGGGAGGAGAGGGCAGGCCAGTTTAGTTCACGCAAACAATTACCATGGAGCGGGAAAGTTGTCTGTGGTTGTATTTACTGAGATACCTGTTTACAGATGTCAGTTTGTTTTCGTAGTTTTATTTCATTGAGTTTGTTTTGTATGTGTGATTGAACATGCAAAAATGTGAAGCTATTTTAGTTTATCAAGAAAATTGTACCAGGACTTTTCAATATATTTTCACACACACATACAGATTCTCACGTCATTAGTCATTATAGGGGTAGGCAGGGACTACCACCACCACTGGAGCTTATTATACCTTTTTATATACATATCGGAAGGAAACACATTACATGATAATTTGTTGTCTGTTGCTTTTTTACAAAAATGCGTCGCTGGTCTTTCTTACGAGCATTATATGTATATATATGTTATATATATGTTACATATATGTTTCTTATGAGCAATGTAACCGTATTAAAAATGATAACAAAGAACTATTCAAGTTACAATACACAATGCCTATGTTCGTACGCAAAAAAGGAAAAACTGTCCCATAATATATCACATTTGGTTATAAATAAACTGACCAAACGATGAATAATGGATATATATGTGAGGTCCGATTATCAGCAATTTTTGATTCATTTCCCCTGAACTATTCAAATGACAGTGACTTTCAGCGAATAGGATCTTCTGATTTATAACCCTGATTTATGTAAGCGCCATTTATTTTTTAACCAAATTTGTAAGTAGAATTTCTCCTTACCTTTCACTATTAATTTGATGTGCGACAGAGCGTTAATATCATTTCTTAAAAGGTAGTTTTTATAGAATAGAATATTAGCCTGTTATTAGATATCATAATAAAATCAAAAACATCATAACCAAATCATGCCATGTAGTGCCGGCTTAGAATGTCACCCATCACCAACGATACTTTATTTCTACTATCTTGCCGTGTAGTGTCGGCTTTGCCGTGTAGTGTCGGCTTAGAATAGCACTACCCCGTTTCTACCGATGGGTGTACGTAAGAGGCGACTAACGGTATAGGGGCTTTTAAGGGATTTTCGGGCGATGCGGCTGGAGACCCATCACCAACAACCTTTACTTTACCATCTTTTCCCCACCCAATTTCCAAAAGTGGCTGAGGAATTTCTAATTCCTTAGCTCTGGCTACCCCTTCTAGGGGTTTATAGCCGTGAGTATATGTTAGGTTATGTTATCTTGTCCCCAATCAACTTCCAAATATGGCTGATGAGTTTATAGCTCCAAAGCTCTGGCTACCCCTTTTTGGTATTTATGGCCGGGAGTATGTAATTATATCATTTTAGGAGTGTCCTTCCTAGTCGCAACTACACAGCATTGTAAAGGTACGCAGAGCTATAATTATGACTATAATCCGGAGATGGGGTAAACAGAGTTCGAAAACAATTGCTTTATCACTGTAGGAAGTTTAGGGAGAGATAATAGTCGAATAAAAAAATGTTATAAGATTGGATTTCTAAACGCATTGCCCACCTTGTGTTATTTTTTTTTTCTTATTCTATATTTCTTGTAAGGTTATCATTCCTTCCTTTAAATAGTAGGATTAAATTCAGTTTGACGTTTAATTATTTGTGTAGAATATTTGTGGATGTGTGCTTATTTTAGTTTTAATTATTGTATTATTTATATAATGTCTATCTGGTATTCATCTTTATTCAACAAATAAATCAAGTCTCTCAATACTTACGAAAAGGGATAGTATAGTGCAATTTCAAGCCACCTAAATGCGGCACTATTAACTTTATCGTTGCGTTATAAAGTTAGGAAGTAAAAACTAACTCTACCCTTCAAACCATCAACTACAGTTAAAAACCAATAAAATACGAAAAAGCGAAATCATAGTTTATTTTACTACAGTTTCCGGGATACGCTTATAAAAATTATGCTTCCTGTTGCGCTAGCATGATTGCACTCAATTGGATAAAAAGATAATTTGTTTATTATCTTTCTATTTATTTTAGAAGGAAATAGTGTTATGGTATAATTATAACTATGTCGACTTAGTTTTATATCTTAGGAAAGTAGTGCTTATAAACACTTTAGATAGATGAATAAGAAATGCGTACTAATGGAACGAAATTATAGGCCCATTACCAAAATGTATTTCTAGAAATGGCCCCGCTTTACAACTTGGCACTATAAGCCATTAACAGGAAAAGACAGGGTTGTGAAACTTTGAGCTCACTTAAAATTGTAACATACATATACTCACGGCTTTAAATCCCTAAAAGGGGAAGCCAGAGCTTTAGAGCTATAAACTCCTCAGCCACATTTGGAAGTGGATAGGAGAGTAGATGGTAGAAATAAAGTATCGTTGGTGGTTGGACTCCAACCGTATCGCCCAAAAACCACATCAAAAGCCCCATACCTTATTTTTTTTTTATTATTATTAGACGGGCGGTAAACGCCACGGGTTTCCGCACTGAGCCCGGCATGGCGGACCATTGTATGTGGACCAAGTGGTCAACTAGCTCTCCCAGCCTAATTCCGTCCAGAAGGCAAGTAGCTTATCCAGGTCAGCTACCGCCCCTGGGAGCGACTTTATTGTTCCTATAGTGTTTTTTCGGATATCGGCCACTCCAGTGCATTCCTGGAGCACGTGAGCGACCGTCTCATCAGCCTTCATGCACGCACGGCATAGAGGGCTGTCGGTCGGCCCCATACCTTTAGTCGCCTCTTACGACACACGTGGGTAGAAGGGGGTAGTGACATTCTAAGTCGGCACTACACGGCACATCGCCTAAGTATCTTTTATTTTAAAACAAAATTATTCTAAAAGTAATGAAGGTCTCACCGTACTAGTATAACCCCAATGATTAACTTTGCCCGGAGCTGGTAACTAGAAATAAATTAGATGACAAGTGAATTATTTTTTTATTCTTTTTTTATAGCTCGAGTACTTAGACGGTTTGATGATTTTAAGTCCAGTCGGGTAAATTAAATATTTACAGTAAAATGAGGAGGGTTGTGTTATGAAATTGTTTTGGTTAGTAAATGAGAGGTACTTAAAGATTCCAATTTGGTCACACAGAAAAATGATGTCCACGTTAAAGTTGGTAGGTAAATTAATCAATAGACAATAATTTTGATCAAAGAGAAATTTTGCTGTGTAGTGTCGGCTTTGCTGTGTAGTGTCGGCTTTGCTGTGTAGTGGCGGCTTTGCTGTGTAGTGTCGGCTTTGCTGTGTAGTGTCGGCTTAGAATAGCACTACCCCTTTTCTTACGGTGGGTGTGCGTAAGAGGCGACTAACGGTATTGGGGCTTTTTAAGGAATTTTTGGGCGATGAGGTTGGAGACCCATCACCAACAACCTTTATTTTACCATCTTTTCCCCACTCAACTTCCAAAGGTGGCTGAGGAGTTTCTAGCTCTGAAGCTCTGGCTACCCCTTCTAGGGATTCATAGCCGTGAGTATATGTATGTATGTAGAAATTTTCCCCTTCATAGATTTACTGCGTGAGGTTTGAGTTAATAACAATGTGAGTATATTTATGTATTAAAAGAAAACAACTTACTAATTGCTGATGGCACATTTTAGTTAGTTCTGTGAAAATTTCATGTTTACCTGTAACGAGGAAAAAACAACAATTAGTTAATGAAAACCAAACAGCCTTCTTTCCGTCTTCGTAAATAATGTTTGTAGTTGATTCATGACGGCTTTTTCTGGAAAGGAAAATATTATAAGAAAAACTACCTACGAGGTAACATACAAGAAACCGTTGAAAAAATATTTACTTAGTCATTGTCCCACGGCTTTACTTAACTTTAATTTGGAGTAATTTTCGCTGTCTAGTTTTAGGATTGTATATTTATGTTGGTTGTGTGTTCATACGTCTTTTTCTGTTTTGATATATTTGGATAAACTTTATTAATTTTACCACAGTAATTGCTTCTTGTACCAAAAGTAACTGAAACGGTAATAAAACCGACCCTCGTAACCAGAGTTTCGAAATAAACGCTTTAAATTCATAGTTTTTTATAATCAATATAAAATTTGTAGCAAACAGCGAAACTTTTCGGTGGATTTTAGTTTGTCGTTTTTGGTGTCTTTATAAAGGCATGCTAACGATAAACGACGAATGATCTCAGTGATGCAATGTGCCAATCCCATAATCCCACAAACAATAGCTCCAACAGTAAAATCAGTTACGATCCCGTATAAAAATTAGGGGCTCAAAAATTAGCGATTTTCGGGCCAACGCACACCACCCGTCAGCTCGTAAATCTAAAGGTCTGCACACACAAACAAAGCTCGCCACAGTCGTTCGAAAGTTGCCGCAAAATTAACATAATAAAAAAGGGCCACACATTCATATGGTGGTCGTAAATAAAGTTTTATAGTCGCCGCTCTAATGCGCCGAAAAATGTCGGCTGAGGGGTCCTACTGTGAACTAACTCTGTTTGTACTGAACATTGTCATTGTGGAGTGCGTATGCTTGTCTAGTTTATCGAAATAATTGTGGGAGAAGTCGACGGAATCCGGATGTAATAGAAAACTTCAAATGCTCGTCATTTTGTATCCTATACGATACAGTGGCATAAGTATATCTATGTATGAAAATTGTGCTGAAAGCCTGTGAGATAAAATTCTGAATGTAAAAAGATGGACGAGTCTAGACGACGTAATGGAGTGTATAAAATGTTTGTGAGCTGTTAATCCATCAAAGTTTAGTCGTAGGCAGAAAAACATAGCAGTACTAGATGAAAGTGACGATTTTCACTTTATATAATCACGGATATAAATGCCAAAAAGGGGTAACCAGAGACGTAGAATCAGACACTACTCAACCACTGTTAAGTTTAGAACTTAAGTAGGGAAAAAAGGACATAAAGCAATCACTTAAAAATACCCAGTCTTACGACACCTGCGGGAAGAAGGGATTTTTACATCATTAATTTTCGTCTACCACATTTCTGGTTTAACATAATAACAACTTTTTCTTACTTAACTCTATAGCTTTTTTTTGGTATTAATAACCGTGAGTATATGAATGTATCTCCTATTCCAATTTTTTTTCTAACTCTCTTAACCCCCAACCATGCTTACTCTACACGAATAGTCGAGCAAAGAAGCCAGGAGCGAACGACCGCCGTTTTACCCAGTGCGTTTTATGATCGAATCAGAGTTGCGGCGGGACGTAACACGGCCGCGATAAGTGAAGAGAATATCGCACATTACCACGTTTTATATCGTTATGACGTCCATGCATATATTTATAGCCTTAGTGTGTATAACGTGGTCGGATAGAGCGTTCGATTCAACATTCTAACCCATTTTGGTAGAATATCTCAAAATAGGCTGAATCATCTAGTTATCTAAAAATTAAGATGATTTTGTGCTTTGGAGTAAGTCTTATTATACCTACTACCAACCCTAAAGAGTGGTGGAATAGGGCACATCACATACCTCAAATCAGAGTAGGCTCGGGCCCCTCGCTAGGGCATATTAGGTTGTATGTTGTGTATTGTAGGTTGCATCATTCGTTACTACAAGAACTATTGTATAGCACAAAAGTAATGAACAGTGAATTGATTTTTCACCTTACGCCGGTGTGAATGTAGCGAAACGGCCAAGCCACATATTTTGACTAAGGTGTAGAGTTTGTGAAGTTAGGCCTCGTAGAGTTAGGGCGTGTAGTGTTAGAAGCTTGGCTCTACATGAGATCTGATAACTTTTTGACAGTGCGAGTCATATGGGCTCGTCTTGGCAACATTTTATACATGAAAATGTTTTTGGTGGGATAAGTTATTCAGCTCAGTCATGCGAGTTTCCTCACAATGTTTATTAATTCAATATTTATGGTTTATCAAGGTTGACAAAAGTGGAGAAAAACATTATAAGATTATCTTTTTTATTTCAAATTTAAGTGGTCTTTCAGGAAAACGCTTATCAGTTTAACACACGTTTTGGCTGTAAAGCTCCTAAGTATGTGTAAAGTGTACTGATGTGTATAATAGGTTTGGTAATTTTATTTCACGGTGTCACCTATCTTGGGTATTATATCGAAAATTTCACCGAAACATTTTCTACTTTCAAGTAATAATTTACTTATTATGCGTAGATACCACTTTTTTGAGATGTAATAAAATATGTTTTTTTTTAAATGAAATATCATTAGCCAGTGAAAACGTGTATCTCGTGTGCCATGGTTTGTTTTAGTTTTGTTATAATTGTTTGATTGTAACGAATATGCGTTTTTTTAAAAAGGTACGAAAATGACGGGTTTTATAGAACAACATCACTCTTACTAACTATACGTAGATTTTATACTACATATTTCAATACCTGACAAAAACCATATATTTTCTAATGTAAAAAAATCTCTCAAATTCCAATAAACATTTGGAAACCCAGCACCGCACACGAAAGCATATTAGCTAATTCTATATGTAATCGAATATTGCATGACACTTTGTCGAATATGTTACAAGTTTACAACACGTTAGCGTAGGTCCAAAATAGGCCCTTGCGATACTCCACCGTTTTGTTCGTCCCGGCACAGCTGTAAATATATATTACGCCATAAATGTCACATGGACAATGGCTCACGTCTGTATCCCCTCAGATTTAACTGCTCCCTTTAAAGGACGGAATTTCGGAGCAACGTTGGGTCGGTTTGTGTGTGAAAATTGGTAAATTGTTCTACGCGTAATTGGGGATTTGGACTTTTAAACTATCGGCTTGGAAACATGAAAAAGGTAGCGAAGGCTTCAGAATTTGCAATTCCTTAGCCACATCCATCGGGGGAGCGATAGTAATAAAGTATGGTTATTGATGAATCTTTGAAATTTTAGGTTTGAATTAACGATCCAATATTTTAAATCAAATACAATAAAATGCAAAATTATACTTTAATACTTTCGCTATTCTTATTACATACAAGTGATTTGTCTTGGTTCTGCTAGGATTTTTATACAACTTTTTACTGTACTAGCCAATATCCATGTCTTTTCCAGAATCAAGTAGGCTTATTGCCTCGTTCGTAACCTCTTTATTGTGTAGATTACTTAGAAATTTGCTTGCCTAAAATTAATTAATTCAATAGCTTCAGTTATTTTAGTTCAACTAATCAAATTTTCAGAATTTTAAGTAACAGAAAGTTTGGTATCGTCTACTGGAAAATAATTTTCTATCGATTAAGTTTTGTTGTTTTACAATTTAAGGTAAAATATAGTAGAAGACTTAAGCGGATTTATCGAAAAGTCGTTGTAGAAAATTTTAGTAATCTAAAGCAACTCAAACTAGAGCTCACGGATTACTGTATTAGTTTTGTATAAACTTTAAGGTCGGAAACACCATTAGTGTCCTAGTAAATTTATAGCCACTTATTATACTAAAAAGCTTTAGATTTTCCTTTTATAATGAATGGCTTTCAATATCTAGATAAAATTCGACCAAACTTTTAGCTATCACAATAAATTAGGCAGATCTGATTACAACGTTATTAAAGAGAGAAATTTAGAGATTATCTCAATTTTTGACCATCAAAAAAGAAAGCCTATTCATACGTATTGTCTGCATCTTGTATTATGTGATTCCTGTGATCAAATAAGACCCTAAAAAGTTCAATGATGTTTCTTGCTAATGGATAATTATTTGACAATATTATTAACACTATACGAAATACATATAAATATCATCCAAGACAAAGACAAACATCTATATCGATCATACAAATAATTGATTTTTGATTGAGTAGAACAACCACCGAATCCAAAACCAGCCCGGCTAGTACGAGCGGTGTTTAAACTAGTTATCGCGTGGGATAAAGCAGCCATCTCTTACGCACTTACTTAGTATCGTATACTGCCATCTCATTCTAACCGATATCGTGTCGATAAAATAGCGCAAGCCCAGAAGAGCAAGCACGAGCGCTATTTTATCGACACGATAACTCTGCTTGCCGTGCAGCACGTATCCTAAACACTAAACCACGACCATACGTATTCACATAATAGATCTAACTTTTCGTTGCATTCTTATATTTATTGAGATAATATTCTAATTGAGTTCAGCCATATATTCCCAGCTACCCTCGCCCACCAATATTTGAATGAAACGGATAAATAAACATCGTCAGCACAATTTGCATAAAAAACATTACCCACAATTTATTAGCTACGAATTAACACAAGAATGAACGATACGCAGCGATGAGTTGATTTCGAAAGGGTTGAAATTAAATCATACATACATATTTGCTGTGTAGTGTCGGCTTAGAATAGCACTACCCCATTTCTTCCGGTGGGTGTACGTAAGAGGCGACTAACGGTATTGGGGCTTTTAAGGGATTTTTGGGCGATGCGGTTGGAGACCCATCCCCAACAACCTTTACTTTACCATCTTTTCCCCACTCAAGTTTCCAAAAGTGGCTGAGGAATTTCTAATTCCTTAGCTCTGGCTACCCCTTCTCGGGATTTATAGCCGTGAGTATATGTATGTATATGTATGTACATACATATCCTCACGGCTATAAATCTCAAAGTGGGTAGTCAGAGCTTCGATATTAAGATTTCCTCAGCTACTTTTGGCAGTTTCTTGGGGATAAGATAGTAACAATAAAGTATTGTTGGTGATAGGTCTCAAGCCACATAACCCAACAACCCCATCAAAAAACCTTACACTTATTTGCCTCTGAAGTAAATAAATAAAATAATTCTTTATTTTTTTAACCTTAATAACGTCGTGAACTTCACAGACAGCAAACGCTATTATATTTTTTATAATAAATCAATGAACTCATATTTTCGTCGAAATTTTAATTTAAGAGGATCATAACGCGCCGTTGCTATACAATGAGTTTGTACACAAAAGACACGAGAAGAAACTTTTTACATATTCTTATATTTCCAAATCTAAATTCAGTAAATTTTGCTTTGCATCAGCGTGAATTTCAGAAGAAATTCTGCAGCCGAATATGGTATCGCTAACATTGGTTCATTTATCCTTATTCAATCTAGTCCATCTCAAAAAACCAATTGCTTCTTGTGAAACTAATTTTAACAAAAAATCGTTGAAAATTGCAGTAAATAATTATACACTGACTTATGAAACAGATCAAATTAGTCCTAAAGAAAGTAGAACTTAATGACTTGTGCTATGGGATACAACGATATATTTAATATTATATAATACATATTTCAAACACACAATGTAATGTTAAAACCACATCAAATATGGCTTTCCAGTAGAAGATATAAAGCAATGTCACACGTGAATTAACTCTCTTGTGGCTGTCACTTTAATGTCTTATTATTTGTCTTCTTTTAAGGCGACCTTGTTTTTATTTCAGTATGTGAAGTGTCATAGATCTGATTGTAAAGGTTTGTAAAAATAGAAGGAAAAATTGTTTTCATTTCATTCTAATAAATAATGTCTATCAGATAAAATAAATATAAAGGTTAGATTGTATAATGTTATTTTGAAAAAGCAACGTGATAGCTCAATGGGTAGAACACCGGTTAACGTGCAAGCGACTAGTGTTCAAATCCCGGGTCGGGCCTTCACCAATTTGTTTTTTCTAAAGACATATGTGTGGTTAATTTATCATGATTGTTAACGGTGAGGGAAAACATCGTGAGGAAACCCACATGACTGAGTTGTACTTCTTCATGTGACAGTGTATTCGTACAAAACGGCGATAGGCCTGCCCCCTATCACGTAAGTACACTGTCCATGCAAAACGTGGGTACTCTGAACACCAGGTGACAAATTCAGACAAAGTCATGTTCAGAAGTATTAGTACCTCTGCCAACCCCTTCGGGGATATTCGGCGTGAACGTTTATGTTATGTTATGTTATGTTTGTTTTAAGAAAAAAATGTATACAAATCGTCATAGTCCAAGAGCCCGCGACGGCCAGACCTTCCTGTTATGTTATTTTGAACAAATAACTATGGTGCTTTAGTTTGAAGATCAGTTTGGTAATCAGGTGCACTAAACTGGAAAGAATACCATTTTATTCTAAACCGGCCATAATATCTGAAGAACTGGAAGAGATCGCTTGAAGTAATAAAACACCGAAGGCACTTCCATGCAATAATATTAAATCTGTACTATGTTTTAATTTAAGGTGGCAATGAAGAGTTTTTATAAAACTATTAAAAAGATCATATTCTAAAATTATTTTAAAGGAAACTCCCGAATCTACCTTTTCGCGCTGCCTACCTTTTAAATTAACAGCTCGATAGAACTGATACACATATTCTCCATTAGCATAAATAAAAGGGCACACCTATTCGACCGCCACCATGTTTTCGTCAACAATTTACCGGCATTATACTTATAGTCCTTTCCTATCATTTTCGGCACGAGGGAGTGACCGAGAGTAATGATTACGTAATTATGGATGAACATCATTATTCATGTATTAAAAGATTGATGGATGTAAACGAAGCTAGAGAGGTTTGTCAGGATCGTACGAAGTGGCGATCGATAGTCTCTGCCTACCCCAATGGGAATTAATGGCGTGAGTATATGTATGTATGTATGTATCATTATTCAGGCTCTGCCCGGTCGTGCATTAATATAATTTGTCTCAATTTCCGAAAACAATAAACAGGGCCGTTAAAATATAAGTGAGGGCAAAAATGTTATAAAGAATAGCCGATATTCATTTGTGAGATTTATTAGTAAATCTCACTTTCCGTATAGTGTGTTCACAGGGACGGAGTCAGGTTAGGTTATAGATATAGATTGGGGGATGACTTAAAACTAAAAAAAATACTTTGTCCTGAATAGTTATATCACTATATAAAGTATTCATTTAGTTAATACTTTATACTCATTTAGTTAATAGTTATTACTTAAAATAATATGCCGTGTAGTGTCGGCTTAGAATAGCACTACCCCGTTTCTACCGATGGGTGTACGTAAGAGGCGACTAACGGTATTGGGGCTTTTAAGGGATTTTTGGGCGATGCGGTTGGAGACCCATCACCAACAACCTTTACTTTTACCATCTTTTCCCCGCTCACATTTCCAAAAGTGGCTGAGGAATTTCTAATTCCTTAGCTCTGGCTACCCCTTCTAGGAATTTATAGCCGTGAGTATATGTTATGTTATGTTAAAATAATATACATACAGTATATTATTTTAAGTAATACTTAATTATCTTTGGCTTCTCCACAAAATCTATATGAAAATTACAAATGATACTTATTTAATTCGAAACTTGTGATGATGTGAAAATGCACACACAAGAGATTTAACATACGACTCATATTTGTACATATGTATGCACAATTAAAAAAAACATCAAATTATTTTCTATACTTAACTACACAAAAAAACAAATAAATATTATTTATGTAACAAAGGGTCAGTTTCTCACACATCTGCCCCTATCGAGATTCTAATCCTGTAATATCAACTGCCACTGTCCACTACATCAGGGACACGATTCATTGAATAAAGGGATTATATTATTTTTAATTTTGGGGGAGTATTATTAATTTTTTTTGTTCAACGACGTTAATGTAAAATTTGAATATGTATGCATTGAATAAAAAATATCTTGTAATTGATGTATTTTATTTATTAGGGACCCAATAAGCTGAGCAAATTAAGTTTCTCACTTCCACCCCAAATCCCGCCCTGATAGTTCAATAACACACAATAATGCCTTCTTATTAGCAATGATGATTTGTTTTAGCGAATTGGGAGACTCATCCGTTCACTGGCGAGCAGTATTTGGTATTTCTTTAGTTTTAGCATTTGCTTTATTTGTCTTCGACATGATTTATACAATCATAATGAACGAGATCGGAAGATCTGAGATAAACAATAAATTGCCGTTGGAATATTTGTTTGGAATATTAATGAGGATTGGAGTAAATGTTTTGGACAAAATTATATTTAAGAATGTGCTTAAAAAGGCAGGCTTTCGACGTGTGAAGAAGAAAAGGGCAGTATGAAAATATTTTGGAATGTAGAAGAAGTAGTATTAAATGGCTTCTCTGTCAACTCTAATTGGAGCCAATGCGTTAACATATGTGTGTAGAGTTATATATCAGAATGTTTAAGACAAAACTCCATCTCTAATCATAAACGTCAAAAGACTCATTAAGTTAGTACAACTTTATAAATGGTTTGTGATTATCGAGTAATTAGAAATTTAGCATATTATAAACCTTTTCAAGTATTTACCTAGATAAGATCATAAGTTTTAATAAGGCTTTATAAAGGCTAAGCTGCAAAAGATTATAAGCCGATTAAAATGGTTTTGCGCAAAAAACATTAAGCGGATTTGTTAATTGAACTTTTTAAAACGTAACAATTCATCCATTTAATTATGATCTCATACTTACTACTACCAATTTTTAAAATCCCAAAGACGGTTAGTCTTACAAATACGCTGGTCTAGTTCGGATCGGTCGATTACTACCATGGTAATAGGCAGACCAATGAGTTTATTCCCCAAATATTTAATCCTATGCAGTGTCGGCTTACAATATCACTATCACATTTCTTCCTGTGGGTTAAGGGATTTTTGGGCGATGCGGTTAGAGACCCATCACCAACCACCATTATTTTAACATATTTTCCCCAATTAACTTCCAAAAGGGGCTGAGGAATTCTTATTCCTTAGTTCTGGCTGCCCCTTCCAGAGATTTTAAGCCGTGAGTATAAGTATGTATGCCTGTAAATTGAACCTGAGACCTCCGAATTGCAAGCCAAACCCTTTACCACTAATAAAACAACCCCAACCAAACAAAGGAGCATCAACTCGCGACAAATATGTAACTCCAAACGCTCTATTACATCTCTGAGACAATTCGGCGCAGACCCGTGATAAGTAGCGGTCATCACTTGCAGAGGTCACTCGCACAACTTTAACTTGGGGCAAGATGGATCAATTACTGCTGAGCAAACTTGCCAGACGTACTGCTAATTCCGTTAGAGGTTACTTACAAACCTCTTATACTGTATTTGAAGTCTGAGACGGGGGCGGTTATTTTTTTTAGTTTTGTGATTTAGTACGGAGAATTAAGACGACCAAGGTGACACATTAAGACTAAATAGAGACTGTGCTTAAAAAGGCATGATATTGAATGTGAATTATAATATAAATTCAAATTCATTTATTTCCAAAAACAGTCCATTACAGTTATTCTTATATCTATAAACTAGTGGATCGTCCCAGCTTCGCACGGGTAGCGTTGTTTTTTTAAATATCTGAGGTTTCTTTCTTCAGTCACTGCTCAAGCATTATGAAATTCAGCGCAATGTTTTCAATTTATTAAATTTATAGCACTCCCTAAACAGTGTAGTTTGGTGATTTTGAATGCGCTTTAATGAACGGTTCAGTATTTCCGTTTAATAGCAAATTTTGGAATAAAACGCTATGAAGTACTTATACTAAACAATAAATCATTACGTTATGTAGGATGCAACTACTGGCGCCATCTAGTATGTTATATGTAAATTAGTAAAGATTTGGTTTCGATCACGGGCGCGATGGCTTATTTATAAATAATTTCGGTGTTTCTCTACCGATTTCTATGATTCTTTTTTTATTGAATAGGTAATAATGTTACTTTTTTTAAATAAGGGATGAATGAGAGGTTTACAAACGTAAGAGTTAACAAATATAATCAGAATGTTCCGAACTGCTAAGCTATCAGGAATTACACGTGTTACTGTGAGTCAACCGTAAAAGATAGACATAAACTGTTGTGTTTTTTTTTTTTTAGATAATTTAATGAAGAATATTTTCGCCACACATGATTTCTATGTAAGTTTAACCATTAAGGCTGCACACGCGACGGAAGCTTAAAAAATGGAGTAACTTCTCCCGTTTTCCCAAAATTTCCCAAAATTCCCCTTTACTTCTCTGCTGGAAAGTATACAAAAACCTGCGCAGGAGTATGAAGAATAATTGTACCAAGTTTCGTTAAAATCCGTCGAGTAGTTTTTGTTTCCATATGGAACATACAAACCGACAGACAGACAGACAGACAGACAGACAGACAGACAGACAGACAAAAATTTTACTGATTGCATTTTTGGCATCAGTATCGATCCCTAATCACAACCTGATAGTAATTTTCAAAATATATTTCATGTACAGAATTGACCTCTCTACAGATTTATTATAAGTATAGATATAGATAAAGAATAAATAAAGGAAAGAAAAATTTCGACACAGGGGGGCCTTTATTTATTCTTTATTTATTAGTAATAATCCCCACATGAGGTTTTCATGAACAAAAAGATTTGAATTATAATATGTTTTATATAAAACCAACTTCAATGTAGACGAAGCTCCAAAGATTTGCCCCAAGCTTCCCGCACGGTTTACACATATACTTTCCAACTATAAAAAGACATACATAAAAGTTGGTAAAAACTATTCTTAATTCATGTGTGATTATTTTATGAGGTGAAAGAAAACTTCGTGAGGTAATTCACATGGATGAGTTTTGTGACAGTGTATTATTACATCACGGCGACAGGCCTGCTGCCTATCACTCTGTTTCACAGTAGTATCAAAACGCGGGTAATCTGAGCACCAGAAGGCTGATTGCGTGTTTTATCGAATAGTTTATAGAAATCCTATTATTAGCATCAGGAGTAAAGGAGACACATACGTGTATTGTTTTCACTCTGATGTATGGAACTGATCTGATCGAAAACGAATTTTCGATCGAATCTCGCAATCGTATCCTTTTAATCGTATTTTATCCGAATATAATAAAAACTTCCATGATTTAGATCTATTTAATCTAAGTAGATGCGCATTCAGGAAAGCTGTAATGGACGTACTTTTTAATTCTTAAAATACATATTATATTATGAGTATAATTTTCATAACACATACATTCTTATATGCCTTTATGTATGTCACAGATTTTTATTTGTTTTACACACACACACACACACACACACACACACACACACACACATATATACACACACATGCACATACACACACCCTTGAGATATCGTGGATCAAAATAATTTTGCTTTAAATATTGTTGTTAATATATATTTTATTTCCTCTTAAAATTGTATGTATTTGTTAGAGTTACTTGCTATAAAAAAAAACATGTGTTGAAACTCAAATGTAACGTAAAAACAAGATTATTG
The DNA here is from genome assembly GCA_963576735.1 of Bedellia somnulentella. Taxonomy (NCBI): domain Eukaryota; kingdom Metazoa; phylum Arthropoda; class Insecta; order Lepidoptera; family Bedelliidae; genus Bedellia; species Bedellia somnulentella. The sequence continues at coordinate 17,375,203 of OY755180.1, read as the reverse complement.
TTAGATATGTTTTCTGTACATCTGTGAACATCTGTCATTGGCCTTACTTGATTTCTATTATTAACTGTGTATTATTACTTATGTCGCTGTTGATGTTCCTAATAAAAATAAATAAATAAATAAATAAATAAATCCGTCTAAAGGTGACAAAAATGGCATAAAATTCACAACACCGAGTTGAGTTGTTAGCAAAAAAAGCTTGAATGCGGTTTTAAAGTCGTACAAACGGCAAGGAGGGATAGCAAAACTTTAGAAACCACGGTCATTGCAGCGAGGCCACTTGTACGAGATAAAGTTGGCGAAACTTGTACTGCTTTAAGATTGGAATCAATTACAGACCGCTGCGCTTGCTGACCGTACCGCGGTGCATCTACGTTTTTAATTGGTCTTTGATAGCTCTTGCGTTTTTCTTTGCTAGTTTTTCATATGAGAAGCTCTTTGCTATTTCGTGTTCTTTAATGGGTAGTGATTACGTGTAATTGAGTTGACTTCCGAACCCGAAGTAAAATATATTTGTGAAATAAATAACATGAAGAGTTTTGTTCTTTTAGCTTGTTTTGTGATACGTTAATTGGTTAGGTTAGTTATTAATTTTATTCAACTTAAATGTGATAAGACTACCGGAATATTATCGAATATTTTTCCAGTTAAGGATTAGTGAACGATCATCCTATATCATTATCTCTTATTAAAAAAGGTAATAAGAAGCCTGAGAGTGTTCCCAGGACACTACAAAGGGCGATCGATAGTCTCTGCCTTCCCTAATAGGAACAAATGGCTTAAGTATTACTTAATAGAAATAAACCCCCAAATAATATAAGATTACAATTTGTAAAATAAACTTAAACATATTTTTTTGTAAAATTAAACCTGGACAAGCAGTTTTTCATTCCATACTATTAATTTGAGTATCCCAGTATACCCAGGTCCCATGGTAGGGGACTCTGAAAATTCTTCCCTCTTTTTAAAAGCAGCAGTCTGGAAACTTGCGAGGTTAGTAATACCTGGAATGAAGGACCCATCCGCAATGACATAATCTTGTTGTATATTATTAGGCATTTATAAGGTCGTCTTAAAATAGCACTGGTCTGTCTCTTCGCATAGTGCCGGCTTATAATGTCACTACCCCTTTCTACTCACGGGTTTCGTAAGAGGCGACTAAGCGCTTAACACTACAGTGACCTAAGTCAAAATGTTGATGTGTTGAGATACAAGACTTCACAGACCTTAAAATCATGCTCAACAACATATGAATACGAGATGATAAAGCCGTAAGTGAAATTGAACCTTATTGTGTTAAGAATACGGGTGTTTTCTCGTACCTATGTTGTAGAGCATGCTTTTTAAGGTCTGTAAAGTATTGTAACTCAATTCATCAAAATTTTGAGTTAGGTCACTGCAGTATTAAGCGTGCGAATTATGGGGCTTTTTAAAGTGGTTTTTGGGCGATGCGGTTGTCGACCATCACTAGCGATACTTTATTTCTACCATCTTGTCCCCTATTAACTTCCAAATGTGGCAGAAGAGTTTCTAGCTCTGAAGCTCTGCTTACCCCTTTTTGGATTTATGGCCGTAAGTATATGTTTGTATATTATTGGGTAGTTATAAGGTCGGCTTAGAATAGCATTGATCTGTCTGTTCGCGAAGGCATTTTGCAATAAGAATACGGAGAGTTTTAGGTGATTAATGGGCGATACATTCGTGGTGTTAATATTTTTTATCTACTAACGATAATAAGATTTTTTATACATTTATATTCGTATAAATTGTCAGCTCTGGAAACATGAATTCAAGTAAATCTTGTTATAATAATAATATATTCGTGTAGCATCATTACAAACGATTACACGAAAGAAATGTCTTTCTTAGGCTGTGCTTTGAACACGAGCCTTAAACACAACTATGTACATTATAGTATCCGTGATAGCTGCATGTTCCAAGACTTTATCACGAAATTTATAAATCATGGCGAATGTTGGATGACGCCCAAACTGTGTTGCCAGTAAACGCTGGAAGGGGATGTGGTAGGTTCGGTAGAATCAGTAATGTTTAGTTAAGTGATAAGTTCTTAATCTTGCAGATTGTTCCCCGTCTGATTTTCATGCCAAAATTATGAGTTATGGATTTGAGACTGTTCAAATGTGCGTAATTATTGTTCTGTATAGGCTGAGGGGGATTTTAATACTTTATTTTTTAAGTGTTTTTCTTTAGAGCAACTTTTGAGGAAATCCACATAATTAAGGATAATATTAATTGTGTAAAATTTTCCAAAATAATCATAATTATATTGTGTGTATGCTAGGGACATATACCTAGGAATATGATCTAGCCCTATTTTCTATGTTCATATTATTATGTTTGTGTAATAATGATTGTATTCTGTTTTATGTTCTTCAATTAAATAAATAAAAATAAATAAATAGCAGAAGACAAAAGAATTTTCTATTTTTTTCTACTGATACACTTATTGTTGGAAGGGGATGTGGTAGGTTCGGTAGAATCAGTAATGTTTAGTTAAGTGATAAGTTCTTAATCTTGTAGATTGTTCCCCGTCTGATTTTCATTCTAAAATTATGAGTTATGGATTTGCGACTGTTCAAAGGTGCGTAATTATTGTTTTCGTATAGGCTCGCATTTTTTTTAGTGTTTTTCTTTAGATAAGTTTTTGAAGAGTTCGAGAGACGGTATTTACTAAATTGAGTGGAATTATTTTTCATAACAGCTAAGAAACTTGATACCAGACATCAATACATACTTAAATCAACGATTTATTTCACAGTTATAACTGTAACTGTCTTTTATTGAATTTTCCAAAGATAGTCTCTGTCCACTCCGAAAGGAACAAAGAGCTTGAACAAATTAACATTATATTTCAGTAAAACTAATATATTTAAAGCTAATACAAAACTCTTCCAAGCAATCATAAAGCGGATAAAATTTTCACTTAAGCGGAGTAAAGAGTAATTTTTAATGGATCTTCAAAACGGCAATGAATAATGGTAAATCGTTTATTAAAAACCAATTGGAGGGTATTTCACGGGAGCTTTTCAGCGAAAGGGTTTATTATCAATAATAATTACAGTCAAGATGAAGGGAGAGTAAGGTGATTTTACAAAATGAGAGGGGAATGAAGTGAAGGTGTATTCCCGAGACAACCCTTAAATAATGGTAATAGTAATTAATATCAATATTTTACGGAGGAAATGTGACAAGGGATATAATATCAATTCAAACTAGTATTGGGAACAGATAAATGTATAAAAGCATGTATGACTATATTGATGGGTGTAAACGATGGTCTCTGCCTACCCCGATGGGGAAAAACGGCGTGACTATATAAACTCATCTTAATTTTACACATACAGCCATAAGAGGCTGAGACGTAGACAGTGAGAGCGAGTGTATCATGAGAAAAGTGGGAAACTGTCAGATTATTCCTACTTACCTTGTTCTTACACTCCTAATTCTATCTATACTGATAAGTCAAATTCTGTGTATTTAAAATAAACTTTGAAAAAAAAGGTTTATCTTAACTTCTTGTTAACACTACTTAACTTAACGGAAGTTATTTCAAATTCAAAGTTTATGTAAAAAAAGTTTTGATTTTATTTTAAAAGATAAAAATATTTTTAAGTATTAAGTATAAATCAGTTAAGTATAAAAAAGCAACTGAAATGCAAAAGAGGCCTCACCAAACTTATCTTTCAATGAGTCGTCCCTTTAAATATCGGAAGAGTTATACTAAACAGTATTCCGTTAATCGCATGGTCATCCGATGATTCAGCCTGTAATATCCTACAATACTGAATTGAATATGACAAATTTAATTCAAATCTTTGAAAAACCTTTGTTTTACAATCTTTTCCCCACTTAATTTCCAAAAGAGGTTGAGGAATTCTAAAGCTCTGGCTACCCCTTTAAGGGATTTATAGCCGTATTTATGTATGTACGTAAATTGACTTTCTGAGTTTTCACCAAAAAAACCGAACACAAGCCCTTCGAATCACGAGTCGAACCCTCTAAACTTTACACCAAGGAAGTAGTCCAAAAACATTCACCATAACCGTGAAATCAATAGCACCTAGCCTTCTCAGCTCCATTAATATTTCCAACTCGAAAAAGGGAATTAATCGAAAACTGTTCGGTGCCAAGTGATTTTCGTTGTAATTCACTTTCTCACAAAACCGTTTAAGCTGACTAAGTCTAACAAAATATGAGACGTCAGGGTTTCCGCAAGTCACCTATGTGTGTGCTTTTCCTTTGTTAACCGGCGAACCCTAAAAATAATCCATTAATTGTACTGTCGACGGGACCGTGCAAATTGAAAACGTTAGAACAATAACCATGTGTAAGGTGCTGTGCTGTGAGGGTTAATACCGTGTAGTGTTGGGGGGTTAATACCGTGATGGGGGTTAATCGAAAATGCAACTTGTTTAGCATACACCTCAGACGGCATTAATAAACTTTTTCGATGTAAAAATCACTTTCTTCAATGAAACAAGATTTATAGATGACATGATAACTCGACGCATTTTTTTAAAGTCGTAACTTTTTTTAAATTTCATTGGAAAACAGATTTGCTCTTTTGCTAAGATTTCCCAGAGGAGATATGCCTAATTGATACAGATGATATTTATGTTATAAGTCTAACTTGGTAGTCTGAAAAGCACTGTTTTTTTACCAAATATGTAGATGTGTAAGTAGCGTCAGAGAATATCATTCTAGATTATAGAGTACTCTAAATCTAGGCTGTAAATAAGATTTCAAATATCTCTTATATAATTCTTTAGGAGGGATAGCCAGAGCTAAGGAATTAGAAATTTCTCAGCTTGCGGAAAATTGAGTGGGGAAAAGATGGTGAAGTAAAGGTTTTTGGTGATGGGTCATAAACCGCATCGCCCATAAATCGCTTAAAAGCCCCAATACCGTAAGTCGCCTCTTACGTACACCCATCGGTAGAAACGGGGTAGTGCTATTCTGAGCCGGCACTACACGGCTAATCTCTAATAAGTATTCTTTTTATCCCCAAACTCATATTACATTGTGTGTTACATGCAAATAAGTAGTAAATGATGTTACAAGGTTTGCGAATCTCAAATGACTTCCTACCCGCCTCATTTTGCGAGCAGACTGGCGGCTGGCCAAATATTTTAGCACTGCTAAAGCTGTGACCTTCATTTTGGAATCACTTTATAAAAACACTAGTTTTTGAGTTGGAACTTTTGAGCGTCGGCTTAGAATAGCATTAACCCAACTGTCCCCGGTTGGTCGATGTGGCGGGACTAGAGGATGGCCCATCAGAAACCATCCTTTATTACTAATAAATAAAGAATAAATAAAGGAAAGAAAAATTTCGACACAGGCGGGGATCGAACCCGCGACCTCGGGTAAACGCCCCGACGCTCTGCCAACTGAGCTACCGTGTCAATTGGCTGCCAGTGCGAAATTCTTCTATCCTTTATTTCTTTTACACGTTGAAGTAGCGTTTGCGTTTCCTACCTCCGAATTTTTACTAATTCGGAAGGCCACTTATCTACCTTTTCAGATAGAATGCAAATGTTGAAAACGCCTAACTATCACATAAATTAAATCTTTTTGTTCATGAAAACCTCATGTGGGGAATATTACTAATAAATAAAGAATAAATAAAGGAAAGAAAAATTTCGACACAGGCGGGGATCGTACCCGCGACCTCGGGTAAACACCCCGACGCTCTGCCAACTGAGCTACCGTGTCAATTGGCTGCCAGTGCGAAATTCTTCTATCCTTTATTTCTTTTACACGTTTAAGTAGTGTTTGCGTTTCCTACCTCCGAATTTTTACTAATTCGGAAGGCCACTTGTCTATCTTTTCAGATAGAATGCAAATGTTGAAAACGCCTAACTATCACATAAATTAAATCTTTTTGTTCATGAAAACCTCATGTGGGGATTATTACTAATAAATAAAGAATAAATCAGAGCGGGTGCGGAGCAAATGGTGGGACGACGATTGTTACCTGCTTCGCAGAATCATTATAAACTAACAATCTCGGAACTGCTTTATAAATAAAATGACATTTGCACAGCTTACACAAATTACTGACCTTTTAAGCCTTCCACTAAGTAACCGTTTTAAAGATATCAGTTGCAAACAATGTTTTTATTTCTGTAAATATACTAAGAAAATTATTCCGTTCCATCCTCTTTGTGCTCAAGCCATCTTTACATTCCTTTTTCCATATTTTTTAAATATCTGTCACACCGCACCCTTCACGAATAAGACTAATTCTCCCTCTATCACATAACTTAGCATTACAAATGGAGTACTTTTGCCGTGTAGTGCCGGTTTAGAATATCAATACCCCATTCTACCCACGGGTGTCGTAAAAGGCGACTAAGGTTATGGGACTTTTTAAGTGGTGTTTGTTCGATGCGGTTGGAGGCCCACCACCAACGATACCATATTTCTACCATCTTGTCCCCTATCAACATCCAAATATAGCTTAAGAGTTTTTAGCTCTGAAGCTCTGGCTACCCCTTTTTAGGATCTTTGGCCGTGAGTATATGCATGTATGTAGATACTTAGTATTTTTCTAATTTATGAAGCCAACAATCCCGACAGTCAAAACACAAAGGAATTGTGTCCAACTTGTTTTTTTCAAGTCGTATTCGTGTTGGCTCAGCGAAGTTGAATCGAAAAAGTTTCCCGAACACATATGTTCTCAAAGAATTAACATACGCTTGAGTCGAATTATTTTTTAATGGAAAACTTCGTTTTGTTATTGGTTTAATGTTGTTTTATTGCTTTTTAATGATTGGCGGGTGCGGTGGTGATGAAATTGCGGTAAAGAACTTTTTTCTAAGCCTTATAAGTTAAACGAGGTCGGACTATAACCGTTTTAAGTTAACGACTTGAGGTTTCTGAGAGGGAATCCAGGGATACTCACAAAAATATGTATCCCAGTTTAATTGACTGGGATAAATGTAAATGTAATGATGGACTATTAGCTTTATCACTTTATCCAAGATAAGCTCAAGCTCAAATTTTTAACAAAATCTATGATTAATATACATATTTTGTAATAAAACACACTGAAACAAATGAAGCTGTGTTGTGTCGGCTTAGAATAGCACTACCCCATTTCATCCGGTGGGTGTACGTAAGAGACGGCTAACGGTATTGGGGGCTTTTAAGGGATTTTTGGGCGATGCGGTTGGAGACCCATCACCAACAATCTTTATTTCACCATCTTTTCCCCACACAACTTTCCAAAAGTGGCTGAGGAATTTCTAATTCATTAGCTTTGGCTACCCCTTATAGGGATTTATAGACGTGAGTATATGTATGTATGTATGAAACAAATACAAATTTTCATTATCAAACTATAACTCTGTTATTCTATGTTATGTTTTCTAAAATCCCTAACCATAATATAAACAACACACCCTCTAACTCTCAGTTCATCTCATAACCTTTCAGTCACGTGACTCCATAAAGGTCACGTGCGTCGGTTATGTCATGATCACATGACGTGTTCAGGTGAAACTACTATCTGCACGCCGAAACATTGCGGTCATTTATTAAGTTTGTATTCGATATCAACATGAAGCGAGTATGAAAATGGATCATTTTGCGTGCGGGACTGTCACTATATACGAGGGGCATGCCAAAAGAAACTAGATACTCTTTTCTCATTTAATTGACACTGGCGAGCTATACACCATCTTATAGGCTGGTTTTTTATTGACATATTTGAATGTAGAACACACTTCTTTTATTTATTTTTTATTTGAATGAGCATAATTTTTCCGAGAATCTGGCGGGAATTTACTTGCAACAATGGAGCTCAGTCGACGTGATTTTTGCGCTATGATTTGTTATGACTTTAAAAAAGGTTTAAAGCCTCAAGAATGTTTTGAACTTTTGGTGAGTCTGCTTTACTTTCGCATACAATCAATATTTTTCTGAACTTAAATACCGTAAAATATTTAAAAAACATAATAATTTTCTGAAATTCCGACTTATCAGTTCTAGGTGCATTTAAGTGACTCTTGTGTGTTTTTTAGTTTGTGGTTTGTGCATATGCAATAAAGCTTCGATTGAAAGTCTTAGGTTGTGGTAAAAAAATACTTAAACACAACGTCTACAAATTATAATCATAGGCCTACCTCCTATCACATGAGTACACTGTCCAAGCAAAACATGGGTATTCTGAACACCAGGTGAAGATTTCACGTCACTGTCAAGTATTGGTACCTCTGCCAACCCCTTCGGGGATATACGGCGTGAACGTTTGAGCCTTTTGAGTCTTTGAGACTACAAATCGCAGTTATAAGGAAGGATCTCCGAGATCGATTGACTACTAATACATATTTGGATCTTTAACATACATACATACATATACTCACGGCTATAAATCCCCAAAAAGGGTAGCCAGAGCTAAGGAACTAGAAGTTTCTCAGCCACTTTTGGAAAGTTGAGTGGGGAAAAGATGTCAAAATAAAGGTGATGGGTCTCCAACCGCATCGCCCAAAAATCCCTTAAAAGCTTCAACATCGCGAAAATATCAAGGCATTTATCAAGGTACCTCTACCATTTCCAACGGCTCAAGTTACATTTAAAAGGGACTGCGATTTAAATAAAATAATTAAGCCACCTACTTTATATTTAGATATATACAATTTTCGGCAAAGAAATATAAAGGGCAATTACTCACAGATTCTGTGGAAGTGAGACCATATTTTTTTATAATTTCAGTGATAAGTTTGCTCTTTGGCTTAGATTTCCCTGAGGCTTCTGGCCTATTGTGAAACAATTGTTATTTATGTCATAAGTTTATCCTGATGGTATAGAGGTGAAAGTTTGAACTTGAGTTCGGAATATCTGGGTTCGTTTTTCATCTGTTGTTCTGTGATTCTAGACCGCTATCCCTATTATACCTACTGTAGCGTCGCGCTATCAGTACCCAATGACGCGCACTACATAGAAACGCTGACAGTGCAAGAAGAATCACATTCCACAGCAACACGAAACCAAGTAATATACGTCACACGCGTCATCAAGACTCGCCATACAAATCGTATATCGCGTTATCGAAGTTTCTAAAACATTTACTATATATACAAGTTCCAACTTAATACAGTTGGACCGCGGTCCCCAGGCATACCACCGCCTGGCGGAAGATCTTCCCTTTTCCTCCACATTAATGAAATAGATTGGTCCCTAAGATACTCCTTACTACATCTACTATCCGCCAGTGAATGTCACATTAAAATTGATCCATCCGTTTCAGATTAGCAGCAAAAGAGAAAATTGAAAATTAGGATACTTTGTTAAATGTATCACGTATGCATTCATATGCATTAATAATTTAAAAGCAGTTATTTTAATTACAAACAACCTCTTATTTCTATTCACCTACATACATATACTCACGGCTATAAATCCCTAGAAGGGGTAGCCAGAGCTAAGGAATTAAAAATTCCTCAGCCACTTTTGGAAGTTGCGTGGGGAAAAGATGGTAAAATAAAGGTTGTTGGTGATGGGTCTCCAACCGCATCGCCCAAAAATTCCTTAAAAACCCCAATACCGTTAGTCGCCTCTTACGTAAACCCACCGGAAGAAATGGGGTAGTGCTATTCTAAGCCGACACTACACAGCAACATACATTATATTCACCTACATACACACAAGTATGTACAGATAGAAACAGACAAGCAGAACTAGTTATAAATCAAGTTCGGAGACACATAGTCTACGACTTGTCGGCCTTGTAGAAACTCTATGTGGCGTGTTGCATACATTGTAAGGAGGTTCTATTACTGCTAGAGGATTCGATCCCGGTCGATTTTTCTAGTCCCGGGATTTCGGGATTATCGACTGTTAATACCGGGATCCCGGGATAGTCCCGGGATTTTATTGGTAAAGAAAACGGTATCAATTAAAAAGAAGTAAACATATCAAAATCAACCTTTTATTTTAAATCTTTACTTAAATCTTCAAAAACAAAACAAAATTATTATTACTTCGATACTACGAAAATAAAATCTAAGAAATAACAACGCATCCAACGTCTCATCCGAAAGCATGCTTCTTAATTTGTTGCACAAATATGAAGCAGCGGAAAACGCGCGTTCAGGCTCGATGGAAGTTGGAGGAATCGTCAATAAATTTTTATAAGCCTTCTCCAAATTATGACCTCGTGTGGAACTAGCCTCAAAAAGATTCATTTCTTGTTTAATGATCTTATAAAGATCAGTTTCTTTAAATGCTTCAGGATTTATTATTTTCATATTGTTTTCTATTTCGTTCTGAAGCTTTTCTTTTAATGTTAAATCAGTCTTACTAGTTGTCTGCGTAGGTTCAATGTTCATGTCATTTTCTTCATTATCACTATTTTCAATTTTTCCAGCTAACAAAATAATCTGTTTTTTATAGTCATCTTGCTTGGACTTGAAAATAACTCCTTTAAGTCACAATCAGTTTCTAACTCAGTCTTCTCAGTATGAGGATTTTGTAAATAGTTTAATACTCCACTTAACTCACTGCGTTATTTAAAAAATGTTTAAGTCCCGAAAATCCCGGTATTCATTGGATTTAATCCCGAGATTTTCGGGACTAAAATATGATCGGGATTCCGGGATCCCGGTTTTCGGGATCCCGGGATCGAATCCTCTAATTACTGCATAACATTAGTAAGCCGATACGAGTATGACATGCTAGACTTGTAAAGGCAGAGGCATTTTAGCTTGAATGCGCTTGTATATGTCGCAGGGACATGATAAATATGGGGATTTGGTCAATTCCCTAAGGGATTTGATCAAATCACGGAGGATGTTAAAATAACAACACGATTTTATCTTTTCCCTAAACAAATCTAGTGAATTGAACAAATGAAAAGCATGCATCAGGCATTTAGGTGCTCGCTCCGCTGCGCTACGCTCGCTCGTTTTATACATAATCTAACCTAACCTAACCTAACTAAATGTGACCTAATTTTTCGTTGTCTGCAGGGGGCTTTCGCCCCCCGACCCCCCAAGCAGGGGGGCAGAGCCCCCCCTATGTAGGTATATCTTACCAAATAAATCTTTAAAATACCATTGTAATATTATTTTTGTCATTCCACTGAACCAATTTAGGGATTTGGTCAATTCACTAGATTTGTTTAGGGAAAAGATAAAATCGTGTTGTTATTTTAACATCCTCCGTGATTTGATCAACTCCCTTAGGGAATTGACCAAATCCCCATTTTTATCATATCCCTGCGTCATATACAATGATTGAAGCGCTAATGGTTTTAAATTTTCTAGCGAAATTAAAACACGTGAGTTACTTCTAATTACTTAACGCCCTTTATTTCAATCGGGGTAGACAGAGACTATCGAAATCCTACTACCCTCAAAAGCCTCCCCACTGTTTTAAGAATCCGGTTTCAATCTAGTCTTCAAACGTCTTGCGTGACCATTCTCTACTTATAATATGGATCAACACTGACTATAAATTTCTTTTGCCACTTTACCTTTATCTATCCGTTCCGTTATATCATCAATTGACACATCACATCATTTATTAAATTAATATAATTAACGTGGTTAATTCAAATCTCTTCACTTCCGAATATTTTAAATGAAAACATATTGTTTTTTTTAATAATTAAAATAATCAGCGCAAACTATGCTACATCAAGCGCTAAACATCTTAATTGACAACTCTGTTCAGTGTGTGGAAAATATAGGTACTTCGTCAATTGCATAACTTATAGCTACAATATAATACATACATTCATACATGCATATACTCACGGCTATATTTTCCTAGAAGGGGTAACCAGAGCTAAGGAATTATAAATTCGTCAGCCACTTTTGGAAGTTGAGTGGGGAAAAGATGGTAAAAATAAAGGTTTTTGGTGATGGGTCTCCAACCGCATCGCCCAAAAATCCAATAGAAAGCCCCAATACCCTTAGTCGCCTCTTACGACACCCGTGGGTAGAAAGGGGTAGCGATAAGCCGGCACTACACGGCATAGAACTTTGAAAAAAAACCTGGCTTTTTGTTCTAGTAAATACTATTATATCTCTTAGAGTTCAATCATCTATAAAATTTGGTTTAGTTGGTCCCCTTTGATGTTATCTCTGTTAGTGATTTCTTCCTACATCTTCTTTTTTTAGACAAGTTTCTATATGGAGGCTAGATATCTAATTATCGTTGTAAAATAAATATAAAATAGATGATAGAAAGAGTAAACGGCAAAGAACCACAAATGTCATTAAGTCTACATTTAAATTAACCCAAACATACGTTTATCAAGAAAATAAATAGCAGAAAAGCAATTAAGTTGTATTCATTTAATAAATTCAACACGAGACAGTTTATTAACTGAATTTTCGTGGGTTTCATTAACCAGCATGGGTAAGAGGGCGTTATGAAAACGGACTTTCTTCCTTTGCCGGCGGTATTATGTTTGTAATATCCTTATTCTCTTGGGGTAATATTTTGTGAGCCCCTTTATTTTGTTTGACCTTTAGACTATGTAGTTTTAAGTTTAAAATAAATTACAATGTTATCCATAAGAGTTGATTAAAGAAATTAAATATAGAAGTGTTGTTTAATAGAATGGAATAGACAACTCATCATTGCATATTTTTTTATTTAATATTTTCTGTTACTCTGACTTATGGTTACAAAATTTTGTTATCTACGATTTTGAATATAATATACCTTTCTTCCTATATTTACGGCTGAAAATCACAAAAAGGCCTTCTTTAGTCACTTTCGGGTGATAAGTAAGGAAAATATCGTCAACAACAGCTACACGAAAATACCTTTAAATTCACCCCTTACGACACCCGCAGAAAAAAATAGATTTATGCTATTCTAAGCCCACTACACAGATCAAATATAATGCTCTTTTCATTGTTATTTACTTAAGCCACGTTTTAAATAAAATATTTTCAACAAATATAATTCAGAATAAGTCTCCCCGCCATTCGGAGACATCTCCACCAAGACAAAGGCCTATGACGTGAATCACCCATAATCGCCCATCACATCGCTGACAGCAACCTCCGAATTGACGGCTCGCTAAATTATACGTCGCAAAACGAACAGAACTGAACACCCTTTGAATTTGGTATTCTGGAGTAGATTTTTAGTAGTTATCTTTAGTTTAGCTGTGTAGTGTCGGCTTAGAATAGCACTACCCCATTTCTTCCGGTGGGTGTACGTAAGAGGCGACAAACGGACTTGGGGCTTTTTAAGGGATATTAATATTTGGGCGATGCGGTTGGAGACCCATCACTAACAACCTTTATTCTACCATCTTTTCCCCACTCAACTTCCAAAAGTAGCTGAGGAATTTCTAATTTCTCAGCTCTGGCTACCCCTTTTAGGGATTTATAGCCGTGAGTATATGCATGTGTGTATGTATCTTTAGTTATGTCAAGATGTAGAGGTTGTTTGTAGAGAATCTTCGAATTAGACCGGTTTTGAATATCTTTGATCAACAGTAAACTATATTATCCATGACCATAATTGAAATATATATGCTGTACATTATATAGAATTAAGTGAAAAGGTATTTCTTGGTAGCAGTTATATATTCTTACACCTAGGCGTATTTTCTTACTCCGTAGACCTTTCATAAAATATGGGATGGCAACAAAGTATGCATTAACAAATAAAAAGTTAATTCAAAAGCGAAAATACCGAAGAACTGAAGTAAATGCATAATAACGGAGCAATTTTCGTTTGGTAAATTTTGGAGTCCACGAACTTAACTTTTACCCAATTTAACACAGTAAATTGCACCCAGTATACAAAATCTTGGAAGGTTCCGTTGTGCTAAAGAGAATTTATTTGATTAGTATTCATTCATTCTACTTAACGAAAGAAACGATGAGTATGGTAACATTGTAGAATATGCAGAAATCCGGCGAAAAATTAACTTTTTGCCGTGTAGTGTCGGCTTAGAATAACACTACCCCATTTCTACACGTGGGTGATCGTAAGAGGTGACTAAGGGTATAGGGGCTTTTTAAGTGATTTTTGGGCGATGTGGTTGGAGACTGAGAAATTTCTCATTCCAAAGCTCTGGCTACCCCGTTAAGGGATTTATATGTATGTATGTAATTAACTTTTTGAGGTTAATGTAGGTTATGCTATTTTGGTTTTATGATTTATCTCATCCTAGATAGACAGATATGCCTATTGCCAAGAATTTAAGCTGTAAATATATCGAAAAGTACGTAGCAATTAGTCTTGTTTAAATGAAGTTATCAAATTACCACAGAAACCGAACTGTTGCAATCCATCTTCGCCAAGGACTTTCTACATACATACATACATACATACATATACTCACGGCTATATTTCCCTAGAAGGGGTAACCAGAGCTAAGGAATTATAAATTCCTCAACCACTCTTGGAAGTTAAGGACTTTCTACTACACTTATATAATTAGGTAATTCTTAAATACGGTTTATAAACCGTAATTCAGTATCAAAATTTGGAAGACAGACGAAGCAAAAAATACTGAAAACATGATATTTCTAGATCTACGCCAGCAACCTTCATCCTATAATTTATTGGCTACGAGCAGCCAATAAATTTTTCTAACCTTGAAAAAAACAGAACCCACTATAGTATTAATTTAATTAACTTAACGCCCTACGGAAAAGAGACTGTCAATGAATTAAAAGACCAAAGTGCAAAATAGCGTTTTGTCTCTGTCTTATACTTAAACATGGGATAAGTTGTCACTCTTCATTAGTAATTGAAACTTATTTGAGCGTTTTAGATCTCAAGTTTTAAATATGCTAATGTAATATGAAAAGATCTTTAGAAACGTAGTAGTACACAGCGAACACATTGAGATGAAATAGAGAGTTTGCTGAAAAGGGCAGGCGCCTGAAGTATGAAGAATAAAAGAGCATATATGAAAAGATTGATGGATGTTAAATAAGCTAGAAAGGTTAGCCAGGATCGTAAAAAGTGGCAATCGATAGGCTCTGCTTACCTCAATGGGAAATAATAGCGTGATTATATGTATATGCTGTGTAGTGTCGGCTTAGAATAGCACTACCCCATTTCTTCCGGTGGGTGTACGTAAGAGGCGACTAACGGTATTGGGGCTTTTAAGGGATTTTTGGGCGATGCGGTTGGAGACCCATCGCCAACAACTTTTATTTTACCATCGTTTCCCCACTTAACTTTCAAAAAGTGGCTGAGGAATTTCTAATTCTTTAGCTCTGGCTACCCCTTCTAGGGATTTATAGCCGTGAGAATATGTATGTATGTATGAGTATATGTATGTATGTATCAACACAAGAGATCAAAACAAAAACTTTAAGTCCACATTGAAAATTACAGCAATAATTTTCGAAGCTCCTAGGAACAGAGGAAGTTGACAGTGGCTCCCTCTACAATCATTCGTTCAAGATCTTTGATATGAGTTGCGTTCATAGTGGCCAGTTATCTTAACCCTAGCGTTTTCAGCTTACCTTTTATATGTTCTATCAGGGTTGGCATATCGGAAAGTGTTACACATAAACGTTGCAGTTTTCCTCACTCAACTTCCAAAAGTGTCTGAGGAATTTCTAATTCCGAAGCTCTAGCTTACTCTCCTAGGGAATAATAGCCGTAAGAATATGTATAAGAACGTTATACATGAAAGTATAGTTCACTTCGCATGTTAAGTTACCAAATAGATCAGATAGTCTAACAATACAAGTACTAATCAAGTAGGGAAAGATTGTTCTTAGAAAGGTTTAGAAGATGATGACTTATCTATGTGTTTATACATCTTCGTTATCAATTCATATGTAGGTTAGAATACGCTGCACTAGGTCAATTCTGTAATAACAGGTTTATATAAAAATAAATATATATTTTGCTATGTAGTGTCGGCTTAGAATAGCACTACCCCATTTCTTCCGGTGGGTGTACGTAAGAGGCGACTAACGGTATTGGGGCTTTTTAAGGAATTTTTGGGCGATGCGGTTGGAGACCCATCACCAACAACCTTTATTTTACCATCTTTTCCCCACGCAACTTCCAAAAGTGGCTGAGGAATTTTTAATTCCCTAGCTCTGGCTACCCCTTCTAGGAATTTATAGCCGTGAGTATATGTATGTATGTATGTAAATATATATAAAAGACGCTGACGTTAAACCGCATCCCTACCAATCACTTTAAAAGCATCACCTTTAGTCGTCTCGGTCAATACTTAGGGAGAGATATTCTAAACCGAATCTACAAAGCGTAAACTGCACTTTTAAATCTTTTGTCAAAAATGATGCCAAAGTCCAGGCAGGACATTGACTATATATAATGAAATCAAAATATAGATTTTTAATCAAAATTAAAACGATGTAACTGGAGTGCATTAGAAATAAATTCCGTATTTAAAAGAGGTCGGTCGCTTTTCAAATAAAGTTGGCAACCCTTTGTCGTAACCTCTTTGATAAATGGAGCAGATTTCCCAACAGTGATTAATACCACCAGCTGTATATTTCACGGTTGATAACGGACCTACTTGAGATATCGCCGAGGTAGCTCACCTCTTTTAAATGGCCGATTTTAGATCGGACAAGATAGAAATATTAAGGTTAGGTAAAGTTTCTGTGACTTTCTAGTAATCATACTCATTTTATTCTAGATATAATTACTATACATTCCCATACATACATATACTTGCGGCTAATCCCAAAAAGAGGAAGCCAGAGCCACAGAGCTAGAAACTCCTCAGTCACATTTGTAAGTTGATAGGGGACAAGATGGTAGAAATAAAGTATCGTTGGTGATGGGTCTCCAACCACATCGCCCAAAAACCGCTTAAATAAGCCCCATACCCTGAGTCGCCTCTTACGACACCCGTGGGTAGAAAGGGGTAATGAAAAGTATTTCAAAAGCTAATTAAGCCGGCCATTTTGTCTCCTATATAATTTATGGTAGTTAAGGCTACTATTACTCTATGTCCGACACACGTTGATGATATGTCCTACCGCGGCCATTTTGAAATTTGCAAACTTTTACAAAGACACGCTACTGAAGTTGGTTCGAGTTAAGTTCTATGTTGCATTTTAAATTATTTTGTAGTATTGATTGATTAATTGATGATTGGTACTTTTTAGTTCTAAAGATACGGTGGAGAATAGTTGTTATGGTTGGCTATTCAAAAGTACAAAAACCTTAAAATGTTAATACTGTTTTATGCTTCACACTTTGGATGCTTGTTTTAGTTCAAGTTAGCGCGTAAATACGTACTTAGAGGTTGTTCTAACAGATATTATAGTCCTCACTTGCTCTACCAGACCCCGTAGCATGGGGCATGTGAGAGAGTATGTCATGTGAGAAGTTGACTGTCAGTTTTTTTATGAATAATCTGTCAGTTTCTCACTTCTCATGTGACATACTTTCTCACACGCCTTATGCTACCTGAACATGAACCGATAAAAACATGTAAGAAAATTATTAATGTGGAATATCTCCATTATATTTAGATACAAAAAATTATAAATGTTAAAGCAAAATTTTGAGTATTTTTTTATAAATAAAACTCTTACTGCTAAACAGCAACCCTTACTTAGCATATCAGGGTTCTTTCAGGATATAACATCAGTAAAACTTTTAGAATTTAAATAACAGTAAAAGCTGTGTAGTGTCGGCTTAGAATAGCACTACCCTATTTCTTCCGGTGGGTGTAAGAGGCGTCTAACGGACTTGGGTCTTTGTAAGGGATTTTTGGGCGTCACTAGTCACTCTTAACTAGCCCTTTCATTTGATACCCATATTGTAGAAGTAGACTAAAGGTAACTATTCCGCCATCCTGCATGGTCCGCCATATTGGATTCAGAATGACGTCATATTCTTTTTCTAGTCACTCTTAACAAGCCCTTTCATTTGATACCCATATTGTAGAAGTAGACTAAAGGTAACTATTCCGCCATCTTGCATGGTCCGCCATATTGGATTCAGAATGACGTCATATTCTTTTTCTAGTCACTCTTAACAAGCCCTTTCATTTGATACCCATATTGTATAAGTGGATTAAATATAACTGTTCTGACATCTTGTATGATCCGCCATATTGAATTTAGAATGACGTCACATGTCTTATCATATATTGTCATCCAAACAAAATGCGTCCACAAAATTTCAGCACAAACGGTTGAATATATCTACTTCAAAATTGAGTTCAAAGATTTCACCCGAACACACAAACATACATTACAAGTTAAATAAAAGCTTTTAAAAAACATCAAAACCTTTCCTAATAAATGTATTGTTTTTTTTTGTTATCATTACATGAAACGCAGGCGTGCAGCTGTAAAAAATGAAAGAGTATGTATGAAAATATTGATAAATATGGTCTAGACTGAATAAACCGTATTCACACGCATACGATTCATTAAGTTTGTTTAAAAATATATTAGTAAGATCAGTAATTTTATAGTGTAAATTGTAAGACAAAGAAAGTCTAGGTATTAAATGTTTAAACTTTACATTGTTAACCGAATTAATTTCTGGGAATTAAAACCTTAAGTTATTGTTTTAAATAAAGTTTTTAATTAGCTCAAAGGATTATTTGAATATGACCGAATTCAAACAGAAATTTTAAAGTTATTATTTGCTTCTAACTTGGGCTTATTTAATTAAAATTTGTTGATCCATTCTGAATAACACTTGGAGTCACGGGTTAAGAAATACATTTTGTATGGCCACTAGTAAGCTCAGTGGGAACACTAACGCTTAACATTCCGGAGGCGGAAGTTCAAGTCCTGAGTCAGCTACACCAATGTCTCCTCTTAAAGTAATTTTTGTGGTTAATCAACAGTTTTTCTCAGATACATTAGGAAAAAATAGAGAGTGTGCTCAAAAAGGCAGGCGTCTGAAGTATTCAGGGTTTAGCCACTCAAATTTCAATTAGGTCTTCAAGTAGTAGGAGTAAAAACCTTACAGCCTTCGATCATATATACCAAAGATGCCGCACTCCATACAAATTAAACGCACAAAAGTGGACCGCAAGAATGACAAGACTGTTTGACAATTAAATATTTATTTTCCTACAATGATCGACCTTACCGCATTTTCTTAAGACCTATTATTTGTTGCAAGATCCAGCACGCGACTATCAGTGAAACTGTGCTTATCATATAAAGAAGCACAGTTTGGCGGGGCCGTTTTTCGTGCTTTGTTGGTGTATCTTTGGTATATATGATCGAAGCTTACAGCCCACACGAAACCATGGCGGATCGCTTGTAGCAAACAAAGCTCCCATAGGTTATGTCTGACAACACATGCTGTCATCGCATTAAAAGGGCTAGAAGGGCAACCCTAGTGATCGGAGTATCAGCTTTACGCGACATAAATTATAAAGAAGGAGCTATTGTAAAGAGGAAGGGAATCAGGAAATGGATCGGACGGGACACATGATATCGGCACTATCTTACAGGGCCGGTTTTAGGATCTAGCGGGTGTATTTAGTTATACTTTTAAATTATATAGCTTTTTTATGATATTGTAAAGCAAGACTAAGGCATTGACTAATTTGGAAACCAGTTACTAATTAGCATTTTTTACCATATTGTCATCTCTTCTATAAATCGATAAAAAAATGTTGATTTCGCACCATTTCTTGATCACATCATAAGCATAAATAAATATATAAATTTACAAAAATAGGTACGGCACAATAACGACTTGAAATATAAAATATTAACTCGACGACATACTACATATACAAAACCCATTATTACCCATTACTAAGAATATACCAAGACTAAGAATCAAACATAATATAAACTAATCATACAAATAAATTTAGAGAAGGCGTATGATAGGGTGGTAAGAAAGTGTTTATGGGAGGTGTTATCCAAGTTCGGTTTGGGGAGTCAACTTATACGTGCATTGGTATCACTCTATGAGGATTCTAGTGCATGTGTAAGAGTAAACGGGGAAAACACTGACTGGTTCGGAATCTCTAGGGGTGTCCGACAGGGATGTGTAGCTTCTCCGTGGCTCTTCAATTTGTTCTTGGATGACTGTTTGACAGAGTTGCGTGAAAGTGATTATGGACTAAGGATGGGTGGATTCATCATTAAATGCCTCTTGTATGCTGACGATCAAGTGCTACTTGCATCATCGGCAGAAGAGTTGCAAGAGATGATGAATATTGCATGTGAGTCTTTTGTAAGAAAGGGAATGAGGGTGAATGTGGATAAGACCAAAACGATGGTTTTTGAGAGACAGGAAGATGTGACAGAATGCGCGATTGCGATTGATGGTAAGGATGTGGAACAGGTGAAGGAGTTTGTATATCTGGGAAGTTTGTTTACAAGGGATGGAAAATGTGATGAAGACATTGAAAGAAGAGTGAAAAAGGGTAATGCGGTAAATGGAGCAATGCAAAGCGACTAAACTGTTGGAAGAGGCGGTCGAAAGCTTGCAACTACAGCTCCAGGAGAGGGATCAAGATGCATTAGCCAACGACGTTCAGATCTCCAACTTGCCTGAGGACAAAAGTGAAAATATTATTCATGTAATAACCGTGGTCAGTTCGAAACTGGGACTAACAGTTGATGAGCGGGACATTGTAAGTGCGGAGCGCATGGGAGCACCCCGTGACGGCGGCGGCGCGCGGCCGATCGTGGTGAGACTGGCGCGGCGCGCGACGCGGGACGAGCTGCTGCGCGCGGCGCGGGTGCGGCGTGGTGCCACCACCGCCGACATGGGGCTGGCAGGGCCGCCGACCAAGTTCTACGTCAACGAGCGGTTGACCAAGATGAACAGGGCTCTTTTTAACAAGGCTCGTGAACGCGCGCGTGCCGCTGGCTGGCGGTATGTGTGGACGCGGGACGGCCGCGTTTGTGTCCGGCAAGCAGACGGGAAACCTGTCTCTAGGATAAGGAGGTTACAGGACATTATTGATATTTTTGGTGAAGCCTCAGTTTGATAAACTAATAGTATTGTATTTATATACATACTTTCTCTTTTTCCTAATAGTCGTATTGAACATAAAATTATTTAATTGTTATTGTTTTCTCTCGTCATTGTTAGTTTTATTCACAGTTTCATATATAGCACAATATTACTGTTTCACTGTCCATTTAACTTACTTTTTAGTTTCAAATGTAAATAGTTGTTTCTATTTTTTGTTAATGAATTTTGCCACATTAAATTATAAAACTGACTCAACACACTGGGTTATTAAATGTAACGAATTAATTTTGTTTAGTAGTTTTGCCTCCATAACAGTGAAACGCAGCACACATAAAGATATAATGAGTATTTTGTTTTTGTATGTAGTATATTTGCATATATCTGCTGTGTAGTGCCGGCATAGAATAGCACTACCCCATCTCTTCCCGTGGGTGTTTCGTAAGAGTCGACTAAGGGACTTCAGGGCTTCTATCATCTTCGCCCTTACACCAATCTAAGGTCTGCCGTGCTGATAGATGCGTGGCCAGGGGTGAGCCTGGTCTCTAGCGTGCCAACGTCCCGGAGCCTGGTGAACTCCGGGCACTAAATAACCTTGCTTTGTCAAGCGGGGCTCTGACAAAGTGGACAGAATGCTTCCCTAGCTACTCGTGGGAATCACATGTGTTTAAATAAAAATCAACACGGAGACGGCGATAAAGCTCGCCACTTATCACGTCATAGATTCTCATTGGGCGAAAAGTGGGCTGGAGAGACCCGCTTTAGTACGATGAATGTTTGCGGAGGAATGCAAGAAAAGTTAGATGAAGTATGCCTGGTAATGAAAGAAAAGAATTTAGATTTGCTGTGTGTAAATGAGACGAAGTGTAAGGGAAAAGAGGTCTCGCAACTTGGATCAATTACTGCCATCTGGTCGGGGGTCGACCCTAATATCAGAGCTTGCCAAGGAGTGGGACTTCTTATGTCTGAAAGGATGGTTCAATGTATGTCAGAGCATGAGTGTGTGAGTCCAAGGCTCCTCTGGGTTAAGTTGAAAGTGGGTTTGACCCGGTTACGCATAATATGCGTCTATGCGCCGGATATGTCGAAAGCACTAACTCAGAGGGAAGAGTTTTGGAATTTATTAGGTGATGTAGTGAATGGGTGTGATTTGAATGAAAGAATAATTATGTTAGGTGATTTTAATGGTTGGGTTGGTGTGAAACGCAACGGATGTGAACGAGTATTAGGAAAATATGGGGATCAGAGGGTGAATGAAAATGGGGAAAAATTGATTGAAGTATGTTTGGAGAGGGATCTTTGTGTTACTAACACATTGTTTAAACACAAAGATATCCACATGTATACAAGGCAACGAGGTAGCGAGAGAAGTATGATAGATTTTGTGATTGTGGATGAAAGACTGAAATCAAAAGTGGTTGACACTAGAGTCTATAGAGGTGTCAACGTGGGAACAGACCATTTCCTCGTCGTGTCACGAGTAAGGGGTCTGTTCAAACGGTGGCGTCATAGGACTAGAGTGCCAACTACTGAACCTTCGAGAATAAGAGTAGAAAATTTAGTAGAAGATGAAAAAATAGGAGATGAATATGTTAAGAAATTGGATGAAAGACTGAGTTGCGTAGAAATGACGGATGAAATGGAAATTGAAGATGTATGGAGTGTGCTCAAATCTACGTTAGTTGAATGTGCGACGGAAGTTTGTGGAGTGAGCAAAAGGAAAATTAGACCATCAGCTAGTTGGTGGGATAAAAATGTGAAAGATGCAGTGAATGAAAAGAAGAAAGCTTGGCTCGATTTACTAGCAATCAAAGCTAGTAAACGGATGAATGTGTGTATAAATGATGATGAAGTTGAGAGATTTGAAGATGAATATAAGAGAATAAAGAGAATGGTTAAGAATAAAATAGAGCAGAAAAAGCGAGATCTGAAAGAATGGAGTGAAAAGAAACTCTCCAATAATTTCCAAAACAACCAAAAATTGTTTTGGAAATATATCAGACGTGAAAGGGGAGTTTCACAAAACACCAGTACAAATGTAATGAAGGATGAAAAAGGTGAATTAATGACTGATGGAATTAGAATAAAAAGGGTATGGAAGGATTATTTCGAGGGTCTCTTTGAAAAAGAGGATGACCCCACTACTTCAGCAATTGATATTAATATTAATTGTAACGAAGTGCTGGGTGATATGTGTGAAAGTGTGATAAGTATGGAAGAAATTGTAAAAGCGATGAAATGTATGAAATTAGGGAAAGCGGCAGGGTATGATAGAGTTAATATCGAAATGCTAAGGGCTGGTAAAGGGTTAGTGGCTTCTTGGCTGTTCTTCCTTTTTCGAAAGTGTTGGGCACTTGGCAAAGTACCAAATGATTGGTGCAGAGCGGTGATAGTGCCCCTATATAAAGGGAAAGGGTCACGCCAGGTAGCAAAAAACTACCGTGGTATTAGCCTACTTAGTGTTGTCGGTAAATTGTATGCTAAGGTATTGATTGAAAGAGTGATGAAAGAAACTGATGAGAAAATCTGGGATGTGCAAGCAGGGTTTAGAAAGGGAATGGGATGTATGGATCAAATCTTCTCCTTAAGGTGCATCACAGAAAAAATCTTAGCAAAGAACCAAAAAGTGTATTGCACCTTCATTGATCTGGAGAAGGCGTATGATAGGGTAGTAAGAAAGAATTTGTGGGAGGTGTTGTCTAAGTTCGGTTTGGGGAGCCAACTTATACGTGCATTGGAGTCACTTTATGAGGGTTCCAGTGCATGTGTAAGAATAAACGGAGAAAACACGGACTGGTTTGAAATCTCTAGGGGTGTACGTCAGGGTTGTGTAGCTTCTCCGTGGCTTTTCAATCTGTTCATGGATGACTGTTTGAAAGAACTACGCGAAAGTGATTATGGTCTGAGAATGGAAGGATTCATCATTAAATGCCTCTTATACGCTGACGATCAAGTATTACTTGCATCAACGGTAAATGAGTTGCAAGAGATGGTGAATATTGCGTGTAAGTCTTTTGAAAGAAAGGGCATGCGAGTGAATGTGGACAAAACCAAGACAATGGTTTTCCAGAGAGAGGAAAGTATGACAGAATGTGAGATTACAATAGGTGGCAAGAAAGTGGAACAAGTGAAAGAGTTTGTATATCTGGGAAGTTTGTTTACAAGGGACGGAAAATGCGAGGAAGATATTGAAAGGAGAGTAAAAAAGGGAAATGCGGTAAATGGAGCCATAAACAGTCTAATGTCGAGCCAGTTCCTGTCTGAAAAGGCGCGAATGGCAGTTCACAATGCTGTACTGGTTCCTACGCTGATGTATGGTAGTGAATGTTGGGCATGGCAAAAGAGGCATGAAAGTAGAGTGAATGCAGTGGAAATGAGATCCCTCAGAAGTATATGTAATGTAAGGTTGTGCGACAGAGTGAGAAATAGTGTAATTCGTGAACGTTTAGGTGTGAAAGATGACGTAGTGTGCAAGATAGAGAAAGGAATGTTAAGGTGGTTTGGGCACATAGAGAGGATGAATGACAATAAATTGGTGAAAGAGATCTATAGAGCCAACGTGGAAGGTAATGTGAGTAGAGGACGACCACGGAGAACACACTTGGACCAAATTGAGAGTGTGCTCAAAAAGGCTGGCGTCCGAAGTATGAAGAATAAAAGAGCATGTATGAAAAGATTGATGGATGTAAACGAAGCTAGAGAGGTTTGTCAGGATCGTACAAAGTGGCGATCGATAGTCTCTGCCTACCCCAATGGGAACAATGGGCGTGAGTATAAGTAAGTAAGTAAGTATATTTGCATAAGCTTATGTCTGTTTTGAGTATTGTAATATCTTTACTTGGAAGTATATTTATTGTATTTAATTATAGCAACTCGCTTCTATTTAGTATAAATATATATATTATATCTATTTACGAGTATTATATACTTAATTCATACCCGAACGTTTTTAAGCTTTATTTATTAATATGTATTTTAGCATGACTCCTATTAAGAATTTCCAGTTAGCTCTTTTCAATGCGGGATCCTTGGGTACAGGGCATGACGAACTGACTTCTATTATACTTGACTTAGGACCAGACATAATAGCTATTAATGAGACTTGGTTACGTGAGGGTCGGGAGGACGTGGCTCCCAAGGTTCCTGGTTATAGGCTCAAACATGTGCCACGACCACCCAATCTGCGCTCACGAGGGGGTGGGGTGGGATTTTACATACGACAGGGTTTAAATGCCAGACTATCCCCTCACCCCCCTTCTCCGTCTGTTGAACAATTGTGGGTACGTCTAACCGTTAGTGGAATCCGGCTACTAGTTGGCACTGCGTACCGCCCGCCCTGGCTTAACGTTGACCAGTTCTTTGATGCATTGACAGAAACTGTCTCATCAAGCAGTAACTATGACAGAATTATACTTTTAGGAGATTTCAATATTGACTTCTCTGATGACAAAGACCGTAACTACCGAAGTTTGACCCAATTTTTAACGACAATAAACTTGAGACAAATAGTTACAGAACCGACTCATTTTACAGAACACAGTGAAACGATTATCGACTTAATTTGTACTGACGCCCCTACTCAAACCGTGGACATATTCCATATTCCCGAATTAGGTCATCATGCTTTTGTTACAATGAAAATTGACTTAAAGAAACCGAAACCTGTACCAAAACTTATTACATACCGACCATTAACTGAAATCGACTTAGACAAATTTAATAATGAAGTTGAAAATACAAATTGGAAATCGATTGAAGTATTTGACGACATTGACGAAATGATATTCCAATTTAATATCTTAATCACAAAATTATTCGATTGTTACGCTCCTATGAAAACTATTCTCGTTAAAGATACCCCAAAGCCGTGGCTTACTACCAATATAAGGTTGATGATGAGACTTCGGGATGAAGCACAACGTAGGGCTAAGAGGGAGAAGACCGAGACTAGCCAACAATATTATAAAGATATGAAACACCAAGTCATATCATCATTACATGCTGAAAAGAAGGCTTTCTTTGAGCATTGTGTTAATAATAATAATAGAGACTCACGAGCTCTCTGGAAAAATTTAAAACGGTACATCTTACCAAATAAGCGCGATGTGGAACTCCCTGCTTATTTTGATGATGCCGATAAGATAAATGACTTTTTTTGTACAGTGCCTGGGACTAGTAATGTTAATTTATCTGATCTGACTTTTTATGAATTCACCCGCTACGGAGATACCACCTTTTTGCTGGAGCCTGTGACTAGCGAAACTGTTTATAAAGCTGTCACAAAAATAAAAACAAAAGCAACAGGTCTTGACAAAATAAATATTGACATGATACTTCTTACATTTCCTACGACACTTGACATACTGACAACCATTGTTAACAAAAGCATCATCTCAAGTAAGTTCCCTTCCATTTGGAAAACAGCTAAAATTACGCCACTCCCAAAGAAACCTAACCCTACCCTTATTTCCGATCTACGAGCAATAAGTATACTCCCATGTGCATCGAAGATAGTGGAACGGGTGGTGTATGATCAGCTTTCAAAATATCTGGAGGAGAATAATATTTTGCCAGAGCTTCAATCAGGTTTCCGCAAGAGCCATTCAACAGCTACAGCACTGTTAGATGTTGTTGATAATGTCTTAAAGGATCGTGATGGTGGGTTAAGCACATTATTGGCATTATTAGATTTCTCTAGGGCTTTTGATTGTTTGTTTACACCCCTGGCTCTATCCAAAATGTCGTATTATGGATTTGATGTCGGTACAGTGTGCTGGTTTGACAGTTATTTGTCTGACCGAAAACAATTTGTTGAGTTGCGTAAGAGAAACGGTGTTATAAACACCTCTTCTGAAAGAGTGTTGGACCGGGGCGTCCCCCAAGGATCAATATTAGGCCCACTCCTGTTTGTTCTGTACACTGCAGATTTGGTAAAAAATATAAAACACTGCAAATTCCATTTATATGCTGATGATCTCCAATTATATATTTCTAGTCGTCCCGATTATACTGTTGATGCAGTAAATAAACTGAATGTTGATCTTCATCAAATCGTTACTTGGTCAGAGAAAAACTGTCTTGTTCTAAACCCGTTAAAATCTAAATTCATGGTTCTTGGTACCAGGACTCAGATCTGTAATACGTTGGAGGCCCTGAAGACTTGTGATGTGGCTATTATGGATCAACCATTAGAAAGAGTCGAAGAAGCACGAAACCTAGGCATATTGATAGACGGGGAACTGCGGTTCGAAAACCATGTTCTGTCAGTAGTTAGTAACTGCTTCTATCGACTCAAAGTTCTTTACAATATTCGCGATTACCTAAGTGTGGATTTGCGTGTTCACCTTTGTGAATCGTTGATATTGTCGAGATTAAACTACTGTGACGTGGTCTATAGTGGTTGCATACTGGGTCGTACACAGAGGCTTATACAGCGTGTGCAAAACGCTTGCGCACGTTTTTGTTTTCGTGTCCCTCGCCATGCCCATGTCACCCCGTATTTGAACGAGGCAAATCTATTAAACATGAAGAATCGCAGATTCTTACACCTTGCAACTCTAATGTTCGGTGTAGTTCGGCTTGAATCACCGGCTTATTTGCATAAAAAACTGCAATGGTCATCAAGTGATTATCAGTTCAAAGTCAGGGCGATCTTGCCATTGCACCGATCAGTGGCGTTTCGAGGTAGTTTTAGGTTTGCTGCGTCCAAGTGCTGGAATGACATTCCTCCACCCATCCGTTCTGTGACTGGTAGGACCACCTTTAAGCGTAAGCTTAAAGAGTACCTGCTAGTTCAGCAGAACCCGTTAAATAAATTCCCTTAGATTTCCTTCCTCTCGTTCGTCCCGTCGAATCCCTTTCCCAGTACTAAACTCTAGTTTATGTAGAATGTTTGCATATTGAATATTGATACATATATATGTTTATTATAAGGGTGTGCTATGTGTACTATATCATTGTTTTTTATTTATTTATTCTTTACATTTTTTTTTTTAGTATTCATTTCTATATTTTATGTACTATATATTTATATCTTTAGGTACTGTTTATGTTTAAGTATACTATTAGTGTGTTACTAAAATATCACGCTGCTGCTGGTGTGACGCTTATGATGTCGCTGGTTTAGGCGCTGACTGAAAATCAGTGTTGTGAGGTAAAACTCACAACCTTTGCTGAGTCAGTGCCTTTTTGCTGTTGGAGGGCACAACATCCCAAAATTTTATTATTACTTTTTTTTGTTTTTTTTTACTGATGTGCTTCTGTTTGTGTTTTTTTTTATTTTTTTATTTTTAAATTTTCTGTCTTTAGTTAAATGATATATTTTTTTATTTTCTACATTTGTGTTCTTAAAAAATTTTTGTTTATACTGTTATTTTGTAAACTTGGTTCCACTTGCTGTGTGTATTTTGTTAATTTTTGTGCCTTTAATAGCAAATAAATAACTTTTCTTTCTTTCTTTCTTTCTTTCAATGAATAGCCTAATGATCAGTCAATCGGTGTCTGAAAAGGCCCGAATGGCTGTGCATGATGCTGTTCTTGTTCCTACGCTTATGTATGGAAGCGAATGTTGGGTGTGGCAGAAGAAGCATGAGAGCAGAGTGAATGCAGTAGAGATGAGGTCCCTCAGAAAAATTTGTAATGTTAGATTGTGTGACCGAGTGAGAAATAGCGTTATTCGTGAAAAGTGTGGTGTGAAAGATGATATTGTAAGAAAGATAGAAAAAGGAATGTTGAGATGGTTTGGGCACATAGAGAGGATGGATGATAGAAAATTGGTAAAAGGGATCTATAGAGCTAGTGTGGATGGTAATGTTAGTAGAGGACGACCACGGAGAACACACTTGGACCAAATTGAGAGTGTGCTCAAAAAGGCTGGCGTCCGAAGTATGAAGAATAAAAGAGCATGTATGAAAAGATTGATGGATGTAAACGAAGCTAGAGAGGTTTGTCAGGATCGTACGAAGTGGCGATCGATAGTCTCTGCCTACCCCAATGGGAATTAATGGCGTGAGTATATGTATGTATGTATGTATGTAATCATACAACTTATACCCTTGAGATCAAACCCACGACCACCGCAGTCCAAAGCGAGTCTCCTATCCACTGAACGTCCTCAAAAGTAAGGTAAAACATGGCCATTACTTATCCCTTTATCCCTTAGTCCGTCCTATGTCAACCCTACTAAGTTTTCGCAAAGAAGTCTCTGCCTATCTAAGGTACATTAACGTTCCGGCATTGTCACAATAATGTGAGAGCAGATAAGAGATAATGTTACAAGTTCGGACTTTCGGGACATATTTCGCATTCAAATTGCTTTTTCAACACATACCGTCTTGAGGTTATGTTCGTTGAGCTGAATAAAATTTTAATGTATCGAGTGTTGGTTCATATAATTAAATAATTTCTATGTTTTATCTGTATGGTGTCAATCAAGACGTATTTCAATATGTTTTTATGTAAGTGTTAATAGGTTTTTTCACTAAAAAAATATAATTTGATATTTAAGATGTAGTCTACCTGCGACCATGGACACTGAAAAGTATCCGAAATGGATGTAGAGGACGGCCACGGAGGACACACTTGGACCAAATTGAGAGTGCGCTCAAAACGGCAGGCGTCCGAAGTATGAAGAATCAAAGAGCATGTATGAAAAGATTGATGGATGTCGTCGAAGCTAGGTAGGTTTGCCAGGATCGTACGAAGTGGCAATCGATATGATTGTATGTATGTATGTATATTAAAAACGCGATAGTATTATTATAATAGTTGCATAAAAAAATAGTTTTATGTTGGCGTAAGATTAGAAAAACGGGTTACTAGATTCGGTGATAGCACGTTATCACGTCAATAATTTACTAGTAGATACTCCTTATAATATTGAGTTCTTCAAGTAAGCCAATTCTTACCACATCCTTAAATACTATACTTTTCATTGTGAAGTGCATACCTGAAACAAGAAACAATTAAGTCAGGATATTTTATAAATAATTTTAAAGTATCTAATGAAATATTTTAATCAAATCAGTATATTGAGGACTAAAAACAAGCTGTGTTGTACAACACACAACAGTGCTGTGTGTAGTGTCGGCATAGAATAGCACTACCCCATTTCTCCGGTGGGTGTACGTAAGAGGCGACTAACGGTATGGGGCTATTAAGGGATTTTTGGGCGATGCGGTTGGAGACCCATAACCAACAACCTTTATTTTTAATATCTTTTCCCCACTCAAATTTCCAGAAGTGGCTGAGGAATTTCTAATTCTTTAGCTCTGGCTACCCCTTCCTGGGATTTGTAGCCGTGAGTATATGTATGTATGTGTACGTAAGAGGCGACTAACGGTTTTGGGGCTTTTGAGTGATTTTTGGGCGATGCGGTTGGAGACCCATCACCAACAACCCTTATATCACCATCTTTTCCCCACGCTACTTCCAAAAGTGGCTGAGGAATTTCTAATTTCTTAGCTCTGGCTAACCCTTCTTGGGATTTATAGCCGTGAGTATATGTATGTATGTAAAAACAATGATATCTAAACCCGGAACATTTTAAAACATGAGTTTAAAGTAGTTTTGACAAATACATATACATATTCTCACGCCGTTAGTTCCCATTGGGGTAGGCAGAGAATATCGATCGCCACTTAGTAGGATCCTGGAAAACCTCTCTAGCTTCATTCACATCCATTAATTATAATAATTAATAATATACACACACATTAAAGACTTTTTAAAATAAGTAAGAACATTTTCTTGCAGCGCTGCTTCGAAAAGCAGAATAATAATAATAATAGCATAATAATACAAATAATCATGGCGTTAGTTCCCATTGGGGTAGGCAGAAACTATCTATTGCAACTATGTACGATCCTGGCAAAGCTGGAGAGTTTCGTTCACATCCATCAATCTTTTCATACATGCTCTTTTATTCTTCGTACTTCGGACACCTACCTTTTTGAGCACATTTTCTATTTGATACTTGCACATTGGCTCTATAGATCTCTTTCACCAATTTACTGTCATCCATCCTTTCTATATGCCCAAACCATCTCAACATTCCTTTTTCTATCTTTCTTACAATATGATATTTCACACCACACCTTTCCCGAATATTCATTCCTCACACGATCACATAGTCTAACATTAAAAAATTTTCTGAGGGACCTAATCTCCACTGCATTTACTCTGCTTCATGCTTCTTCTGCCACACCCAGCATTCACTGCCATACATAAGCGTAGGAACAAGAACGGCATCATGCACAGCCATTCGGGCCTTTTCGGACACCGATTGACTAGACATGAGACTATCCAGTGCTCCATTTACCGCATTACCCTTTTTTACTCTTCTTTTAATGTCTTCATCACACTTTCCATCCCTAGTAAACAAACTTCCCAGATATACGAACTCTTTCACTTGTTCCACTTTCTTACCATTGATCTCTATCACGCATTCAGTCATATTCTCTTCTCTCTCAAAAACCATGGTTTTGGTTTTATCTACATTCACTCTCATTCCTTTTCTTTCAAACGACGCACATGCAATATTCATCATCTCTTGCAACTCTCCAACCGACGATGCAAGTAACACTTGATCATCAGCATATAAGAGGCATTTGATGACGAATCCACCCATTCTCAGTCCATAATCACTTTCACGCAACTCTATCAGACAGTCATCCATGAACAAAATGAAGAGCCACGGAGAAGCTACACAAATACCTACATTCTTTAATTATAAAACCTGAATTGCTTTAGAATTTCAGTTGTTTATTTTTTATAGCAAAATCAAAATTTCATATAAAAGCATCACGGTAAGACGACGCCACATAATGTTGTAAGTTTGAAAATAAACATTTTCCCAAAGCGCTTGACGTTTAAATGATTGGCAGCCCTGTTACTTCCGGTATCCCGTCTCTAACAAAGGAACCAAGATGGCGTGAAGCGCACAGTGCTGCCAACTTCAGAAAATCAAACACTTTTGCAAAGTGTATTATCAAAGAAGTTAGGTATTGAATAACGCGTGGAAAACTGATAAAACTGCTCCAGGAAAGGAGGTCTGCTAGTGAATTTTGATGACCAACTTGAAAATTATTGAACCGGTTCTGAGCGAAATTCTGTACTGTACGAAGCAACTTCTACGGCATATCAATACTTACAATCTTGTTTATTATTTAAGTTCTGGTTTCACATAAAGGAAAGCCTTTGAAATTTAAAAATTCAACCACAACTATGTTTAAACTCAATGATATAATATGTTATTTTCACTAATACTTTTTTACTCATAAATGAAAATCTAGGACATGTGAACTAAAGGCATTTTATTACATTTAAAAACGTACAAGGGCGTGTAGAAATAAAACACGTTTCAAGTAAGTCAATGGGTTCCCAAACCGCTGGCTAAGTTAGCAAGAAACTTAGCATATTCAGATGAACAACACACGCCTTGGTACCAGTCGGAGTTTCTCTATGAATAACTTTGTAGATTCATCATTGTTCATGTTACTGGGAATTGAATCATTTGTACATAATTGCTTCGAGAAAGATAGGGTTAATGCAAGAATAATATATAGGGATGAATAGAAACACGGAGATAACCTATGAAAATATGCAGATACAATATGATTGATTTTTATCAAAGACAAAAAACGGCGGATCTTACAGAGGAGTTGTACCTTTAAGAATCTAGAGGGATTTTGGTGCTCAAGTCATTGTTTTAAGAAGTTTTTAGCTGATACATACATACATACATACACTCACGGCTATAAATCCCTAGAAGGGGTAGCCAGAGCTAAGGAATTAGAGTTCCTCAGCCACTTTTGGAAAGTTGAGTGGGGAAAAGAGGGTAAAATAAAGGTTATTGCTAATAGGTCTCCAACCGTATTGCCCAAAAAATCCCTTAAAAGCCCCAATATCGTTAGTCGCCTCTTACGTACACCCACCGGAAGAAATGGGGTAGTGCTATTCTAAGCCGACACTACACAGCAAGCTTTTTAGCTGATCCATTGTAAAAGCATTGCATCCGCGCATTGCATTTTCAATAAAAGTTATACATTTTCTAGAAAATTACTTCCATTGGTACTCTGTGCATTTAGTCTAAAAGTCCTACTGAGTAACATAAAACTATTAATAAAACATCGTTTCGTCCCAAATCAGGTGTGGTCATTGACACTCATCTTATTCCCAGTCCAATATAACGGTATGTAAAATATCTTCAGTTCAACATGACAGTAATTTAAACAAATTTCATGAGCGAAATGAATGTTTCAGTTTTCGACCCGATTACATAAACATCGGTCGGTGGTGACGCGCGATGCATCGGCCGCTTGCGTCAGTACCAACTAGTGCTATAGGGTTGCTAGTTACTAAATATTTTATTATTCATAATTAAAATATTTGTGTCTCTGTGTTAGCTGTGTAGTGTCGGCTTAGAATAGCACTACCCCATTTCTTCCGGTGAGTGTACGTAAGAGGCGAACTAACGGACTTGGGGCTTTTTAATGGATTTTTGGGCGATGCGGTTGGAGACCCATCACCAACAACCTTTATTCTACCGTCTTTTCCAAACTCAACTTCCAAAAGTGGCTGAGGAATTTCTGATTCCTTAGCTCTGGCTACCCCTTTTAGGGACTTATAGCCGTGAGTATATGTATGTATGTATGTATGATAATTAAAATATTTGTTTCTTTGTGTAGTATCGGCTTAGAATAGCACTATCCCATTTCTTCCGGTGGGTGTGCGTAAGAGGCGGCTAAGGGTTAGGGTGTTGGGGACCCATCACCAAAAACCTTTGTTTTACAATCTTATCCCCACACAACATCCAAAAGTGTGTAGTGTATCCAGAATTATATACTATAGTTGTTACTTATCAGTTTTTTTATAAATAGACAAATAAGTTGATTGAGTGAGAAATACTGTGATTCGTGATCGATGAAACGATTGATGCATGTAAGCGAAACTAGAGAGGTTTACCTCGCTTATATAAAGTGGTGATCGATAGTATAAGTATTTGTTGAGCAAAATGAACTGAATTATCAACTATGACCAACTATCCATCTTTTCCAAATCTTCTATCCACAAACTTCAATAATGGCTTAGGAATTTCTAAAGCTCAGGCTACCCATTTCTAAGATTTATAGCTGTAAATATATCTAAATTATATATTTTAAAAAAACCAGCACACCCCTATGCGCGCGCGCAGCTCAACTGCAAACAAGC
The DNA here is from genome assembly GCA_963576735.1 of Bedellia somnulentella. Taxonomy (NCBI): domain Eukaryota; kingdom Metazoa; phylum Arthropoda; class Insecta; order Lepidoptera; family Bedelliidae; genus Bedellia; species Bedellia somnulentella. Next base: position 17,341,078 of record OY755180.1, on the reverse strand, counting down.
GTCTGTCGGAAACGGGTCTAGTGCCAAGACAACATGTGTACATTCTAGCTGCACTTATCATCAGCGCTGTATCCCGACATGATGGAGAGGCTACAAGGCCCGTGCCTATAGCTCGTTATGCCAGGTAACAAATATGTCAAAACGCAAAGAGACGGAGTGCTAAAAAGGCAGGCTGAAGTGAGAAGAATATAGGAGAGTGTATGGAAAGATTGACGATTGCAAATGAAGCTAGAGAGGTTTGAAAGGATCATAGAACATCCTTTAACAATCTATCTTTTTGGAATTATTACACAGATCATTGGTGTAAATTTATAAAAGCCCAATTTAACATATAAAACCATTGGGTATTTTACTTGGCAGGTGTCCGAAGTATGAAGAATAAAAGAGCATGTATGAAAAGATTGATGGATGTGAACGGAACTCTCCAGCTTTGCCAGGATCGTACATAGTTGTAATCGATAGTTTCGGCCTACCCCAATGGGAACTAACGGCTTGATTATTTGTATGTATGTATCTTATCTCATATATACGAAAAATCCTACTCAATGTATATTGTATCAAAATTGATTAGTATATTGTGGACCACTGCGTACAGGCTATGACAAATCCGAAACAGATTGTTTTGGCAAAGAGGTTGCAACGTATCTTAATATCGAGACCAAACCTATTTATTAAATAAATATACGTCGGACTTTCGGAAATTTGGCGCCAATTTTATTGTCGCTTTTGGGTTATGTCACTGGATTTTAAATTAATTGGATAATTGAGTTAATCAGACTATTTTCAGATCGATAAATCAACTCTCAATATTTTATTCGCATAGCTTTATAGAATAACCTTCAGAGGAAAAAAATTATCTAAAAATCTAATCACGGAATATTATACAACAGATTTTTTTTATATCCTTGCTCAAATTCCAAAAGTAACTGATGATTTTCTTATCTTGAAACTAGAGATTCAAAGCCGTAAGTACTTATATGTGTGTGTGTAAAAAAGGATGAGTAACGTAAAAAAACATCCCGCACTTTTTCACGTCTTGTGTTAAATTTTCGACCGTTATATGAGAATCATTTTTTGATCGCAGTCTATTGTTTCAAAAAGTTTTGTGAAATATTGCGCACCCATTAAATAATAATTTGCTTATTTAATTAATTTTTCGATCTACTATTTCGATTTAATACTTTCAGTGTGGATAGGCATCGTGACAAGTACACGAATTTATTATTTTTACGATTTATAGTAGGATACTTACAACTACAATGTCCGACACTAAAACATTTCCAACACAATCTCAAATAGAAATCAATTAGTTTGATTCAATACACGTTGTAGGTCGACAGACACAGCGGAGACTGCATAATAATGTTTTAATAATGCCGTACCTAGCGGACTAACAAAAGATTTACAATGTAATACTGTGATAAGATCAATACTATTTTTGAAGCAATAGCTGTGCACTGTGTTGCCAAATTATTAACATAAACACGGTACGCTGACTCGCTTTATCCCACGTCTGATAATAACCCCTATGTGTCTGGCATACACTGCTCGCTAGATAGGTGTGTAAATTGACTTTTAAGCTGTTGAAACTGCGTTGGAAACGGTCGCATATGAAATAAACGTCAATGTTGCGTTGTAATAAGATTCTGGGTATATTGTTCCGTTTTCAGACATAGTAGACGGAAAGCTGTATCGTATTTACATACATTGAATAAAAAATATACAGAGTTGACAATACAAACTTGACATACCATAAAAAAGGAGAAGTGTTATAGACATAGCAAGGATTATCACATCAAATAATATTAAAAATACTCTTAATTTATTCTGAAAGCCGCACTTCCAAAATAATCACTTTAAAGCGGATCAACGAAATAGAAAATATTGAATTTATAGGATAGAATAGGGTATGACATTAATCAAAACGAAATGTCTTTTAATATTTCGGCGACAATGTCAATGTAAATTCTCATTTAGTAAAAAGGAAAAATGAGACATCCTCGGCTACTCGTAAAATCGTTTCCTTAACAAATAAATTATTAAGGCCCGGAAGCCAAAACTCAGGTAGGAAAAAATCACGGGAATTAATACTTTAATCCCGGAAAATAAAGGCTATTTCATCAGGAACTTAATTGAATTGTTTTCATAAAAATTAGGTGTCCAGGGAGAATAGTAATAGGCTGGTTTTATAAGATGTATTATGTTTCACTCGGAAAATTTAATAAAGAATTTTGTTATTGCTGAAACTCGTTTTTTTGCGGAAGGGATAAGGTTTTATGAAAAAGAGAACAAACAAGATATCGATTTTCATAATGAAGTTAACAAAATTATCCTTTCATTCGTTAAAATTTCGAAAGGGGATTGCCACGAATAACTCTTATTGACTAGCTGACTTCAAAGTTATCTTCGAGTACACTATATGAAACTGGACTAGCCTTAAGGAATATATTATATTAAGCCATTAAAAAAACCTTTGATTCAGTCGTAAATGTGGTTGCAGTTTACATAGCTCTTGTTTGATGCAATAGTATAATTTCACATTTGATGTACACATAATATACCCATTTGATTACGATTACATGTATAAATATTTTGTATTAGTTTTGTTAACAAATATAGATTTTTTTAAATATTATTTTACTTCTTTATCCATAGTTAATCCAAATTTTTCGTCTCCAAATACCATTTTTCCAGAACTCACTGTAAAAAGAAATATACATCACGGATCGTGAATCGAAAACTGGAACCTTTTTTGAGAATACTCTTTTTGTCATCCGAATTCAATCGCACGAAGAATAGGCGCAAAGAGTATCGACATCAACAACTAAAAAGGTTGTATAACACTTTGAGTTCCATTACCTCATTTCAGCTGGTGAATTGTATCGAGCCGTGTCGGAAGTATTGAGGGTTGGGGATGTTCTCAATTTATTGTTAGCCAAGACGTTTTGTTGGAGACACCTGTCAAATACCACCTGCCCCCCTGTCATTGTCTAGCGACCTAAATAAATTGTATTTCATGGTTTCTTATAACGAGACGGGATATATATTAATAGACGACCGTATTGACTTTTGATATTTGATAAACTTAGAACATTGATCTCTGATAGTTTTGATGTATCTTTATATATCTACGGCGCGGTACGGCAAAGATTGGTATTACCTTTCCTTCAAAAATAACACAATGAAGAAAGATTATATTTATTGAAATCTACTACTAGTACTATTTTCTTTCTTGTATATTTGAGGAAAATGAAATTCCTGTTTTTGTTATACTTGTTTAAAATAAAATTTCGCAATTATTTCCGTGGATGTCTTTAAGTATGATGACGTCAATAATGACGACAGAAAAAAGTTAATAAAGATTAAAATTTATTTATTGATTAAAAGTTTATGTGTATCATATGATTTCCATAATTTGCCTAATGTCAGTAGTACCCACGCCTGTACAGAACAGTGAGAGTAGTATTCAGTATTCACCAACAAAAAATATATATATTAACGACAAAAAAAAACATTTAGATCGAAATGTAACAAAGTATAATCAGATAATAGGAAGATTAAAAACTGAATGAGCACGAAATATGAAACTTTTTTCATTAGCAAGCGGACATTTTCACGCGGGAAAACAGGCGAATCGATTTCGATCGGCTGAAGGAGGAATTACCGGGAAATCGAAGGAAGTGCTTTAGGTAAAAAGCGTCTATTCGTTTACTCAAGTAATGCTTGAGTCAACATTGGCTTCGAAGGCGAAAAACTTTTTGTGGCCAATATTCTTCGGCACGAGTGACGCCTTGGTCGCCACGGCTTTGTGTTTACACGAACATAATACACTGCTGTGTGAAATTAAGATCGTTTTTTTGGAAGAAGGATGGACTTAAATAGATAAGGTTCTTATGGGATAGGCAGAAACTATTCTCCACCTTTCACGATTTCGCTAAACTTCTCATTTCATTTACATTTATCAATTCCATACAGGCCCGTTTATGATTCGCACTTCAGACGAATTCTTCGTATTACACATTAAATAGTGTTAACAATAATGTTTTGACAAAAAGTAGTTACTTAATCACATTTAAACTGACAAAAGTCACGCGATGATTATAAACCTAGCAACTCTGACACGGGTTTGGTGGTAAAACACTTTACTATACTGGACATAGACATTACTATAAATCACTTTTAATGCTGTGTAGTGTCGGCTTAGAATAGCACTACACCATTTCTTCCGGTAAGAGGCGACTAACGGTATTGGGGCTTTTAAGGGATTTTTGGGCGATGAGGTTGGAAACCCATCACCAACAATCTTTATTTTACTATCTTTTCCCCACTTAACTTTCCAAAAGTGGCTGAGGAATTTCTAATTCCTAAGCTCTGGCCACCACATCTAGGGATTTAAAGCCGTGAGTATATGTATGTATGCACTTTTACATTTTCATGTCATAGAGATGCGTACGAGCAATATTGGCTTTCGATTAAATGCAATGTGAGTGCATGCGGCAATTGCGGCTTTGTGACGTCACTTATAAACATAGAGAACTTATCTAAATAAAGAAGAAACAAAGAATGTCATTATCCGTAAGGGGTTCTGTGTATTGGCACTGACTTAGCGAAGCAAATGTATGATCAACAAATGTCAGAACATTGGATCATCCAAGATGTTATTAAAGGAAAGAAAAAATTCGACACTGGCGGGGTTCGAACCCGCGACCTTCGGGTATACGCCCCCGTCGCTCTGCCAACTGAGCTACAGTGTCAGTTGGCAGAGCGAATTTATCTTTCCTTTAATAACATCTTTTATTTATGAGTAATAATCCCCACATGAGGAATTCATGTCAAAAAACATTAAATTATTGGATCATCCAATCAGGGTGCAGCGATAACTTATTTTGACAATGCGTTTATAGCAGTTTTTTTTTAAGCTCACTATGAATATAAGTGTAAGAATAAAGGAGAACATGACTTTTACTGTCCCATTTTACACGTTATGTTGCACCGTTTGTGCAATATAGTTTGTTTTCAGAATAATACGTTATTCCCAAAACAGCTTAACCTAGTTAGTAAATATAAATCCGAAATTAGCAATTTGTACAATTCATTTCGCAAACTCAACAAAATTAGTACATGTAAAGAGAAAGCAAAACTTTCCCAACAATCAGAACAAATCAATCCTTTATGGAAGTTACGGGAAAATCTGATTAATATTATCATTGTTATTGCTTAAACTTGGTGCATTTACGTAAATGACATCCGCGTATGATTTTCGCTTTGATATTCTATTAGAAGGAGATCGCTGTAGTTTGTGGATGAAACGAAATTACTTTGGAAGAACACGAAAGTAAGTAATTGCAGCAACCTTTTTTATCGAAATAGCAATATATAGAATTGAGTTTATTATACCAAGGAAGTAGCTTTATCAGAAATATTGGGTGGAAAGCAATGGATTTTTTATAGTTCTTAATTGAAACGTTAACATTAAAAGCAAACTACTTTTCTTACCAACTTTTCTATATATTTTTTGATAATTTCGAATTGTTTAGTTTTATAAGTTTTTTACTTACTATGATTTTGTAGGTACCTAGCTGATCGAAAATCTGGAAGCATTAAAATCCACACTCCGGTGCACGTGCTGAGTTTGCAACTATATAGCTCTAATGATGTTAAGAATTGTAATAATATATACTAAAATTAATTTAAAAATTCCTTTTTTAAATATATTCGATAACACATTGAAAGATATTTTGAGATATTTATATATGTCAATTTGTGTTTAATTATATTTCTTTTTACTTTTCAGTCGGTCAATGCCTGTCTTTATTTTAATTCGAATCATTCGTTCATACCAGTACTGACTAACCTATAATAATTAAGATGAAGTAAGAATAGTTTCGGAATAATTTATGGAAATCTTTAGATTGTGGATATGAAGATATAAAAACTCCTTATTTTTTAATTTACGTTGGCTTTTGATACAGAAAAATCAGAAGAGTGGATTATGTGTTAATAGAGATAAGGGATAAAAGTATGACCAGTTAAATTAAAAATATTTGCCACGTAAACCGTCCCCGAGAAGCTACCCAAATGAAATTCAAACCAAAGACAGCGAGAGAAAATTGCAATAACTCTGCAACAATGTTCTGTCGTTCTCATAAAGCCATAGTTTCGCTAACACGCTCTGCACTGGCGCAGCGCCTTTAAGTCTCACAATTGCTGACTGCACACGAAGTCAACGCAAAGAGATTGAGCTTTCAAAGCAAATTTTAACCTTAGCAGGAACTCTGAAACCTTGGCGTCCGTATTTACGAATCTACTTCACTGAATAATGTCTCCGTTTTGCATAGAACAGTCCAAGTTATGTAATCTAATGAACTCTAATATGCAAGAGAACTTATGCTGGTTTTAGACTAATGAAACTTCGGTAGGGTTTTACGGGAGAAAATAACTTGGTATTTTTCTGACAAGTTACTCAAGTTTTTAGCGAGTTTTGATGAAAAAGATATGTTACGTAGTTCGTACAAATAAAGCAATTATAAGGCAATTAAATTTCAATTAAATACTAACTAAGTTATATTAAGGAATAATAATTTAGATCATCGTAATCATAACACCTTTTATCTCTTCGATTCTATTACTTTTATAATTTATTGGGTGTAGTGTATTTGTGAATTAACCCATATAAAAAAATAAAATAAATATAAACGTTACTAAACTGTACGTATACTGAAAAAAATGTGGTGTTAAATTAATAATGAAATTATCAATCCGCCACCATTTCGTTCTCACATGCAAAAAGTTATTCCAAAACTATTTTCCAGTATCGAGTCACTTCCCCAGCCAGTTCTCTACATAACATAAAAAGGGGTGGAAAATGTCAGCTCAGTAATAGTCAAAGAGTTTGATATAGAATGGCATTTTCGCCGCAGTCTGAGTTCGCAATTTGGCAAATTCTGAAAAGTGCACCAAAGCGGGCAACCCCGCTACTCGAATTTTCGACATTCAACCGACTCGCAACTTTTCAGGAATTCCACTCATTGAGATTTTTCCCCGTTTTTGCTTGACTTCGTACAGATTTCTTTTTTCACTAGAAACGGTTACGACCACGTCACGTTTTGCTGGTTCGGTTTTTGTGTGCGCTGTTAATGAGATGCATTTTTACTGTCCTCTGAAAATGTCACCGTTTTTATATTCTTTAAGCTTATTTTCACAGAACAGTCTCCTGTCGCCTTTTTATGAAAAGTGCTTTAATAATAATACCTACGTACGAATAAATACCTACGTAACTTTCTTTTATATAACCAGTTAGAAAATATTTAAGCAAAAAATGTTCTAATTTTAGATTTGTAAAATCAATAATCCAAAAATCGTAATAGGTATTCTAAGCCGTCTCCATACACACAGACAGTGAATTTATTGACACAGTAAAAAAAAGGACTTTAAGTCACTGACGGATCTAAAATTCAGTAGCTCTAACACAAGATTGCTGTAAGTCGTTACACGTACAACACTCATACATCAAAGTGTTGTAATATAATCGAGAGCTTTGAATAACTTCAATATAAGCAACAAAATTTCCGTGAAACGAAACGTATTTCCATATTACTCAAACGCACACTCACAAACATATACCTGTCTCTGTCACATAACCTGTATTAAAGTAAGACAGCAATAAATCGAACATTTAGTTGTGATTAAGTACCCAGTTGTGAGCTTTAGGGCAAAATTAATTTGCTTGCAATAAATTTGGAAGGCGTGCATTGGAATTATGAAGGTATAAATTTCGTAAGCCACCGCTTTGCAAATTTTGTTTACACTTAAACGATTTAAGTAGGGTTATGTAATTGTGATGCGGATTTCTGGGAAATATCTATATCGACTGAGAATGTAATAAAATTGATTAACTTTACTTTGATTAATTTACTTAACACTTATCTTTTGATTTTGTACTTAGTCATGTGACATTGTATTCGTACAATATGGCGATAGGCCTGCCCCTATCATGTAAGTACACTGTCCAAGCCAAACTTGGGTACTGTGAACCCCAGGTGACAATGGCATGTGATGTTCAGGAGTCTCAGTACCTCTGCCAACCCCTTCGGGTATATAAGGCGTGAACGTTTAAGTTGCGTCGTTGATTGATTGATATTCGATTTCTTCCAGTGAGTGTTCGTTCTTTGCCGTGTAGTGTCGGTTTACAATATCACTACCCCATTTCTACCCGTAAGTGATCGTAAGCGGCGACTTAAGGCAAAGGGGCTCTTTAAGTGATTTTGGGCGGTTTGGTTGGAGACCCGTCACCAAAAACGTTTATTATTACCATCTTTTCCCCATCAACTTCCAAAAGTGGCTGAAGAATTTGTCATTCTGAAGCTCTGGCTACCCTTTCTTGGGATTTATAGCCGTGAGTATTTGTATGTATGTATATAATATCATATGTTATTAAGATGTGTATAGGTGTAAAAAAACATTAACCCATTCCCCCCTGGCGGCTCCAACTTGACCTTTGTGTGTTGAGCTGAGGACAGCCCTACATAAATCGGAAAGAATCTACGAGGCGACAAAGGTATTGGGGCTTTTTAAGTCATTGTTGGGCGATGTGTTTGGAGACCCATTATCAAATATCCTTTATTCTACAATGTTTTCCCAATTCAATTCAAAGTCGGCTTAGAATAGCACTACCCCATTTCTTCCGGTGGGTGTACGTAAGAGGCGACTAACGGTATTGGGGCTATTAAGGGATTTTTGGGGGATGCGGTTGGAGACCCATCACCAACAACCTATTTTACTACTCTTCCCCATGCAACTTTCCAATAGTGGCTGAGGAATTTCTAATTCCACAGCTCTGGCTACCCCTTTTAGGGATTTATAGCCGTGAGTATATGTATGTATGTATGTGTGTATATGTTTTTCCAATCAACATCCCTTTTTTAGGATCTAAGAAGTGATTATATGTATGTTATTGTATACATTATAACTATGATTTTATACCCAAAAATTAACGCTCAGTGTCTTATATAACATTCCATAAACTACTAGGGTCATTTAAAACTATAAATCGATGCACTTTGTTGTTTAAAACCCATGAGCACTGATCCTTTATTTGGGGAAATCTACAGATATATATGAAACTCATTGACCCAAAAAACCATAAGCAATATTCGGCCTGAAATGGGAGGACTTCGAATACAATGTCCCAAGACTGTACGAGATGGAAAGGTGACGAAGATGGCTGTCACAAGTTAAATACATACATATACACGGCTATTAATCGCAAAAAGGGGTAGCCAAAGTTTTATAACTAGAAACTCCTCAACCACATTAGGAAGTTGATAGGGGACAAGATGGTAGAAATAAAGTATGTTGGTGATGGGTCTCCAACCGCATCTCCCAAAATCTTCTTCTTCTTCTTACGAAACCCGCCGAAAAGGGTAGCCGGCACTACAGCAAATAACACATCACAGGTTAAACTATAGTTGCAAATAGTGATATTTATGTACGTATACAAACACAAACATCTCCAATGTAAAACCTCAAAGATTTCCACATCGCAGCGCAAAATATCACAGCATAAAGTGCAATGATAACTGCAGTGTAGGAGCGCGCGCGCGAGGTCATTGCTCGACCTCGCGCGTGCGCTTGTCAAGGTAGATGTAGAAGTACGTGATTGCATCCGAGCCTTACTCAATAAAACATTTTGAAGAAAATCAGCATCTTTTTGCGTTTAATTTATCATGGTTGTTAACAGTGAGGGAAAACATCGTGAGGAAACCCACATGGCTGAGTTGTACTTAGTCATGTGATAGTATATTGGTACAAAAACGGCGATAGGCCTGCCCTTGTGGCAAAATTGGTGTAGGCCGAGTAGGCCCGACCCGGGATTTGAACACTAGTCGTTTGCACGATAACCGGTGTTCTACCCATTGAGCTATCACGGTTGCAGTTTTATACTTTAATCTTATATGTTATTTCCTCGCAATATTGTATAATCCAACCCAATTCAGTCTAAACTAGAACCTTTAGTTGGAAATTGTATCAATTGAGTTCAAATCCGACACAAGGCCGACTTATAATCGCTTCTTTACTGAGACAATAGATTCAGTACAGGGGCGTAGTTAGGAACTCTTAGTTTTTTATCTTCTTATACAAAATACTTTTTAAATTACTCATTCGGAGGAAAATCGTGAAAATTAGTCTATCTACTAGACTTATATTATTGATCCCTGAAGTGACCAAATGCGGAACTACAAATTAGAGGTTTGATAGTTTAAAATACAAAATTGTAGTATAACGCACAGCCGTTTCATTAATTGCTTATTGTATCTCCAATCACTGGTCATTCTTGATTCTTCGAAATAGATAGTAAAATTATATTACACGCAAATCTATTCCAAATAAAGTGAACTTAACTTCAGTACTATTTTCTTTTATGATTACTCTCGTTAATTGATTGAATTCACAACTAACGTTATTTCAAAAACAAGACGCTACACAATAGCCTAAAGAAAGGTGACCGAATATTCCATTTCACATTATAGTTACACCCCATTATAATACGAAACACATTATTATTTTCGCTGTATACGATATGGACTTTTGTATAAGCAGGCGACGTCTCCAGTAAAATTGATATATTTACCTTTTTCGCAGCCATTAATCATGTTGGTACGCATACAGCTTAAGTTATACACTTTACAGTTTTGGTTTGTGAGTTGTCAACATTTTCATATATACCGTAGCTCTTGCTATACTGGTTATTAAATCATAACGTATTACCTTTTGCTTAGAACGTATATACTGAATTATTTTTCAGTTGTGAAAAATTGGACGGTAGATTATTTAGCCGCAACAATTAATGTGGGTTAGTTAAATATTCTATACGAAATTCTGCTTTCATGAGCTATAATACTATGATATATGTTTGATGATAGACATAAACATAAACGTTCACGCCGAATATCCCCGAAGGGGTTGGCAGAGGTACTAATACTTCTGAACATCACGTGACTTTGTCACCTGGTGTTGAGAGTTGATGATAGAATAGCAAGATAATTTTCTTTTTGGCTCTAAATCTCCAGAGACGCAAAATTTTGGCAGAGGTACTAATACTTCTGAACATCACGTGACTTTGTTACTTGGTGTTCAGAGTTGATGATAGAATAGCAAGATAATTTTCTTTTTGGCTCTAAATCTCCAGACACGCAAAATTAAAGTAATCGCGTTCTTCTTTAGGTCTTGAGAAGTATATGATTTTTTACACGTAGTTCGAAAAGGGTATAAAGAACAACAGAACTTTTTTTATAGAACACAGAAGCAAACGAGTAAATGAAGCTATGATCATCATCTTAAATATCAATACAAACATATGTTTTTCATTTTCAGCAGTCGTAATCTGGCAAACTAGTCAAAATATCTAGTTGAAACCCCCTCAATACGTCCCTGCTAAACCCCAAAAGGCCAATAAGGCTGTATATTGTAATCGGTTAGTGCCCCAGCCTACCCCACGCACCCTCGTCACCCGCGGTTGTCAGCTGACCACCGGACCTTATTAAAGCGTCTACAGAACCCACAATCCCAAATAAGGTGTGCTAAACGTAACACAACATTTTACTCTTCAAAATTTGATGTCATTTTTAGCTTTAGAGAGGTCAAGGATTTCTAGTTTGTTGAAAGTAGGCGGAAAAGACAAACATTTTTGTAAAAGTCATTTGTCTTAGGTTGGCTTGGAATAACACTAATCAATCTCTATTCAAACTTAAGCAGGTACTAGGTAAATCTCGAAATTCAGTAAGTGAAGTTATGCAGTATTCCCTTAGAGACATTGCTGTAGTGGCCTTATCCTGTAAGTCTTAACAAATTAACATGATTCGACTACGTATATAATACTAGGTAAATAATACAAAGGCAAACCTGAAAAAAAAAACAAACTAAATCAACCTACAACTTCATACCACAGGGAACTGACATTTAATTAAACACAACATAAATTCCACAAAAAATATGGCCGCCAAAATGTTTACATCCTAAAAAGAACTTTTTTCCCCGATTGTTGCGAGTACATCGATAAAGTCACGAGAAATTATTTCGCCACGAGCGGGCCATGTAAAAATAAATTTACAAAGTTCATGGTTACCGACTGATTCGGGAGTCAAATGGAGCGAAAAGTGTGTTATTTACCTCCGCAGATTACATATACTCCGAACTGTAGTGCGACCGTTCTTTCGCTAGAATACCTGAGAATTTCCCGAGAAACTTTTTCGTGTATTTGCGATTAGGTTTTTCGGGAAACAAACATAAGTTTTTGTTTGTGTCGAAGTAGTGGGTCGAAATCCCCTTTTGGACTTTGGGAAAAAGTATTTGATAGGAAAAATGTTAAATGTGTAGGGACTTCCACAGGGACATGCAATTTGCTTTGCACTTTAACAGTCACAATCGCCAAAATTTTCTCCTATTTCAATAGCGTATTCTCTCATAATCAAAGATAATAAAACAATTAACTTTAAGCTAAAATAACTGAACCGATTATTATAGGAATCATGTATTTATCATGTATTTATGAATCCTTTATTCCTTTTTTTAAGTACTTCGACTAAGTTGGCACCGTTCAAAAACCTAACCACAAAAGATTATGCCTCAGACAACGTAATGTTGCGGTGAACAAGGGCTTAAAATTGAAGATATTTGACATCTCTAACGTACAATAGTAACGTTAGTCATAATTATACTGTATTTTGGAATGGGACTATATATGTATATATATATATAGGTTTAGTTCTGAGTGTTTCAATTATGTATCCCTCGCAGTGTCTCTTAGTCTGAGATTGTGACTATTTCCATCGAGAGTAACTCAGTTATTTTGTGCTCAAGATCGAGATGCATCTGACGTTTTCCGGTTTCAATTTTCACGAGATCTTCGTCATATGAGATCATGATGCTCATGCATAGGATTCTGAGGAGCACGATTATTTTAAACCGAGCTTTAAAATAAATCATGGATTTTGTAAACTTTCTGACAATCTTTAAAGAAATAATGTCGACATTAATAATTATTTTTTAAGTTGAAATGTATTGGTTGAATTATGTCTGCAGATTAAAATGACAAAAATAATGTTAACATAAACAAACACAACATTATTTGTAACAAATTATACATTGCAGTAAAGTAAACGACGGAACAACGAATTGTGTGAAATATTGCAATAAATAAATATATCATTATTTCAAAAGGCATTCTGATTGTGTGTAAGTTTAAAACCATTTTCTTTGAAACAATTGTTTTCAGATCAAAATAATTCCAAGAACCAAATATCGCGGTAATCAGATGGATCACGATGTTTTGTTCGCGTATAACCTCTAAAATCCGACCGATAACAAAGCAGCAATATAACAAAATATCAATGTCAATGTCAAGTAGCAATGCCACGGAATCATGTAGAAATTGTTACGCGATAAAACTGGCCACTTATCTGGCGGGTTCGTTGAACTAATGACAGAGCGACCTTCAGAAAAACATATTTTTGTTAAAAATCACACTTGTCACATATGCTATGTTGAGTGCCACGGGCAAGAGCGGAGCGATTTTGCCGAAGTTGTTTTAGTTTTGTTTTGAGTTGTGAGGCGTGGTGATTCCTTATGTTATAGATAGCATGGAAAGCAATCGTGATTGTAATAGTAAACGGTTAAGTATGCAGCCCGGTTGAAGGCCCGTTCTCGAACACAGTGTTTTTTTAAAGTTTGATTAGATTATTTTTATGTATCAAATTGAAATAACTATTGTATCTCGAATATAACTGAGGATACTGTTTAGAGAGAAATATCGTAATAGAAAAAAGTTAACGTTTCACTTATTATAAGATGATTTAAAGAAAATAATCTGTTTTGTGTAAACTGTTTAAGAGTTAGTGTTTTAGAGTTAGTTAGTTAGTTAATACCTAATACGAGTAAAAGTATTTTATTTAAGCTATATCAATAGTTAGCCACATTAGTTTATTCAAATGGATGTATTTTATTGTATATTTCAATATACATTTTTATACTAACTTGCATAGCATTGAAATTAATTTGCTCATAAAAACCTATTATTTACGCCTTTTAAGTATTGCATGATGTTTGATAAATATATCTAATTTTTTAGTTATTTCAGGATGGTGATTTGCTTGTATATTGGATAATTTATAAATGTATGATCTGTACAAATACAAGCAAAGCAAAATAATAATAGATAAAGAATAAATAAAGGAAAGAAAAATGTCGACACTGGCGGGAATCGAACCCGCGACCTCGGGTATACGCCCCCGTCGCTCTGCCAATTGACCTACCGTGTCAATGGCTGCCAGCGCGAAATTCTTCTATCCTTTGTTTCTTTTACACTTTCAAGTAGTGTTTGCGTTCCCTACTTTCGATTTTTTTACGAATTCGGAAGGCCACTGGTCTACCTTTTCAGATAGAATGCAAATGTTGAGAACGCTTAAATATCACATAATTTGAATGTTTTTTTTTTTCATGAAAACCTCATGTGGGGATTATTCCCGCCTGTGTCGAATTTTTTCTTTCCTTTATTTATTTTTTATTTATTAGTAATAAACCCCACATGAGGGTTTCATGAACAAAAACATTCAAATTGAGAATAATAGAGAAAAAGAAAAATACCCTTTGTTTAAATATTACGTTTAAAAGCAAGAAAGAAACATAATTTATTTGCCAAATACATTGTATTACGAAAACAGTCAAGTAAACAAGAAAAACTAACTGATAGCCGAACACGCTCTGAATCAGCATATGTACGTCAGCCGAATACCACATTGTGATAGATTTTATAAAAGTTTCGTTACTGTACGTAGAACAATTATAACAGCTGCTTATCATTCGCTCACAGTTTAATGAAATAACATAAACATTAACATATCCCTAGTTTGGCTTTCCCGCTCTCCGCTCAAGCCCGTAGCCATTGCAAAGTCGGCATCATAAGAAACACTTCGACAGCTATAATTTTTATCACCAACCACAATTATCGCGTGCTATGACGTCATGAATTGCACTTGCAGTGTGATAACGATAAAAATATTATTCATTGTACTCTTCCGCGATACAAGCTCCATTTGTTATTGATATTAGTGTATTTAGCATCGTTATGACATTCGGTTTTGTGCTAAATAACCTTTGTCTTTTATGTGACGTCATTGTGAATTGACAAGGTGTATTTAAGGTCACTTTTAGAAAATTCCATGTATTAGCGTTTCATAGCAGAAATCGTCAAGAGTGTAGCAGAACTACTAATGTTTCTATTTATCAAGTTTAACTAAGATATTCGATAAATGAACAATCTTGTTACTACTGTAACCTTTAAATCAATAGGTTTAGTATATAGAACATATGAGCATATAACAGAGCAACAAACGGGTCGTATCGGGCTTACAACACATAGGACTATACCTAGATCTGTGCCAATATAATCTGGACTCTGGTTTACTTGAAATCACTTTCAAACGAGAGGTGAAAGTATAATGGAAATTGGTGTATTGAAAAACCGCTAAGCATTCGACCGCGTGGGCTGTCGGTCCCTTAACAACAGTA
Source organism: Bedellia somnulentella (assembly GCA_963576735.1). Classification (NCBI taxonomy): domain Eukaryota; kingdom Metazoa; phylum Arthropoda; class Insecta; order Lepidoptera; family Bedelliidae; genus Bedellia; species Bedellia somnulentella. Next base: position 17,325,514 of record OY755180.1, on the reverse strand, counting down.
AGTTTCTCTGAAGGAAATCAGACGCCAATCGAAACCCAATGTTGTTGACAACTATGAAGTTAGATTCCAATCACCCGCCCCTATTATTCTATTGAAACACGATAACACTCGACACTTTTGTTACGAAAAAGAATGAAAGCGGCAACCCTGAGTTCAGGGTTGGCACAACTTAGTGTTGGACAATCCAAGTCAATATCCGAAGGTTTGTAATTGTAGAACGAAATGAGGTTTCTGTATGTTTGTGAGCGCGTGGCAACCTTGTCGCTAAGGGGTGAGGCGGCTGAAGTATTAAGTTGCGTAATGTAAAATATCCTTTTCAGTTGCAGCAAATTGAATCTTTATAATAAGAATTGCTTTGGGAAAGAACTGATCTTAACTTAAAAAATACTTAGTCGATCGTTGAAGATAAGAAATAAGGTAATTTTTTTCACCGAATAATATTGCGATACTTGTGGTAAAATACGTTTGAACATGATATTAAGTATATCATTCTGCGAATTCGTCTATTACGAGAAATATATGTTACGAATACCTATAATTATTTCATAAATATATTAATTAATCTAGTGGGTATTTGAGTATTCTTTATTTATAAAATATATCTTACTTATTGTTATCGCTCGATCGTATCAGATTTCATTGATTTCTTATCAAACATACCTGCAACAAAAAACAGTTTGGTTATTAATGTTAATTCTATAAGTGAAAATAATTTGTACTTAGTAATGTCACCTCGTACGTAATCTCACAAAATACATCCCAGTAAGTGAGAATTTACCTATACTCATGCCTGTAAATAATAAAAACGGTCACATTTTTCCCTCACCTTTATCAACCCTCATAACTAAACCACAAGACTATAGAAACGGCACATTAGTGAAGCCCGATTTAGGAACTGAACCCACTATATTCATAGGTGTTTCCACTGAACTACCAAGGTAGTAATAGGGTAATAAACTTTTAAAATATATTTAGATTAGTCAGTTAGAATGCTAGTTACGCAGCCCTATTTCCTGTTAAACTATTATTCAGTTCTTTGATTACATCCGCATCTAAATTGGCCACACCTGTGATTCGAACCCCGTGCCTCAACTACACAAACCGTCTCCCGACATGTCACGCACCGTGCTTTCGTTTTAATAATCATAGCTTATTTAATTACTATTTTACTCTCCATTTTGGACTGTGTATTAACACGAGGTTATTTTTATGAACGGAACTTATGTAATTTACTCACAGATATTGTCCTAATTTAGTAAGATCGTACTTTTACAAAATACTATTTTATTATACAATTTTTACAAAGGAGGACACCAATGAAAAATACTAAAATAATATAATACTGAGTTCTTCTCGCTCACATTGACAAAACGTGTTTGTATACAGATAGGCGTTGCTTTCTTGAAATAAAATACTACCATTTAACCTATAACATAAATACATACATATACTCACGGCTATAATTCCCTAGAAGGGGTAGCCAGAGCCAAGGAATTATAAATTCCTCAGCCACTTTTGGAAGTTGAGTGGGGAAAAGGCGGTAAAATAAAGGTTTTTGGTGATGGGTCTCCAACCACATCGCCCAAAAATCCAATAAATAGCCCCAATACCCTTAGTCGCCTCTTACGACACCCGTGGGTAGAGAGGGGTAGCGACATTCTAAGCCGGCACTACACGGCAACCTATAACTACTAGCAAAACGTCAAGATCTTAACTTAAAGATATGGTAGTGATTTTTCAGTAAATTGTCTACACTTCTATCTCCGCAATTAAACAGTGACGAAGTCAAATAATTTTTTCTTCGCATCAAAAAGCCAAGTTAAGTCAAAGTATTTTATGAATATAAAAATGATCTCTTAGGAAATACTTGAGAAGGCAGCCAGTCATGCTACATCGCAAAAAAGTGGCAGCTAAACGAACTGACTCCTTGGAATGATGGACGGCTTTGTAAGAGCTTTTTCCAATCGAATATTGTGCTTTTCATCATTCACACCACTGTTTTTTGCTGTAGGGCTTAATGTAATACTGGTCATCAATAATTTTCATTTTCAAATCAGTTTAACGTAGTGATGTAGAGTGGGTAGGCTTTTCATAAGATAGATAAATCGCGGGAAGTCAGTGGATGCGGAAAGTTCGGGTTCGATTCACGGGGGGTGGTAACCTTATAAATTTAATTTGTAAGCTTTAACCCAGTTTGGAAGGATATTGCAGGCTTGAATCACCTGATTATCCGAAAATTAAGATGATTCCGTGCTGCGTCGGTCCCAACTACTATTACGGTAGTAGTCGTTAGTCAGCCAACCCGCAATTGGCCAGCGTTGTGGACTATGGCCAAATCGCCTTATATAGGGTAGGCTCGAGCCCCTTGATGGGGACGTATATGGGCTGTGAGGATGAGGATGAGGATATATCTTAAAGAAAAGTCCCAGTATTACCTTCAAATCGTGGGTTTGCAAAACTTAGATGGCTACCCTAACTAAAGGTGTCTTTATGTAAAACGTCATGGCTTTTGATGATCACAGGTTTCTTTGAAGTATTCTGTACTTTATAAACCGAACGTTTATGAATTTAAGGAAACGCTGTCAAGTATTTTCTTTGATAAAGCCTCACTGTACTTTTCCTGTCATTCAATATTTATTTCAGACATCCTTTTAAGAATTTATTTATTTAATCTTTCTTTGAGTTCTGGTTGCAAGTAAGAAAATAGAAAAAAGTAATGTTTCACTTTTATAAATAGTAAATCCATTTTTAATCCTAATTTAATATAATATATCTGAATAAACCGACATTTAGTAACAATTTTATGTACGTTTGTTTGTCTACAACTACATAGCCTGTTCTAGTCACTTAATGTCGGCTTAGAATAACTCACGTGGAAATCATTTTCTGTGGGCGTTGTACGAGGCCAAGGTACTACGCAATGAAAAGGATTGATGGGTTATGACGTAAGGAACCTGTCACTAAAGATCCTTTAATCTTCTGTGCCATCATTTTCCAAACCTGACTTGGTAACTTTGATTCCGAATATCTGCCTAAACTTGTATTTTCCCCTGAGTTTAGGTACCTATGTAAACCGCCCTGTGTTGATACACCACATATTTACTCAACACTGTGCGTATTACAAATTAAACGATAGAAAAAACTAATTAAAACACACGTAGTATTGTCCGAGGGTCGCACTCACCGCACGCATTATCTCAACACCGTAACATTAATAAAGTAAGATTCTACCGTCTGATTACTTACCGGTAGCCATTTTAAAAGGGTCTAAATTACGACCTTTTCGTTTTTTACAACAATTTATATTAAACTCAACATCTAACTTACCGCGTTTTTTAAATAGATCTGATAGAGATAGTACGATTGAATTATTTTCGTGTTGGAGTCACTATTTGCATTTTAAAATAGTTTTTAAAGCTGGCCCGTTTATCATTTTTAATTATTTTCCGACATTAATAATTCTGTCGTTATGTTATGTTATACTGTTTTACATATGGTATTGTTTTACTAACATTATAAATGGGATAGTTTATACGCGGGTTGGAGTATATGTTATTAATTACCGTTAAGAACTACCTAAATGAATGATTTAATATTTATATTTAGATGAAAGTAAGCTTAAGTAAGTTAAAAATATCTTCTTCATACATACATACATACATATACTCACGGCTATAAATCCCTAAAAGGGGTAGCCAGAGCTGAGGAATTAAAAATTCCTCAGCCACCTTTGGAAGTTGCGTGGGGAAAAGATGGTGAAATAAAGGTTGTTGGTGATGGGTCTTCAACCGCATCGACCATAAATCCCTTAAAAGCCCCAATACCGTTAGTCGCCTCTTACGTACACCCACCGGAAGAAATGGGGTAGTGCCCGGAAGAAATGGGGTAGTGCTATTCTAAGCCGACACTACACAGCAATCTTCTTTATCTTCTTCTTCTTTATATGTTAATCGTATGTAGTGTTGAGAAATAATAACACTTCTATATTAGTTTTCAAAGTTGGCAAGACATTGCACGTGATTGTTATTTTATATAATAAAATACTTATTCGAAAATGAATTTACTAAAAATATTATACATTTAAGAAATATAAAATATTATTTCATCTAAAAAAAAAATCGCTTACATGTAGCAAATTCAAGTGCCTTTTACAAAACAAAACTACATACACAGTGTACAAACAAACATATCGAACAAAAGCAACATCAGTATGCACACAGTAAGAAGATTGGGACATTTAGTTAATACAAAAACACGTAGAACATAAAAGTTTACGATCAATCTGATACATATATTGTAGTAACACGATTTTCGATGGGACTCTACTTCAAATCACGAACTGGGAATTAAGGTATGTTCTGTATTTATTCAAACAGGAATTCATGTAAGGGCTTTTTTATCAACTCTCTGAACATCACGTCACATTGTTACTTGGTGTTCAGAGTACCCACGTTTTCTTGGACAGTGTAATCACGTGAAAGGGGGCAGGCTTATCGCGCATTATATGTACCTTGTAGGGCTTTTTATGTACCCTAATATAAGTGAAGGATATGAGTTTTCTACAATACTACTTCATAGTTAGATAAATTGAAGGTCAATTAGGTCAATAAGGTGGTACGCTTTTTTGATTTTATTTTAGGTACTTATTTTTTTATTTCACTTTGTTCTTTTTATTTAAAATATATATCTAGGGTTCTATGTTAAAAAAGAAACTTTAGACTAGAAACATAAAACAGTAGTCCCATAGCTTAATCGCTACAACTTCACCTCCTTACATACAAGTCAATCATGATTTACAAAAGAGCTCAACACCTAATCATTTATACATACATATATACATAGGCAGAGACTATCGCTCGCCACTTTGTACGATCCTGGCAAACCTCTCTAGCTAAAACACTGTTATTTTTAAAAGAGAAAACCTTTCAATACAGTATATAGTTTCTACATTATACTGCGGCAAATTCGAACACAAGTTCTCATAAACAAATAGTTAATGCAAAAATAAGTAAGATGCATAAAATAGTATATTTCATTACTAGTACGGAATGGCTGTCATTGCAAAGAGTTCCGACAAATGTCTACCCGAGCCGAAGGCGAGGGTTGACAGTCGGAACTCTTTGCAATGACAGCCATTCCGTACTAGTAATGAAATATACTATTTTATGCATCTTACTTATTTTTGCATTAACTATTTGTTTATGAGAACTTGTGTTCGAATTTGCCGCAGTATAATGTAGAAACTATATACTGTATTGAAAGGTTTTCTCTTTTAAAAATAACAGTGTTTTAGCTAGAGAGGTTTGCCAGGATCGTACAAAGTGGCGAGCGATAGTCTCTGCCTATGTATATATGTATGTATGTATGTATTTAACAATTTTGAACCAGGCAACAAAACTAGACTATTCTATTATTATGAGTAAGTTTTAATTAGTATTGAAGTCAACATATACACACATAGAAGGTTTAGAAGAAATCATAGAATTAGGTAATGAAAATATCAAAACAGTAGAAACACTTTCTGGGTTTTGCAATAAGTGTGAAAGCGTAAGTACTGTCATAAATGATGTATCCCCTGAAAATAGAAATAATATGGTTCAGCCCACTTTTGCTTACAATAGAGGTGTGTCGACTCAGAGGACTTTAGTCTTCTCCGATTCTCTTGGTGTTAACATTGGCCATCATTTAAACAAAGAATTAGACCAATGTATCTTAAATACTTGTATGCCCGGAGCAAGTTACTCACAAATAATAAATTCTGTTTTAAAAGCACAATATGACTCCAACACTACTTTAGTTATTTTAATTGGTTCAAGTAACATGGTTAAACCAAGTGACTTAAAGAAATCATTTGACAAGTTGGTTAATTTAAATGTCAGAAAAATAATTATAAGTGACTTCCTATATTCCAAGCATCTTAGCTATAAGGTTAATACTAGGATTTATAAATTAAATATGTTACTATATAATTTGACCTTGGGATATAGGCAAAAAAATGTTAATTTTAATATAAATAACTATATTAAGAAACCATTTTTGACTAAAAGTACCTTGAAAGTACCTGAACATTCTAAAAAACGTCTAGCTATGTTACTAGCTAGTAATATTATTTACAACAATGTTATTAATTTGAATAACATAACTATTTCAACTGACTTGGATGCAGTTATTAGTACATGTACTAATGTATCTGCAAATTTAGCTTTAAACTAGGTAGTAAGACAAAGGAAAAGGCATACATTTCTCTTGTTCATCAGAACATACAGAGCCTTTCCTGCAAATTATTAGAATTAGAGTTATTCGTTAATAAGTACAATGTTAAAATACTTTGTTTGACAGAACACTGGTTAAAAGCCGAACAAATGAAGTTTAGTTTAAAGAATTACACAGTGGGCAGTTGTTTTAACAGAGAGTCCATAATGTGTGGGGGTAGTATGATACTATTATATGTAGACATTAAATTTAAAGAAAGAAAAGACATCTGTAGACTCTCTGTTGAACAACATGTAGAAATCTCATGCATTGAATTGAACAAGTACATAATTTTGTGTGTATATCGCCCACCCAAAGGTAACTATGACATCTTTGAAGCAGTGATGGAAGATGCTTTGGGGATGGCTTCCCGCAGCTCCAGAGAGGCTGTAGTTTGTGGGGATTTCAATGTTGACTTGTTGGGTGAGGGTCTAGTAAAGGAGAGAATATTAACATTTTTTCAATCATTTAATCTTCTAAATGTATTTAATGAGCCAACCCGAATTACCTCGACCTCTGCAACATGTTTAGATAATATTTATTGCAATTGTGATTACTCCGGTCACTTCCTTTTTGATTGCATTACCTCAGACCACAAGGGTCAATTTATAAATTTAGAATTTACCATTTAAAAGAAAAAGTCAATAGTATGTAGACAGATAACTGAAAAAAAACTTAGCTTATTTGAAAATAATATTAGGTCTAGCATCAGCCCCCCAATGAGAAGCAGTGAATCATTAGAGAATTGTCTTTCTTTCATCAATGGGCTGAAAACAGAATTTAACAAAATCTTTAAAACTAAGGTAATACTGTGTAATACAAAATGCTCTTTTGCTGAATGGGCCACCACTGGAATTAGAATAAGTAGAGATCACCTATATAACATTTATAGAGAAAAGTCCTATAACTTCAACCAAGATTTTATTATTTATGTCAGAAATTATTCAAAAATTTTCAAAAAAGTTTGTGGTGAAGCTAAATCTAGATGCATAAAACATAAAATTAAGAGTTCTTCTAACAAGAGTAAGACTGTCTGGAAAATAATTAACAGTGAAACTGGAAAACTAAAGTCCCCACATGATCTCAATTTATTATTAGATAATGAACTGATACAGTCAAGATCACAAATTGCTGACATTTTTGAAAATCATTTTATTAATACCCCTACTCAGACAACAGAGAAATTAAATTCATGTCCCCAAAAAGCTCTTGAGTTGTTGGAACGAAATGTTACCAAAACAACAGCACAGTTTTCTTTCATGTATGTTGACAGTAATGATATAATTAAAAATTTTAAAACTATTAGTCTTAAAAAAACCGAAGACATAACCGGAATGTCAGTTTTCGTCATAAACAGAATAATAAATATAATCGCTCCACATTTAACGATACTTTTTAATAAATGTATAGATATAGGAGAATTTTCAGACTGCATGAAGTTAAGTAGGCTCATCCCACTCCATAAATCAGGAGATAGTCAGGACTTTACCAATTATAGGCCTATTTCTATTTTACCAGTTCTCAGTAAAGTTTTTGAGAAAATCATGTCCAACCAAATGCTTTCTTATTTCAACAAACATAATATATTCCATGACGAGCAATATGGTTTCACCAAAGGTAGGTCTACTGTAGATGCAGGAGTGTCACTAATGAAACATATTTTTAATTCATGGGAAAACTCCCGGGATGCGTTAGGTATATTCTGTGACCTCACAAAAGCTTTTGATTGTGTAAAAAAAGAGATAGCGTTGATTAAACTTAAATATTACGGTTTTGACGAGCAAGCACTGAAATTGATGGCATCATATCTTAATAAAAGAACTTTAAAGGTTGATATTAATGGAACCACGTCGGAAGGATCGGAAATAGAAATGGGCGTTCCTCAAGGTTCTATACTTGGCCCATTACTGTTTCTGATTTACATTAATGATTTACCATTTATGGTACAAAAGTATTCTGAGATAGTTATGTTTGCAGATGACACATCTTTAATATTTAATGTAGCGAGATCCTCTACATCTCTTGACGACGTAAATAAAGCTATCTCACTGGTATTGCATTGGTTTACTGTAAATAACCTGGTTCTAAATGCCAAAAAAACTAAATGTATTAAATTTACTTTACCGAATGTTAGGCAAGTTGAAAACAATATTGTTATTGATAGTGAAAAAGTAGAATTAGTGAAAGAGACAAAATTCCTAGGGATAATAATCGATTCTAAGTTGCAATGGGGACCCCATATACTAACACTTTCTAAAAGGCTGAGCTCTGCAGCGTATGCCGTGCGTAAGATTAGAGAAATAGCAGACGTAGAAACAGCTCGCATTGTGTATTTCAGTTATTTTCATAGTATTATGTCGTACGGTATTTTATTATGGGGTAAAGCGGCTGATGTTCATAAAGTTTTCGTCTTACAAAAGCGAGCTATCCGATCTATTTACATGTTGAGGTCGAGGTATTCGTTGCGCGAAAAATTTAAAGATATTGGCATTTTAACTGTCCCTTGCCAATACATATTTGAGAATTTAATGTATGCTAAAAAGAATATATGTCAATTTAGTAAAGTTAGTGATAGGCATACTGTTAACACTCGAAATAAGGACAAACTTAACGTACCGAAGTGGAGACTTAATAAAGTAAGTAACTCCTTTATGGGACTATCCCTCCAAATGTTCAACAAACTTCATTCTGACATGTTGGAATTGCCTGTGGCATCTTTTAAAAAGGCAATTAAAGCAATGCTTTTAAAGAAATCTTACTACAGTGTTCAAGATTTTTTAAACGACAAGGACCCAACGCGCACATGACCGTGTCCGTAAAGCTATAAATCTTCCCTCGTTATTCCCAGGAATAATTGTCTGGTGAGGATTTTTCTTCTCACGTTATGTGATTGGTTTTTTGTGATGGACAATTTATTTTTATTATGTCAAACAAGCGTTTGGTTTTGTCGCATAGAAAATCTTTTATAAAGTAGAAACATGTTAATAAACTGAAATTGTACAAACCATGTTTTGAAAAAATGAAAAAATGTGAATGTAAAGAGTTTCTTTGTTGCTTCTTCTCTTTACGAACACCTTCCGAAGCAACGGACTAATGATAAATTTAAAAACATTTGACGTTCAAAAAATGTTAGTTTTTAACTTAATTTTGAAGAATAAACATTTTGACTTTTTTGACTTTGACATAAAGATGTTTGCTTTGGGTTGCCTTATTTATAAGTTAGGGGTTTCAGTTTTTTCTGTCAAAATCGAAAAAAAATTACACTAAAAAGGGTTTGTCACCGATTCGTTTGTACAAGTATTGTAGTAAGGTCACAATACAAATACGGAAGTGATATGAAAAATAACTATATATTCATACATATACTCACGCTATTAGTTCCCATTGGGATAGGCAGACAATTTTAATAGCCATTTTGTAAGATCCAGGAAAACTCTAGAGTTTCATTCATTCATCAATCATCCACAAATTCACATTTATTCTTCACACTTATATTCATATGAAATGCCGTGTAGTGCCGGCTTAGAATTGCCGTGAAGTGCCGGCTTAGGATGTCGCTACCTCTTTCTACCCACGGGTGTCGTAAGAGGCGACTAACGGTATTGGGGCTTTTTATTGGTTTTTTGGGCGATGCGTTTGGAGACCCATCACCAAAAACCTTAATTCTTACCTTCCAAAAGTGGCTGAGGAATTTATAATTCCTTAGCTCTGGTTACCCCTTCTAGGGAAATACAGCCGTGAGTATATGTATGTATGTATGTATGTACTTATATTCAGTATCAACTCAAAACTGCAATTCAAACGCAACTTAACCCCGAGGCTCTTTATGACCCTACTAAATCCGACTCACAAATTTTTACAACGGCTAAATACATAGTCGATAAATCTAAATGTTCTCTGTAACATTAAACGACATTTTCCTTTTTCAGTATTCCCCGAAGACAGTATAAGAAGCTAGAATAAATATTTCCATTGCACTGCTTTTTAGTTGCTTTAAGGTGATTGCAGATATCCATAACCCGGGAGCAGCCACTGTTATAAGATACGAGCGATTTTACGGTTACGACTTCTTCGTCTCACATCGTCATTTGACGGTGACTTTAAACCGATTTTACTATTATACTCCCCGTTTCTTTTTATCTTTACTCCCGATTTTATACTGGGAAAACTTAAAGATTTACTATTAGGGCTCTTTCACGTTTGATTATTAGTTTTGCTGAAATAAAACCGACATCGGTTCATGCTGTGAATTGGTTCAAAGTGTGTCCGGATTGTTATTGTTATTTTTATGACCGTATCTGTAGAAATTCTTTATGATTCTAATAACTTTAGAGAAGTTTTGTTGGTAGAATTAATAGTTCTATTTCGTACATCTTTATGAAACGTTACGTGTGTTTACTTGTTTAAGAAAACATGTTTGTTCTATGTTATTACATACCGGAAATAGTTTTATAAAATTATCATTATCGTCTTCATATTAATCGGTAGACACATCTGCTAGAGAAAATCCTCACTCAACTATCTCTACGACAATCAGTCATCTAACGAATGCTCAATACCTTGATAAAAACCTCAATCCATCTAGTGGGATATTCAGACATTACTGACATCCATAAAGTGGCAGCCACTCAAGCTGCAGCATACCAACTCCTTTCGGTACCGCGTGAAATATGTCACATCTATTACCACTTTATTTTCTAATTGTGTAGATTATTGCAATGCTAGCTGACTAGTTCTTTCGAGAAATAAAAATATAACGAAAATAAAGGATTGTCTCTTACCTCCTGAAAAACACAAAGATTTATCAGAAGATAATCTCACAGGAAGCTAATGGATCTCATCATAAATAAGGAACCCCAACAATAACCTCAAACTCCACTCACCCATTCATACATACATACATATACTCACGGCTATAAATCCCTAGAAGGGGTAGCCAGAGCTAAGGAATTAAAAATTCCTCAGCGTCTTCAACCGCATCGCCCAAAAATCCCTCAAAAGCCCCAATACCGTTAGTCACCTCTTACGTACACCCACCGGAAAAAATGAGGTAGTGCTATTCTAAGCCGATACTACACAGCAAACTCACCCATCCACAACTTCAGAAACACAAACCCAACTCCCAACATCGTCTGTAAAATGATAAAAATCGCGTTCAAAATTGCCCGCCATTTTTATGGCTTCACCAATCGCTGTACCGACCGCGACCGCAACGGAACTGCATCCCTGCCGTGTAATATTGGGACTGGCAATAATAGAGCTTGCCTTTGTTAACTGTACTTTCAATTTGCTATTGTCAACCGAAGCCAATGCCAGCCGGCATAATAAAATCAATAAAAGTTTTTACGATCCAATGATAGTGTAGTAACCTTTCAGTGCGGATTTTATATTGTTTCAATTGTTAGGTCTTTGTTGTTATATTACGTGATTAGAGGCAAATAAGATCACGATACAAATTAAACCTTTGAGTGACAGTTCGGAAATGTTTGCCGAGCATGTAATTTAAGAAAAAAATACCGAGGAATGAAGGGAGAATCAACATAATATAAACTCAACTCAAACGTTCACGCCGTATTTATCCCCGAAGAGATGGCAGAGGTACTAATACTTCTGAAGATCACGTGACATTATCACCTGGTGTACAGAGTACCCACGTTTTGCTTGGACAGTGTACTCACGTGATAATATAAACTGTACAATTACAACGAAAAAACTAATGTATAATTCACATTCGCACATAATTACATGCACGTCACATTACGTGTGACGCGACGCCATTGTCTCGGCTACTGTCACTTCTATGCTCTATGGCCCAGTTATCTATGGTGTGCGTACGGAAAAATATACCTTTTACGATTTTAAGTTGATTTTTTTCTACTTAGGCTATGTGCTTCTTAAGCATCAGAAACAATTTGCTGTAAGCTAAAAGTCCAAAAAAAGATAGTCTAGTCAGAGCCTTGGAAACAAAAGTTCTCTTTTCCACATTCAGTGGGGAGAAGATGGTAAAATAAGTATCCTTATGGATATTTCCTGTACCATCGTTCAACTATCACTAAAACACTTGATCTCACACGCAATATTTATTTTGGTAATATATCGGTAGCAACTTCATGAAAAGCTAGATAGGTTTGCCAAGATCGTACAAAGTGGCGATCGAGGGTCTCTGCCTACCTCAATGAAAAATAATGGCGTGAGTACTGAGTACATGTATGTATGTAACTTTATGAACCCACAAACCCAACGATATCAACGAACAAACTATTTGGGACCCGATTTCCGCCCATTATTCGCGAAAGGTGGGGCAAATAATTGTACTCTTTACATCACGTCATCTTTCAATAAATTCAATTAAAAAACCATTAGCGTCAAACCTATACGTGCTGTTAGCTTAGCAACTATTAAATCTCTGTTGTAAAGAATAGAGAGAGTGTGAGCGAGACAGATAGATCGACTAAACACATACGAAACAATAAAGTAGTAAATAAATCGCCGGTGTAAAGAATATGAGAATGGAGAGTGTGCGAGCGAGTCAGATAGTGAACGCGGGCGCAGGACTTATGGAGTCACGCATGACGTATTAAGGTTACTGTCAAGGTCGCTATGTGTTTTTTCCTAGCTTCAGATCTATTACACATCAGTCTGTGTGCTATAACATACATATACTCACGGCTATAATTCCCTAGAAGGGGTAGCCAGAGCTAAGGAATTAGAAATTCCTCAGCCACTTTTGGAAAGTTGAGGTGGAAAAGATGGTATAATAAAGGTTATTGGTGATGGGTCTCCAACCGCATCGCCCAATGTTCCCTTAAAAACCCCAATACCGTTAGTCGCCTCTTACGTACACCCACGGAGACCCATCACTTTTACCCAGACCCATCACCTTTATTTTACCATCTTTTCCTCACACAATTCTCCAAAAGTGGCTGAGGAATTTCTAATTCCTTAGCTCTGGCTACCCCTTTCTAGGGATTTATAGCCACGAGTATATGTATGTATGTATGTATGTTACAATACATACCACATCATCCCCAACTATCAATTAAACAATAATTATGATCAACATAAATTGAAAAAAATGCTTATCCACATTTTAATTAAAACAAACCTTAACCTACTAAACTAAAGCCGGCAGCTCTGCTCGTGTTACAAGTAACTTACATACTTAAATCTATAACATAACCTTCAAAAAAATACCTACAAGATTTTTTTGCTTCACTGCAAGGCTTAAGACGATTAATTATAACACAGCTATTTAGGTTTTCTTATGACGACATTTAAGGCTCGACTTGCAGTTAAAACCTTCGAACAATGTTGTTTAAATACATACATATAGTGGCGACTATAGATCCTAGAAGAAGGAGCCAGTGATTGAGACTTGAGAAAGTTGAGGAGGGGAAAGATTGTAATACGAAGGATCTCCAGCCACATCGCCAAGGAATCCTTTTAAAAACCGTAAGTAATATTTCAATGCTATTCTAAGTCGATACATACATATACTCACACCATTATTACCCATTGGGGTAGATAGAGACTATATGGCCATGGCTATGATGGCCACTTTGTACGATCCTGGTAAACCTCTCTAGCTTCGTTTATATCCATCAATCTTTTCATACATGCTCTTTTATTCTTCATACTCCGGACGCCTGCCTTTTTTAATACATTCACAGGCCGATACATAGTTGTTGATATAAAATATAAAAGAAAATATCGTCAGTTTATTTGTGTACTTAGTAACTTCCACAGGATCTCCATGACACATATATTCCCTTTGGTTCTCTTTGTCGAGTCCAAAATAATAGCGATACCTTGTTTACGGCTCAATAGTCGCAAAACTTATATTCGCCTTTGAAACAACTCTCCAGGGACGTACTCACTTTGTACGCAGATAGCTTAGGCGTGAAAACATACATATAATTACGCTTATACATACATACATACATATACTCACGGCTATAAATCCCTAGAAGGGGTAGACAGAGCTAACGAATTAGAAATTCGTCAGCCACTTTTGGAAGTTGTGTGGGGAAAAGATGGTAAAATAAAGGTTGTTGATGATGGGTCTCCAACCGCATCGTCCAAAAATCCCGTTAGTTGCCTCTTACATACACCCACCGGAAGAAAAATGGTAGTGCTATTCTAAGCCGACACTACACAGCAATTACGCTTATAAAATACCATTAGGCTAGACAGGTGTACTATCGATTGCTACTCAGCAAGGTAGCAAACCTATCTTTCTTTTCCCACCCCACGAAACCCACATGACTAAATTAGTCCAACAAACGACTTGAATGAATTTAATATTTCTAAAAGTGAGTACTCTGAACAGCAGTTACCAAAAATTACCCCAATTTTACAATAGAATGGATACCTCTGCCATACCTTCATGGATACACGGCCTAAACTATGAAAAAGTAAACTAAAAAAAACATATAACAAGATTTACTTGTATTTATAATTTTGTATCTAAAACGATTGTTCACAGAATACTATCTTAAAGACCGTAATAATACGCCTCTGTGAGTTACATAAGTAGGCTATTTATGACTACTTTGGCATCAAGCTGTGACAGTTACTATCAACTAGGTACTCACACCAACTATACAGCCTATTTTCCTCTTACTCGAGCAGAAATTTTGTGGGAAATGGTCACTTACAAGATTTGTAACAACTTTAATACGAAAATGACTAAACCAAAGGGATGGATGGCTTATGTATAAGTAAGTTATTAAAATATCTTTTAAGATACCTACATGTTGAAAATGTTATAAAGTAGAAATATTTGTTTTTTTCTGCCGGTTACTTACAATTTTAGTAAATAGGATAAAGGTACACCGTTACCTACAGGTGTAGTTAAAAGATTTTAGTAGCAACCGAACATCAAATACTCAAGCATATCTTTTCCAAATCTAACTTGTGTAAATCCTATTTAGACCACAGACAATAACTAACTAAGTAATGTTTTATCTACATTCCAATTTTGTTTAAACTTATCTGGGGTATAAGACATGTAGTTATGTCGAAAATTGATTACTGCATTTATTCACCAAATCACTTTTATTCCAACCATTGTGAAATCGCGCCTCAATCTAAAGGTATCCAAAATAAAGTGTATTGTTTATATTTGAGTGAGCAATTTGGGCAAGACTTCAATCTAGCAAGATGTTATCGTCCCGGCTTTTTACGAGCGAACGTTACGGGTATAATGTTTAAGTAAGAACTTGGTACACCATTGTGGGCCTACTGACAAAATTTTCTGAGTGACGTCTTTCCCTGACATATAATAGTTCCTGCGCGTGTAATAGATGGCGTTGTTTTAACTATTTATAACACCTTTGTGAGTATATTTCGTTGAACATCAATATACTTATTTTATATAACATAAAAATATGTTTTATTTAACATAAACATAAATGTACTTGTATTATGCAGGTATCGAATTTGAAAGCATGCAACCGTGATTTTAGAATAAAGCAGTCTTAGTGGCACATATGACTTACCCTCAATCATAGGGGTACACTAAATATTGTGTGACATTCAAAATTGCTAGTACTAGCTAGATAGTAGCAAAGTAAGATCTCTTCTATTTCTTGAATAATGCTAGGGTACACTATTAGTATTGTAACATCGATTTTAATTCAACCAGATTACAAAACCCGTAAATTCAAACTCGTATCATCCAAGTCCAACGCCCAAATACGAAACAAGCAAGAAACCAAGGTGCACAGCTCTATAATTAAATAAAAAAAACGATAGCGTACCCCACATAGTTTATAGAGAGTGTTATTTCACTTCCGACGGTCGCTTTCGATGCACGCTATGCGTAGGCGCACGCGTGCACGCCTCGACGCGCAACAGAGAAAATGGGGAGACCAAATATCTAATAATGCATACGATTATACCGCGATGCTGGTAGTTTAAACTGTTCTGTGCATACTGTCTTATATACATTTGGTTAATCTTTTTTTGTTTCTGGTATTAGGGGTTGGATCTAAAAAAGACAGGTTTCAATTGGTTTTTGTTTGTAGGTTTTTATTATATTTTACGATTTTTTTAGCGTTAAGGCTACTGGAAGACAATGTTTTGTAAAGCTTGCATGTAACAACTTAAAATAATATTATGAGGGACTCTGACATGCTACTCGTAAATTAATATATGTGAGTATTGATAGCAATACATACACTGATTACAAAAAAATGTTAATAAATACACACATGGTGTTTTTGGTATCAAAACCGATATATATTTGATCGTCCCTGTCTGTCCCTAATAACCGACACTGAATAAGATGTTAATGAGTTTTATGTCTGTGAGCGTCACTTCTCCGCGGGCTCGTGTCCTCGCATACATTAGCTGGAGCCAACCAACTAACAGCGATATGAAAGGAGAAGGCGAATTAATCTCAGACTGTTGGTTCATTATGTTATAGAACGCCTATTATCATTAAAAGCGTAGGTAGGGAGTCTTTGTGTTGGATATGGTGCGTGTATCGGATCGGTTCCGGCTTGAAATATATAACTTTTGTGGCGTATAATATGACTATAGGTACGTTGATCGCTTATTTGTGCGATCCCGATAAAATAACTTGCTTCAGGAATATGAATGAATTTTAAAAACATCTTGTTACCATAGTTTTTTAATCATCTTACTACACAAACCGAGCTATATAAAGTTTTTTTTTTCTATACTCTGTTTCTGTTATATTTAACTATGTTCATTTTACTTTCATGCATATGTAAATAGTGACTACTACAATTTCAATATTTAAAAATTGAAAACAAAGTATATTAAAAAAGTTGTAAAAAGCAATTAATAATATTAAATACAATTTTATCCAAATTATCGTGACACGTTTTGACATCAAACAGAATAGACGTGTGCCACATATGACTGGAAACAAGGTCATTACACCGACAGTACATTTCATGATTGTGGGTCTTCAAGTAATTACTTTTAGGCGACAATTAAATTAATTACTGAATCAAATCACGCGTTTGGTTTGTCGCTTCGTGTTTTAATGACTCATTTTTGGAAAATTATCAAGCGAAGTGGGTATAAAACGGTTTTTAGACACACCCTGTATACAGGTGTACAAATTTCACAGTTTCAATTTATGTGTTTACGTGTAGTGCCGGCTTAGAATGTCGCTACCCCTTTCTACCCGTAAGAGGCGACTAAGGGTATTAGGGCTTTTTATTGGATTTTTGGGCGATGCGCGCGAGCGGCGAAGTAGCTGAGGAATTTATAATGCCTTAGCTCTGGTTACCCTTTCTAGGGAAATATAGCCGTGAGTATATGTATGTTAATTTATGTTTAGAGGTGTAGAAAATCTATTTTGCTTCTTTTACTTACAGTTATAATTGGTTATTTAGGACTTTAGAATCAGAATAATAAATTAACGTGTCGGCCATATTAGTAAGTCTAGACGAGAATAGGGTTTAAAATAAGGTATCGTTGGTTTTCCAACCGGCCACCAATTATTTTAAATGCCCCCACACACTTTCGCTTCATTGACACGAAATACACGAAAGTTGCAACTCTAAACCAACATATAACAAAAACCTGCTAATATACAAATGGCGACTAGACTTCTTTATGTCTTTTCTATATTTATCCTGAAGTTATCAAAGGCAGCAGTTGGTCGTCTGCTTAAACGATGATTATGATCACATACATACATCATGCCCCTACTCACGACCATAAATCCCAAAAAGGGGTAGCCAGAGTTTCAGAACTAGAAACTCCTCAGCCACATTAGGAAATAGATAGGGGACAAGTTGGTAGAAATTAAGTATCGTTGGTGATGTTTTTGCAACCGCATCGCCCAAAAACCACTTAAGTATTAGATCCGTAATACTTACGCCCGATTTCTGAATTGAGTATTCAAGCTGAGAACTACTTAAGTATCGTTTTGTCTCATTCCGTTGTTAAGATTTCAATGCGACAGAACGATACTTACGTTGTTCTCAGCTGGAATACTCAATTCAGAAATCGGGTGTTAGTAACATTTTCCTCAAAAAAGAGCCTTCTAGAAAAACCTTTTACATAGAAACTAAAAATAATGGCAGCCATTCTCTAGAGACAGAGATACCATCACATTATAACGCGGCCAAATAAAATGAATAGCTCTCGACGCCTGCTCGTATGAGCGCGCTACCACGAGTGATATAGTTAATGTATTTTTTCATTAGCACGGTTATCACATTATTTATATTTATGATAGCGCTATATTTATCAGTGGTTTATGGTTATTATCGGA
Organism: Bedellia somnulentella; assembly: GCA_963576735.1. NCBI lineage: Eukaryota > Metazoa > Arthropoda > Insecta > Lepidoptera > Bedelliidae > Bedellia > Bedellia somnulentella. Next base: position 17,307,003 of record OY755180.1, on the reverse strand, counting down.
GGACGCTGTTATTATATGTGATGAGAAGAATGTTCGCAAATGAACTGCTTTTATTATTTTCTTTTTACGTATTGTTGTTATTAATCATTATCACAAATGTAATTGGTGTAATATTAATGCATAAATACTTAGCAATAACACACAAGTCAAATTATTCAGTAGTCTTCAATTGAACTAATTTTAGTAATTCTTACACTAAAAGAATGCTATATTTTTATATGATCCGAATAATCAAACACAATCCATCCGAACCCAAACCATTTAACTACAAACCGTCAAAACAGCACCATTCACATCAAAAACATCTGATAGCGAAATAAAAAACAGTGTGAGTCCAGACGCGAGTAGCCCCGTAATGTCCACAGCAGGTTATTGTCCCCGCACTAGGCCTCGAACCTCACTTATACAGGGGGATAACACGCGCAAACATTGGATAATCTATACTAAGACGCCTCCATTTTATAGCCACTTATGGGCATGTGTGCTCTGTTACAGGCTGCTTTTGTTTTAAGAACTGGGCGATAAAGAGCAAATTTACATCTTGGATAACGGTGCTGCAAAAAATGAGGTTGGTGAAAGATTTGAGAAGAAAATTTAGTTGTAGTCACGCTATTGATTGGCCCTTTGGAATGGCAGAGACTATTAATATAATTATAATCATTTATTTTTTATAAAGCGGGGTTCCAAGGTTGTTACTTCATATATTGTTCCATACATATTTTAATCTTTCGAGCTTATTGATTCGCCGTTTTTTACTATTCTGTAAATTAAACGCTTTTCCTGGTACCCCATTCCAAAATGATTAAGTTTCCTCTGTTGAAAATTAAGAGAGGAAAATGTTACAATAAAATATGTTTGATAAGAGGATTTCAAAAGCTCTGCTCAACTATCACTGCTCGCAGAAAGCGATAGGTAGTGCCATTTTACGCCAAAACTATATGATGGAAACCCAAAAAACCTAAATAAACACTCTGTATATACGGTAAGCTTTTACATAATAACCTTTTCTATAATATAATTAGTAGTGTTGAAGTGTCCTGTTGTGTCTCGTTGCAGAAATATAATGTTCTTTTATATTGTTACTCCGTAATAGCAAACAGACAAGTACTCGAGATTATATGTCTTTATAGCCGGGTTTATTATCTTAACGGTAATTCTGAGTGGAGTCTGCTTAGAATAACACTTTTACACTTCTTCTCGTGAGTGTAGGTGAGTAACGCCCGATTTCTGAATTGAGTTCGTTAAGTATCGTTCTGTCGCATTGAAATCTTAACAACTGAATGAGACAAAACGATACTTAAGTCGTTTTTAGCTTGAATACTCAATTCAGAAATCGGGCATTAGAGCTTTAATCGATTTCAGTTTTGTAGATGACTTAATTAGAAACCTTTACCAGCAATATTTTAATTTATATTTTTATATATATAATAGTTTTTTTTTCTAATTCTCAAACTCAAACATTCACGCCGTATAACCCTGAAAGAAGTTCATTTACTTCAAATCATATACTCACGCCGTTATTTCCTATTGGGGTAGGCAGTGATCATCGATAGCCATTTTATACGATCCTGCCAAACCTCTTCGTGTACATCTATTAATCTTTACATACATGCCTGTTATTCTTCATACTTCGGACGCCTGCCTTTTTGAGCACACTCTCTATTTGGTTCAGGTGTGTGCCCCGTGCTTGTCCTCTTCTAACATTATCTTGCACTTTAGCTCTATAGATCTCTTTCACCAATTTACTCATCCATACTCTAGTATTCAAAATTTCAAGTGACATTTTGGTCATCTTATATTGAGAAGAACAGTGCACTCACATGATAGAGGAAATTACCGCAACGTTTTTCTAAAAGATCCGTCTAGCCTTTTTTGGCATTATAGCTTGTGAATGTAACAGTAAAGAAAAACATAGGGATGCAACCTACATGTATGATTTCAAATGTAAATGTACTTTCATAATCGATCAAAATATTGATATGAAGTAAGCGAAACAAAGACGTTTAGACAAGCCGATAAAAGCTATCAGGATTCGCACAACCCAATTTAATTTAATAGCGCAAATATTAGTACGCTATGAAATAGTATAAGGCAACAACTATGGTGTACTAGCCTAGTAAGCCTGGATGATTCAGGTTCGAATCCCGCAAGGGGCAATGTTTATATGGTGAACATAAAAAATAAACATAAACATAAACGTTCACGCCGTTTATCCCCGAAGGGGTTGGCAGAGGTACCAATACTTCTGAACTCACATGACAAGCGCCATCTAGTGTCCAGAGAAGGTACCCACGTTTTGCTTAGACAGTGTACTCACGTGATAGGGGGCAGGCCTATCGCCGTTTTGTACGAATACACTGTCACATGACTAAGTACAACTCAGCCATGTGGGTTTCCTCACGATGTTTTCCCTCACCGTTAACAACCATGATAAATTAACCACACATATGACTTTAGAAAAGACAAATTGGTGTAGGCCCGACCCAGGATTGGAACTCACGCCCTTCTGTTTTCGGGCGGGTGTTCTACCCACTGGACTATCATGTCGTTATATATATATAACGACATGATAGTCCAGTTATATGGTGAACTTGCGATCTAACCCGAATTCAAAGCGTAAGAAGCATTTTAATTATATTTAAAATAAATTTAAATAAGCCGTGTAGTGCCGGCTTAGAATGTCACCACCCCTTTCTACCCACGGGTGTCGTAAGAGGCGACTAAGGATATGGGGCTTTTTCTAAGTTGGTTTTGGGCAATGCGGTTGGAGACTCATCACCAACGATACATAATTTCTACGATCTTCTCACCGATCAACTTCCAAATGTGGCAGAGGAATTTCTAGCTCTGAAGCTCTGGCTACCCTTTTTTGGGATTAATGGCCATGAGTATATTTATGTATAACATAACATAACATAAACGTTCACGCCGAATATCCCCAAAGGGGTTGGCAGAGGTACTAATACTTCTGAACATCACGTGACTTTGTCACCTGGTGTTCAGAGTACCCACGTTTTGCATGGAGAGTGTACTCACGTGATAGGGGGCAGGCCTATCGCCGTTTCGTACGAATACACTGTCACATGACTAAGTACAACTCAGCCATGTGGGTTTCCTCACGATGTTTTCCCTCACCGTTAACAACCATGATAAATTAAACACACATATATTTATGTATGTGATTAAATATTAATATTAAGGGTATAGGGGGCTTTGTAAGTGATTTTTGGGCGATGTGGTTGGAGACCCGTCACCAAAAACATTTATTATAACCATCTTTTCCCAATCAACTTCCAAAAGTGGCTGAGGAATTTTTCATTCCAAAGCTCTGGCTACCCCGTTAAGGGATTTATAGCCGTGAGTATATGTATGTATGTATGTATGATTAAATATAATATGTTCATCGCATAAAAACATTAGGCTTGGCATGAGATGATCCAATGACCAAGTATCTTTCATACTATCTATGGAGCTAAAATGATCCCATAGTCTCAAGTTGCGATGTCTGATATCTATGAAGTCGATCTATTATATAGTCAACATTTAGCTCGTAATAGAAGCCAGGTATTTTTTGCTGTTAAACTACAGAATGGAGCATCTTAAACGAGCTATTGTCAGTAGTGCTATACTACGCATGGAAATTACACGGTTTGCCGCGTTTTATACTAACTTGTTTTAAGAAAAAAAAAAATACAAATCGTCAGTTAAGACAACCATTATATAGAGCGGATTGGCTTTTTACCCTCCAGCAAGGACGTCACTATAAGAAAACAGTGCAAAATAAAGAATAAAAGAAAATAAAGAATTTTCTTTCTTTCATAAAATAAAGCCTTGTTGGTGATGAGTTTTCAGCCGTATCGCCACTTAATGACTACAAAAGTTTAGCCAAAAAAGACTAAGAAGTAATCTATTACGGCATCTATTATATCCCATATTATTTTACAAACAACATCATTGCACCTTTAACACCCATCACAGTAAGCCCACACTATCAATCGCCATTTCGAGGATCCTTGCAACATATTGGCTACAAACATTCCCCAATCTTTTCATGAATGCTTATTAATTCGTACGCCTGTCTTACATAACAAAAACGTAACATATGCTCATGCCCTTAGTTACCATTGGGGTATGCAGAGATTATCGATCGCCACTTCATACGATCCTGGCAAACCTCTCTAGCTTCGTTTACATCCATCAACTTTTCATAAATGCTCTTTTATTCTTCATACTTCGGACGCTTGCCTTTTTACGCATGTATTATTAGTTCATTATCTTTCTGATCAAAAAGTGTTCTCTAATCATGTCGGAGAAATTAGATACAAACGTACTCAAAAGGTGCTCATTCCATTCATCCGAGTATAACAAGAATATCGTAATTCATTAATTAAGTCGCCGCCATTGTATCGATAAATTCCAAAAGTTCCGAAATAGACGAATCGAAAACAATATCTCAATGGAATATTAAACCTATTAACTTGATACAAAGTAAACTTATTCAACAGCGAATACTTTAGGAGTAAAATTAATGGTTTGTTTCATTAATTTCTCCGGGGAACCCTAAAAGACTGTAGGAAATACCTAGGCAATCAATCACGGTTGTGCAAACATTGGTCTTTTTTCGCGCTTTCGGAAGACCAGTGGAATAATATAATTAATTTGTTAGTGAGAGGTGCTGTCGGTTTTGAATATCAGAAGTATTTTTGCTAATGGGTATAACGAATTTTATATAGACAAAGACATATCAGTCGAAGATACAATGGAATCACACTTTGATAAAAAAAAACTTTTAGAATATATATAGGAAAGGGCGTGTATGAAAAGATTTATGAATGTAAATTCTGCTTGAGAGCTTTGCCAGGATCTGACAAAGTGGCGGATGACCTCTGCACACTCCAATGGGAACCAAGCGTAAGTATATGTTTCTGTGTATAAGAAGATTGATGCATATTAGGTAAGCCGAGATATTGTATGGTACAAAACCACGATCAATCGGATCTGCCTACCCCAATAATTAATACATACATAAACTCACGACCATAAAACCCAAAAAGAGATAGCCAGAGCTTCTCAGCCACATTTAAAGATGATAGGGGACAAGATGGTAGAAAATAAATTAGTCGCTTCTTACGACACCCGTAGGTAAAAAGGTGACATTCTAAGCCGGCCCTACATGACAGTAATTAATCCTTCCATATTTCGTTTTTTTAACCTACCAGTACACACGGGTCGCTTCAATTATCCCGCCTATAAAACGCCCTCACAGCCATAAAACGCCATGATTCCTGTATGTATGTTGGCAGTACAACCCGGGTCCCAATCTCGTACTAAGTCGTGTTTTAAAGGTCCCTAAGTTGTTGTTACTTGGTCGTCTCGTGGAGGTCCTTTGAATGCTGATTTGTGACTTCCAGAGTCGTCAGGGAGACATTTTATGTTGTTAATCGTTGATTATGTGTCTGAAATGTGTTAACTTGATACTTGGTTGGTTATAATGTAGCTGTATGGTGTCGGCTTAGGATAGCATAAGTCCATTTCTTACCGCGAGTGTTATAGGAGATGATTTAACGTGTAGAGTCTTTTTTTATCAACTTCCAAATGCCGTGTAGTGCCGGCTATGCTGTGTAGTGCCGGCTTAGAATGTCGCTACCCCTTTCTACCCACGGGTGTCGTAAGAGGCGATGCGGTTGGAGACCCATCACCAAAAACCTTTACTTTTCCCATCTTTTCCCCACTCAACTTCCAAAAGTGGCTGAGGAATTTATAATTCCTTAGCTCTGGTTACCCCTTCTAGGGAAATATAGCCGTGAGTATATGTATGTATGTATGTTCCAAATGTAGCTGAGAGATTCTAGCTCTAAAGCTCTGGCTACCACTTCTTGAAATATATGGCCGTAAGTATACATATTTAGTCTCTTTATGTGATTAATAGGCAGTGCGACAAGGCCCATGACAGCATTTATTGTAAAACTATTTTCCCACTTAATTTCAAAATGTGCCTGAAGAAATTTTAATTGTTTGTAATTTATAGTCGTGAATATTGGTGGGTAGGTAATACTACGTCTTTTACTTTTGCTTTGATGTTGAGGCTTAGTGGGTATCGAGCCATTAAGTACCCCATCGATTATTAAGTATCGAGAAACGTGTAATTAATTGTACTTTATTAAAGGGTGCATATCGATCGCCACTTCGTACGATCCTGGCCTAACTCTCAAGCTTCATCTGCATTCATAAATATATTCATACAGTCTCTTTTATCCTAGTATTAATAATACATACATACATATACTGATGGCTGCAAATCCCTAGAAGGGATAGCCAGAGCTTACGAATTAGAAATTCTTCAGCCATTTTTGGAAGTTGCGTTGGGTAAAGATGGTAAATTAAAGCATCGCCCAAAAATTCCTTCAAAAGCCCCAATACCGTAAGTCGCCTCTTACGTACACCCGCCGGAAGAAATAGGGTAGTGCTATTCTAAGCAAACACTACACAGCATCCATATCATCATTATTAACTTCTTACAAAAATCTATCATGAACCTGTTTTTAAAATGTACAAGATACAGACGTTCAAGTTAAGTGAATTCTTTTTGCTGTTCAAAAATAAAATATAAAACACGGGCAGCAAGCATGTATTCATTATAAATTTCAAAGGCAATTTATAGCGTCTTTTGAGCCGAAGCGACTCTTAGTCGGTATAAATAAATAATGTCAAATTCGTGCACTATCTTTTCACTTTATCGCAGAAAATGTTAGTAAGCTTACGGAGCCTTTTTTACTAAAAAACTTTACAAGATTTTCCATCACGGTAAGGTAATTTTCGCTTCGGGAGGCTACGTCTCTTGACAACGACTCAAACTCAATATGAAGAGTCTTCATCATTTATCTGTACTCATATTTTTTAGCTGGGTAGTGTAGTGGTGACGGGTCTCCAACCGCATCGCCCAAAAATCCCTTAAAAGCCCCAATACCGTTAGTCGCCTTTAACCTACACCCACCGGAAGAAATGGGGTAGTGCTTTTCTAAGCCGACACTACACAGCACAGTGTAGTTTTAATATGCTTCGTATCTGTATTCCTCGCTCTAAATCTCGATTGATTCTGAGGTTAAAATGTAGGCTCAGCACCATTTCGACCCACATTCAGTTCCGATGATATTTCAAATAAAGTTGGTAGTTACCATACCGCATATGGCACGTGTATAGATTATTTAAATTGCTAACTTGTTAAATTTTCTGCAACAATTAACTAGTTGTGTCATTAAAAGTTTCAAATACGGTTTTGGCAATTATCGCTATTATATTCACTTTGTGATTCTCTTTACGAATTCTTGGAATTTGGAGAGACCCTCGTTAGTCATTTATGATCCGAGTTCGAGTTTCATGTATAAAACAAGAGACAATAAATGAGATTTATTTTTATATATTAATTATTAAATAATAATAAGAAATTAACAAAATTTTGTCGGAAATTGAGTATGTAACGTAAACTTTTATAACTAATTGTATTAGTTAACTATCTCTTTTCAGAACCGCTAATACAAATCAAAACAACAAATACATACAAAAATCACATAATACTAAACGCTCAGAACAAAAAATATTCGCGCTAAAACATCGCGAATGAACAGCGTTTCCCAACCGTCGGTCGGTCCACCTTATCTCGCACACGTATTTACATCGCCACAAATTGAATTGTGACGTCAAGTTTCCAAACGCGCGTCGCCAGCGCCATCTACTCTGGAAAATGAGCCACGATGCTCACTGATAACTTTTTTATGGATCAACTTTATGTGTAACTAGATTAGCGATCTATATAATTATCGCGGTGTTGTTGGGTAGTACAGCTTTGAATAGCAATATACTAAAGGTAACAGATGAGATAGCATATGTAAAGGAGTTGTTTAGTTATAAATAAGCCAGACAAAGAGGAACTTATAATTTATGTATTTACTACTTGCAAAGGCTGACGCATCTATAATTCTGAGGTTCTGACCCACTCCACAGGAATACAGTTATGGTTATTGATTTTTTTATAGCCACTTATTTACAGGGAAGTTTGTTATCAACAAATAGTTGTCAATCGTCTTTAAAAGAGTCGATTGTAAATAATATACTTCAGTAAAATTCTTTGTCCCGCGTTCTAGTGTTTTTTATGTGACCACACGGAAATTCTAGCGCATCAATAGAAAAACAGAGTTTACTTATGTAAAATAAATTTCTCTAACACAAACTCATTATAAAATTTCCTATACAATAATTCCTGAAAAGAATGCGTCACAAAAAAGTTTGTAGCAAGCATATCATTTACGATTACATTGCTTGAAATCCAACCCATATTAGAGGCGAAGGACCCGGCTGGTAACTTAGTTTTAGTATTGCAGAAGTGACAATCGCGGGACAGATTTACGACTTCGGATTTTACTGTCCTGGGAATTGAAAGGGAAATGGTTCCGATATGTAATTAGATCTTCGATTGTAGATTGCAGATTGAGAACCATTTGTTTTATACGCACTAATTTTCTAAGCGATAGCCTATAATAGCCTTGTATAATGTTTTTCCTTAAATAATTGTGTGGTTAATGTTAATGAAATTCGCATAGTTCTTCTTAGTTGGGAAGAACTCGATAAAAACCATCAAAAAAAAGAAAAACAAAAACTTCAAATTAAAAACTAAACAGAAAAATTAAATATTATTATTTTTTATTTAAAAAAGAACCGCCTTCAAAAATCCAACTGAAAAGTATAAAATAATTTTTATTTATTTTATTATGTACAACTCTATTCAACTTCTTCTTTTTGAAGTCGGTGCCAAACCAATTTTCATGACAAAGAAGAACGAATATTAGTGGCCCGCCCAAGTTGAGTGAGTTCTCCACCCCATCAGCGTATGTCATCCTTATAAACCTTCCTTTTTAATCAATTAATAAAAAAATTCGCATTAAAATTCATTTCGTAGTTTTACAGATTAAAGTATACATAAGGATGTCCCTATATCCCAGACAGGGAGAGAGAAAGCGACTTTGTTTTATACTATGTAGTGATTTAGATTCTCGATCGTCTTTTTACAAAGTGTTAGAAGTATTGGTTGTGCCAACTCGGTGCATGCATGTCTCTGTCGAATTGTTAATTCCGTTAGTTTGAAATCTGATAATCTTACATAACCTAACCTAACGTTAGTTTACTATCTCGCTATCTATCTAAAATTATAATTTACTTGTATTTACAGTTTTACGGTGACATGTATATTATGATAATTTCTCTGCGGAGTGCGACGCATGCACACCAGGCTAAGCACCGCTCACTGTCCCCTAATTCCATCCTTTATAAAGCGACGTCGTTGCGAGCGGATGAAATTTCTTGATTTTTGAGCGCGATTGTGTTAACTACTGTTGTTGAGGCACTATCGATTGATTTATTATTCGTATGGTTTTCTCTATGTAGCAATTTTCATTTTGGATTTGTCTGTTTGGCACCGACTTCAAAAAGAAGAAGTTGAATAGAGTTGTACATAATAAAATAAATAAAAATTATTTTATACTTTTCAGTTGGATTTTTGAAGGCGGTTCTTTTTTAAATAAAAAATAATAATATTTAATTTTTCTGTTTAGTTTTTAATTTGAAGTTTTTGTTTTTCTTTTTTATTTTTTACTTTTTAGTGATAAGTTCTTAAATCACTCTGAGTTTTTTTAGTGAATTAGTGATAGTTTTTTAGAGATAAGCTTTACTGTCCGTTTATTTTATAGTTTTTTTAACAGGTAGTTATAATATTTGTTATTATGACTTTAGCTTACTTGTTACTATTTTGTTTACCTGCGGGTCTAGATAGAAAATCAAAGGATGCTTTAAGGAAAAGTCGCGTAAGGGAGAACGAAACACCCATCGAAAAAAAACAAAGACTTCAGCAGGGCAAGCACGAGCCGTATTTAAACTAGTTATCGCGTGGGATAAAGCAGCCATCTTTTACGCACTTACTTAGTATCGTATACTGCCATCTCATTCTAACCGTTATCGTGTCGATAACTCGTGCTTGCCCTTCAGAATGAGAGAGATCGTCAGCGTGCTGCTCTTGCTGCCGAAACAGATGAGCAAAGAGAAGTTCACCTATCACAAATGCAAAGAAACACTTTTATATATATGTAGCGTTGAGTCGTGTTAAATCCCTTGATGAGATGGCTTTAAGTGATATAGATTCAAAGAAATTACTTAACCATCCCCATGACGAAAGAGCCTTGATTGAAATGACCAGGATGAAAAACATGATGTTGCAATATATATTTTTTTCTTCAATATAATTAAGAGTAATTTATTCATGTTTTTATATACTTTTTTGTTTAATAATTTAGTAACTCTGTTTATTACTAATAAAAAAACTTTATTAACATATATTGATAAATCTCTGTCTAGTATTGATAACTTTACATACATACTTATATTTCAAACTAAGAAACCTCCTTTTTTTCGAGTCGGTTAAAGAACTTAAACCCTCTCCTGAATGTAATAACATAAACTGATAACTCTTTGTCTAATAATAACTAAGAACCTTCAAACTTACATACATACTTATAGGTGAAACTCAGAAACTCCTTTTTTGAGACGGTTAGATCACTAAAACCTTGTCCTGAAAGTAACAAGTAGTTTTCTGAAAATCGCATCCAAATAGCTTAAGCAAAACGCGAGATAATCGCCGACCAACATACATACATGCAGGTCAAACACAGAACCTCCTTTTTTTTAGAGTCGGTTAAATCACTAAACCCATCTTCTAAATGTACTGAATACTTTTCTGAAAACCGCATCCAAATAGCTTAAGCCAAACGTGAGATAATCGCGGACCAACAGACATACATACAGGTCAAACACAGAACCTCCTTTCTTTTTTTGGTCGGTTAAGGCACTAAAACCTTCTCCTAAATGTAACGAATACTTTTCTGAAAACCGCATCCAAATAGCTTAAGCCAAACGTGAGATAATCGCGGACCAACAGACATACATACAGGTCAAACACAGAACCTCCTTCCTTTTTTTGGTCGGTTAAGGTACTAAAACCTTCTCCTAAATGTAACGAATACTGTTCTGAAAACCGCATCCAAATAGCTTAAGCCAAACTCGAGATAATCGCGGACAATTATACATACATACATACATACATACATACAAACAATCGAACTGAGAACCTCCTTTTTTGAAGTCGGTTAAAAATACATTTTGCTAAAACATTTGCTGTATGAAAGCAATATGACCAGTTTTTGTGTCAAAAAAGCCCAAACACTGTGATATATTTTTATTGGTTCGCCGGAAAAGGCTGTATTTTTAATAGCATGAGGTCTTTGTCGTTTATTGTCTAAGTTACGATTTGGTAACGATCCAACTATAAAACAGATTTCTTATATCGTAAGTGGCCTGGCTTTTTGCGGCACGCAGCGGGCATTGTGGGCCCGGAAGGACTTATTCATTTGCACACAAACTGACAAACGTTTTGTTGATATGAAAAGTAAGAGCACATAAACTTCTCTTTGTTATTATTATGGTAAAAATGTTATAAAGAATGATGTCGACCAAACACCGTAAAAAACATTAATCGACTGATAGATCAGAGTGCACGCGTGTCGAAGAGAATTTGTAACTTTATATGTCAGAGAACTCCCCAATTTTCCTTGGTATTTTTTCAAGGCTATATCCATTTAGTGACGAACGAGTCCATTACTCATAGCTTCGTTTTTAGGCGGCAAAACAAACTGACACATGATGGTAAACTAAAAGCTCTCATATTTCACTGTCCCAAATGCGACCCAACTATCTCTGCGTTTATGACGGTTTTTTGCAACTACTAAAAACTACTTTATTTAAGATATAGAAATAATCCACCGATTATATATCATCATTATCATTTATGACCATCACAGAATAATAATATATAACTATAGAAATAAAAAAAACTTTACTATAGTAGCTCGTATTTTTTATGTAATTTAATTCTAAAATAATTCGGCCATGCTCAAAAATGAATTAAAGCACCAAATCCAAAAACCGACAGCACAAACAAAATTAATCGAAGTAATACCATCGCTCGAAAACACACTATAGTTAGCGCTACGCGCGCTTTCCGACCGTTCAAACAAGCTATTTCGGAAGCTACGGGCGAAGGTCCTACTAATAAGTTTTCTATGAAAACAGCACTTTATACGAACTCTGTTCTACTTCGCTTTGAACAAACACTTCTCACTATTTAACTATTACCTGTGTTACGGGTTAAGTGGATTTGGCTTTATCATTTTAATTCGAGCTCTTTGAACTTCTGTGGCATTTATGGATAATGTATCGTCAAGGGCTTCTAATATTTAAGGTAAGGTAAGGTAACTGGTTGTGGGCTGAAGATATTTCTTTTTATAATAAGGCGTATTTTTTTACGTGTATGGGTGAGGGTATGAGCAGATTATAAAGTCTGATTTCATGTTTTTTGGCATAAATCGCTGAAGGTGGACAGAGATACTAATACTCCTGATCATCGTGTGCCAGTTTTACCACCTGGTGTTCAGAGAACCCATATTTGCCCGGACATTGCATTCACGTGCTGAGGGCAGGTTAATTACCACGGACTCAAAAAAAAATGCCATGTCGATGTCCTGTAGTTTCCTATAACTATTACCAACCGTGATAAATAATCGAACATATAATTTTTGAAAATACACATTGGGCCGATTGCGAACATCATATGAGTTAGAGTTTGGTACCAAAAACAACAAAAAAAAATATGTTTATTTCAGATCAAACACAACTTACAATTACTACATAAAGCCTACTCCCTAAAAAAGGGCAAAGCCCTGTAAACTTAGGATAAGTAGTACACTAAATAATACATCAACAGGACCTTATCATGACAATAAATACAATTGAATAAATTATTGAAAACTTGAAAATTTTATAAAAAAAAAACAAACTATAAATAGGCATGTCATTCATAAAATAAGCTATGAAGTTAAAATTAAATCACAAAGCCGCTGGTCTTAAACATTTCAATTCCCATTACGTCAGTACAACTTAAACACCACCCGTGTTTCGAGCAGTGACAGCCGAAGTCAAATAGCGCAGCCAAATATTTTGCCACTTAGAACAGTCGGTGTACAAACACACTGTAAACACACGAAAGTTTTATTACAGCGCCAGTTAATGGACGCGCGAATTCATTGTTTTAACTGCCTCATTGAGCGTGGCTTTAATGTACTCGACTGAAACCGGGGTAAAAGGGTGTGCTTGAAGGAGTAACACACCCCGTTTTTCGTATACTTTGATAGTCATTACCTTAGAGTATGTATGCTATATTACTTTGTGCCTAAGCACTACTTGGCGCTTTTATTAGAACCGGAACATTTTTAATTTATGTCTCACTTCTTTACTGTATAGTATGCGGTGGCTAGATTTAAACTGTATTTTCAAGGCTAAAAACTAGCCTGTAAACTTTTCTGTGTCGGCTTAGAATAACACTACCCCATTTCTGCCGGTGGGTGTACGTAAGAGGCGACTAACGGTATTGGGGCTTTTAAGGGATTTTTGGGCGATGCGGCTGGAGACCCATCACCAAAAACCTTTATTTTGCCATCTTTTCCCCACTCAACTTTCCAAAAGTGGCTGAGAAACTTCTAGTTCCTTAGCTCTGGCTACCCCTCTAGAGATTTATAACCGTGAGTATATGTATGTATGTAAAAACTAAGAAAAATCCGTTCTGCCGAGAGCATAAATTCAATACTAAGGTAGTCCCTAAAGCACGATTTCAAAAAAGTTAACTAAATTTCGCCCCCTACTCACTAAACTACGAAAATCATGTTTTCTAAACAAACTGTGATAAAAATAAGCAGTTATTTGTATAAAGCCACAAAGCGTAAAAATAATATCAATTTTCCACTGCGAAGATTCAATATAACTCAAAGAAAGAAACCGGAAAAAATATCGGACAAACACTTCGAGCACTTTACCAAAACCATAGACAACGTGCCTAAATAAATACAAGGAGATCCAAGCTTTAATTTCAGAACGTTGAGCCTCCTTTCTTTTTTCTTATATATCAAAGCCATCGTATTTTTTCTACCCTATGCTTTGATACATTTTTCATAATGTGCAAAAGGATTTCACTGGACCCCCGTCCTTTCCAGCTAAAACATTGCTTCAGCCTCCGGAAAACTTTCAACGTTTTTCTCAATTACATTTTATATTACCACACTTATCTATGTCGACCTCCTTTTTGCGGCCACCTCTTTTATTATTTATGAAAACTATACACACTAAATTGTTCCTGTTTTCGAAAAGTAAATTGGCTTTTTTTATGAGGAAAAAGTTAACTTATTTTTTCTGTTCTTTTAATAATTCATTGAACATTTGATCTCATACCATTTTCTAGGATACTAGGCGATGCAATCTATACATACCTGTAAATAAAGAAGGATAATGGTTAGAATAAATCATTTAAACACATAATGTATAATAAAATATATATACAACTATTCTTAATGCATTTCGTAAACCGAGAGGAGCGACGCCAAGTTGTTTGAAAAAGGAAACATCTTTAATATGATTAATGTTATGCAAACATGTTATAATACATTACTTGCGTTAAGGAAATATGTGTCTCCGAAGTTTTACCGACTTGGTGAAAATGAGGTTTAATGATCTTTATGTTTATTTTTGTTGAATTCTAAAGTTGCTTTTTTGTCATTCAAAGCTTACTTTATAGGAAACATTCAAACGCTTGAATAAGAAATTTAGATCTATATTACGACAAAGATTAAAGAAAAATGTGATAGAAAAGCTGATGTATGGCAATAGTATCACCCAATCTAAACTCAGTGGTCTAACGGTTAGTCACAAAGGCTCACCACCCGAAAGTCTTCAATTCTTAAGTTCCACCATCCATCTATATGTTTTTAATCCCGGTTATGTACATTGTAAGTTTAATCACGCGACCATACCACAAGTTAAGCGATTCCATACTTTGAAAAAAAACGAGATATTTTCATAAACCAATATACATACATACATACATATACTCACGGCTATATTTCCCTTGAAGGGGTAACCAGAACTAAGGAATTATAAATTCTTCAGCCACTTTTGGAAGTTGAGTGGGGAAAAGGCGGTATAATAAATGTTTTGGTGATGGGTCTCCAACCGCATCGCCCAAAAATCCAATAAAAAGCCCCAATACCCTTAGTCGCCTCTTACGACACCCGTGGGTAGAAAGGGGTAGCGACATTCTAAGCCGGCACTACACGGCAAGAAACTGATCACTAGATAACATATATGGAAGATGGCACTTTATTATTTTCAAAGACGGTATGCAGTTATTGTTGCTAAGCGATCATTCAATTTATCGAAATACCACTTAGAAACAGCTAAGTGTGTCGAGAGTATGGCAAACTTGTCGTATTTATAACTAGAGCGAACAAACACTTATTGTCAGTAGGTTTATCATATTTGTTTGCATAATATACTCGATATATTGTGCTTAAGATAAACAATGTGACTATGAGTTTGCTCGATATTCTATCTCAACGCTGATTGGTCGGAATGATGACGTACTGAGATTTGATTGGTTGTTGGTAACAAGAAATTATGATGAGTCAACAATGAGTTATGTAATTTTTAATAGGGTCTCATATTGTTATTCGAAATAGAATACAATCAAGATTTTGTTTGGTCAACGCTTTACGTCAGCAGCCAATACATAAACAAATCATAACATAAACGTTCACGCCGAATATCCCCGAAGGGTTTGGCAGAGGTACTAATACTTCTGAACATCACGTCACTTTGTCACCTGGTGTTCAGAGTTCCCACGTTTTGCATGGACAGTGTACTCACGTGATAGGGGGCAGGCCAATCGCCGTTTTGTACGAATACACTGTCACATGACTAAGTACAACTCAGCCATCAGGTGGGTTTCCTCACGATGTATTCCCTCACCGTTAACAACCGTGATAAATTAACCACACATATGTCTTTAGAAAAGACAAATTGGTGTAGGCCCGACCCGGGATTTGAACACTATTCAATAACATAATAATATAATAATAGCAGCCATTGTCTTGTTATATGTATATTCCTCGATAAATTGTTGTGTTTTCCAGTTTATTTTACGTTTACTATGATTTTCTATAATTAAACATGACATAATTAGATACGAGAATGTAAGACAGAAAAAATATATCTGACATCGTGAATTTATATGCAGATACTGTCAACTTATTAATATAAAAAATACTGCCTAACAAATATTAAGGATTACAATTATATACCGAAAAAGGGTCAGGGGGTATAAATACTATCCTCTGAAGAGTATCAAAATGAAACATTAAAAAATTAATGGTACCTAGTAATACATTAAGGCGACGCTGGGGTCGTCTACTGGTAGTTCCATCTTCACCGACCAATCTCTTGTTTGAGAGTGCTTTTGCGCGAGCGGTACGATCTTTGAACCAGATTACCGATCGCATACATTTATTCTCATGTTCGCTGGCTGACTTTACAGAATCTTCATTGTATTACTTATGTTATGAAAAAATTGATGTTTCAATGTGTAAAAGAGGAAATGAGAAGATTTAGCCAAACTATTTCATACTTATTAGGTTCAATAATAATAATGTTAATATATGTGATAGGTATTTTGTAGTAGATATTTAATAGATGTTTAAGTTTAATATAATCGCATTGGGCTATGCCTGTAATGGTTATGTTATGTAAATAAATAAATTATTTTCCCGCTTTTGGAACATTTTTGAAGAAAAGTTGCGCTAAATTCTGGATTATTTTTAATACGATACCAACCGCATTGCCTTAAGAACGCCCTTTTTTATTTAAAAACACCTAAGAAAAAATAGAGACGCGCTATTCTGCGACACACTACACGTATAAAAATCGTTTCATCAAAAACAAAATGTCTACCAATTCGGGCCGCAGATAACGCGTTAGTCGACGAAATATAAGCATTAAGTAGCAATAAAGGTCTTCTTTCCTCTATAATAAATACGGGCTATTTTCCTAATAAATTTAGAGGCAAATCACCCAATTACCGTAATGACACTGGCGATTCTGCAGCGACGTGGTAACTCGTCATTTACGCTTACGATGACGCTCCACTAATACCATTAGCACTTGGGCATGGAAAACAAATTGGTTATTTAGATTAAAGATATGTATTTTGTTACGGTTCTTTATATGATAATGTAAGGTTGTTTGTTACCTTATAATGCTAATAATAAGTAAATGCAGTACAGATGAGGTCGCTCAGAAAAAAATAATGTTAGGTTATGTGATCGAGGGAGAAATAGCGTGATTCGTAACAAGTGCGGTGTGAAAGATGATATTGTAAAAAGATAGAAGAAGGAATGTTGCGGTGGTTTGGGCACATAGAGAGGATGAATGATAGAAAATTGGTAAAAGGGATCTATGGAGCTAGTGTGGATGGTAATGTTAGTAGAGGACGACCACGGAGAACACACTTTGACTAAATAGAAAATGTGTTCAAAAAGGCAGGTGTCCGAAGTATGAAAGAATAAAAGAGCATGTATGAAAAGATTGATGGATGTGAGAGAAGCTAGAGAGGTTTGTCAGGATCGTACAAATAGGCGATCGATAATCTCTGCCTACCCCAATGGAAACTAACGGCTTGAGTATATGTATATGTATGTATTTAAGATTAAATGGCTTCGAATACTAATTGAAAAAACCTTCATGTAATGGTTAAAAATAGCACCAACCAACTTATTCTCCTAGGAGTATATATCGTATATATATATAATATGGTTGTTTAAAAGAGATTGCTTTTATTAATAAGGCTACCTTTTTTGTTTAACTGTTGTGTTATTTTTGCAAATATCGTGTGTCGCGATAATAATATTTTTATTTTATCATAAACGTTAACGCTGAATATCCCCTAAGGGGTTGGCAGAGGTACTAATACTTCTGAACATCACGTGATTTTGTCACCTGGTGTTCAGAGTACCCACGTTTTGCATGGACAGTGTACTCACGTGATAGGGGGCAGGCCTATCGCCGTTTTGTACGAATACACTGTCACACGACTAAGTACTACTCTGCCATGTGGGTTTCCTCACGATGTTTTCCCTCACCATTAACAACCATGATAAATTAACCACACATATGTCTTTAGAAAAGACAATTTTATTTTATCCTTAATTAATAATATTTTGCCACAAAAACCACACTAAATATGAAAACACAAAAAGCAGAGTATTAAAATGAAGTTAATTAAGTAATTAAATAACGTTTACATGAAAGCAAGACATTACGAGAAATTTAATTAAGATGTGACAAAAATCTTACAAAGCAACATTCAAACGTTACTCAAAACGAAATTACATAAATTTAATTAGTTTGAATTTAATTTCTGACAAAGGCATATTTTGGCTGAAGTTAAATATGTTTTCGTGGCGGAGTTGGGAAAGTACTGTGATGGAAAATAGATACACGGATAAATCTATTAATAAAAAAATATTTGATTTTATTTGAAGTTTCTTAAAAATCCTTTGTTTTACAATCTCAACCCCACACAACTTCCTAAAATGGCTGAGGAATTTGTTATTTCGAACATCTGACTAACCCTTTTAGGGATTTATAACCGCAAGTATATTGTATGTATTGGCATAAATACGAATACGTGACGTCTCTATCTATGTGACGTGTTTATTTATAGTTATTTAAATATATTTTAGATAGATTCTTTTTAGATATTTAATAACAATAAAGAACCGCTAAAAAAACTAATAAATGTTTTTTGGCTCTTTAAAAGCTAATTGGAAATAAAAATCTCATATACTCTCCGTCAGTAACCTTAGAGTGAAACCCTAATATTAAAAAAACAAAATCTCTTTGAACATTAAAATATGTGCAAACAGACCGTTTTATATTTTAGTATAATATTATTATAATATATTATTAAAATATTATTCTGCTTAAAAAGTTGGCTATGTACTTTAATGAAAAACAAACTGAAAATGTGTGTTTATATTTTATAAATACAGAGAGAAACAATTCTGTTTCTGAGAAATATAAATCAGGTATTTAATCGTAATATTAAACCCAAATGGAAAAGGCCTCACATTTTTGGAAAATCTTTTTCAACAAAACATGCTATGAATATTAACGCTTATTTTGTTTGCCTTATAACCACAAATTTGTTCATTAATCAGGGTTGCTCGCGGACGGAAACGTGCGGAAACCACATGACTGAATTTACAAATGTTCACATGGAAAAATATACGAATTATATATCTTTTTAAAGAAAAATTTATGTTCTAACATAAGTGGTGATTCTGCTACACCCTTCGGGCAAAATAAGCGTGATATTTACGTACCTAGTCCGGGGCCAGAATCGTGATTCCACTTAACAGTTCAAAGACCCATCACACCCGATCAAACCCGCATTCTATCTCCTTCGTTTCGCAAACGAAAGAAAAGGATAGAAGGTTTTTTTGTGTAGCAAAAGACCTAGGAACTCGCTTATCCAGTGTTTATAATAGGTTTCAGAGTACAGTTGAACTAACATCAAACTTAACTATCCAGTTTAAACTGAGCTGAATTTTGCACCAATATTTGTTTAGGAAGAGGTCTATTTATACTGGACCAGTTGAAGTTGTCGACTGTATGTCTATGTATGGAAGACTTGTTTTAGACGTAAGTTTCGTTTTAGGTAAATGTAAATATACATTAAACCATATTCGGAAGAGATGGCATAGGAAGTTGTGTTTGAACTGATTGTGAAGTTTTTACTTAACAAATCTCATTTTTGTATATACTTGTACTTTTCATTAGTAGTTTTATGAGTTATTGAGTTGCAATAATTATTCAGTAAAATGTTTAAAAGTTTACTTAGGTGTGCATAAACATATTTGAATAAGACGACTTCTTGGCGGGTGATAAACTAGTAAGAAGCCTTCTTTGTGTGATTATACATGTGAATATACTGTTTTGCAATGTATGTAATTGCCAAGATAGGAACTGGGGAAGTCGGCCCTCGTATTAAGTATCTTTTTGATCGCGATTTCGTCCAAACTATTATTTACTGCTATTTATTACAATTTATTGCTATTTAGTTGTTGTCAAAACGCATATAAATTTATGAATTTTACAGCGATAAACTTGTAATTTGTGATACAATCGTTAATCGCGAAACATCGGGGTTTCAAAACAAGTGTACATCATTTCATTTATTACTTTTAAATGTCAGACTTGTACTCTCTCTCTCTCTCTTGGACCCTCATTTTACCTAATCACAGATAGTTATGAAAGTTAGTTATAATTATAACGGTTGTAATAATTTCATAAATTCAGAAATGTAATTTCTGTTTATAATTAGCAGTATACAGTTTGAGGTCACGCGGTTCCAAACGAAGCTGTATTTGACTCGACTATCTTTTTCTCTCTAAACACCCAAACGGGACTGAAAATTGTAATTAGGTACCACAGCACTCACACGTATTTCATTTTTAAATTGACCTCAAATTTTTATTCCCTGCATCATCTACTCAGGATAACATAAGTTAAACAACAACAAAATTATTGCACTGAATTAATTTTCCACTTCAATTGGTTATTGTTAAAAATACACGTGCTGAAAATGTTTATCACAATAATGTAATTTTAAAAGTCGAGTGTTTCTTTGTTACTTAAGTATGTTAAACAGACAATTAATAATTTTAAAACTTGAGTGTTAGTAAGTTAATTAAGTCTGACAAACAAAGAATACTTTTACATCTAAGCTTGACAGATGCCTAGTTACCGAAATGCAATCTGTCAGTTAACCATAGCAACTGATAAAAAGATGGCGTCGCAAAGAAGCCAGTTTGGCGCGTAAACATGTCAATGTCCCTTTTCCCGCCAATGATGGACGAGATCGAACAACAACGGGTTAAACTCGTGATGGATCACTGAAACACATTAACCCTCACAACCTATACGGTTCTATCGAAGCAATTTCGGTAAGTAATCTTTTCGAGAGTTTTTTAACCTCTTGGCAAAAAACGCTTTAGGTAACCAAATGTTAACTTAAGCTGAAAACGTAACAGAGAATAGTCAAAAGTATATTAGGAATACAAGTTTGATGTAGAATAGAGTAGAAATAAAGTTTTTGTTCAAAACACTTTAAGAGGCATATTGTTCGTAAATAGAAGTTCAATTGGAGGTCCTATTACTGAAAGCGATCTCTTCCAGACAGCCTTAACAAAAATATAGATATATTAAGAAGATAAATAAATAAAAATATAGATATATTAAGTAATACTTATAAGTAGGTAAGGGAAATCATCGTGAGGAAACCCACATGCGTTTTTTATAATTTCCATAATTTATTGTGTTATAAATTCAAATGTCTTTTTTTTATATTTAATTCTTAGTAAAATTTAATGTATGCTTATTTTTTAGTATCTCAAAAGTTTCTAGATTGTTTTAATTGATTATGATTACCAACCAAAAAATAAAAGCTCTTAATTGGCCTAAGTTAAGTTAATATTATGTCATAATTGTGAATTGTACTTGTGCTGTGAGCTTATTGTAGAAAATAAATAAACTTAGTCATGTGACAGTGTATTCGTACAAAACGGCGACAGGCCTGCCCCCTATCACGTGAGTACACTGTCCATGCAAAACGTGGGTACTCTGAACACCAGGTGACAAAGTCACTCGATGTTCAGAAGTATTAGTACCTCTTCCAACCCCTTCGAGGATATTTCGCGTGAACGTTTTTGTTCTGTTATGTAATACTTATAAATTTGGGAATCAATACAATCATACAGTGTAAATGAAGCATATACATGAGCCCTTTATCAAAAAGAAGGTCAAACTTTCGGGACATAGTTTTATCCAATTTTAGTATTGAGAAAAAAGGTTTAAGCTATGAATGGATAATGTCACCACTCAAACAAATAATAGTTAGCAATGTTAAAGTAAACCAATGCAATAGGTAAAATAACTTATTTTATAAGAAAGAAAAGAAAGAAAGAAATCATTTATTCATTGCCTTAGAGAACAATAAAACATTACAATTAGTACAAACAACACACACAATTTTAACAAAAAACAAAACAAAAAATTATAATTAATAAAATATTTAGAGACATTAGAGAGAATTAAAGTCCCCTCAAAGCCAAAGAAAAGGTTGCTGACTCAGCATTTATTAAAGGCATAGCCTTTAAAATCGTTTATAAATAAATAAAAATAATTTATAAATAATTAATATCGTTTCCTTGATCTGTTTTAAAAAAAAATATGTTTTTTTTTCACAATTTTAAGAATCACGTTTCGTATCAACTTTAAACGCAATCGATAAAAATCACTGAACACAGAAGAAACGAAGCGAATACAAGTTACTAGATACTATCTATTTACTTGCTAAACTCGTTAAACCTCCCTAAGTGGAAAACAATACACTTTTAAGATAACAACTCTATCCATTCTATTATAGCTAAACACACTCCTTATTTGATAATTTTCTTTGCTTTCAACCATCGTTCACGACTTTTTTCTTATAAATAAAGGAAAGAAAAATTTCGACACAGGCGGGAAAATTTTTCTTTCCTTTATTAGTAATAATCCCCACATGAGTTTTTCATGAACAAAAAGATTTAAATGACTTTTTTCTTGTTACATAACTAATGAATTCAATCATATTATTTTACTTAGGAACCGGTAGATATATTTCGTGTTATCAAATACTCTGGAGTAGTATGAATTGCAAAATATTATACAATCAAGTTATTACGTAAAAGGTTATTTTAACTTACAGAATAGACGAAGCTAACATCATGTCATAACGAATTAACTTAGTTGACAAACTTTCCTATAACCTTTTGACGACCTTAAGCTATTTTAGTTCTAAATGACAAACAGAGGGCGCAAATCTTATTAATTCAAGACAAATGCTACAAAAAATCCAATTGTGTATTTCGCCCAGTGATTCCAATTTCAAACAAATAAAACACAATGAAAGAAGTCAGAACATAAAAGAAGCTGTTCTAAAAATGCTGGCAACATTGCTTCGAACAACAAAAGATTGGCTACAAGAAGCCGTTTCCATGACAGTTTAAAAAAGAAAAAAGGAAAACTATAAAAAGTTTCACACGGAAAAGGTGGGAAGTACAAGCGGCCCTAGATAATGGGCCGGGATTGGTTGGCGCAGGTTGTACGGCACACGCAGGGTAAGGGACAGATCGATAACAGGCGCACGTGGGGCCCACGCTACCGGCTGACGAACGAGCCTATCCTCGAAACCCTACGAGAACATCCTCACCCGCGCACATTCACAACAGAGCCGTATCCGTGCACGAAAACGCTGAGCGTACATCAGAATGAAACGGCTCGCTGCAATGTGACTCCGATGTAAACAAAGAATTGTTCGGGCGTGTCTCTTAACACATCGTGTCCTTTTTTTAAAAACCTTTTGTTCATAGTAATGAGGTCTTAAATAATCAAGGGTCACCTCCTTTTGTGCTCCTAATGTTAGGAATTCAAATTGTGAGTTCCGACCCGAACGATGCGTTTTTTCATTGCTAAAATTATTAAACTCCAAAATTGTTGGTCAAAAAATTTGTAAGGAACATATATTTAGCTGTAGTCATTGTTCTTTAACTTGGATAATCAGTAGAGCATAAACAAAGAGTCGTTAGGGCGTGTCAGTAACTTCGTGTAACTTGATTTCTGTTCGGAAATTACTGACTGTTCCAATTCTAAGTTTTCTTTGTTATATAAAGGATATATTTGTTTTCCGCTCCAGTATATATTGATAATGTCGTAGCTTCAGCGGTAATGATCAGAAACTATTCAACAATTTATGAGAACTATTCGTTTAAGTGTGTTTAATGTTCTTTTGTCTGTTGCCAAGTCATGCTACTGTCATCATAGTTGAAATTGACCTTGTCATGATATAAAACGTTTGACATTTAACAAGACTTCTTTAATGACTTTCATTGTTTTATCGATTTATCTCTTATACTCACGGCTATAAATCCCAAGCAGGGGTAGCCAGAGATTCATAATTAGAAATTCCTTAGCGAGTTTATTAAGTTCAGTTAAGAAATGCTTAAATAAAGGAAACTGATTGTGGGTTTCAAAAGAGGTTATGCTACACTGAACCGACACTATAAAAAATCACCTCACAATATCTTAACCTCTACCCAACACGCTTTCGCTCGCAATCTTCTTAACCCCTAGACACAAAAGTTGGGTACAGAGCCAGAATTCCTTACTTTCCTCTCATTGGGATTACTCAAGTTCGTGAAGAGCTAATGTCTCCTCGGTATCACTCATCAATCAATCTCCAAGATATCCAATTAGTGCGTCTCATGTTTGAACTTTCCCGACGGTTATTCGGGAAGAAGTTTTTCGTTGCCGATCAGCGCATTTGTAGATTTGTTGATGGCCGGATAATATCTTACTTATCACTTAGGTTAGTATATCTTGGTTTTATCTGTATATTGGATAGTAGCAGTGTTCGCTGTGTAGTGTGTGCTTAGAATAGCACCACTCCGTCTCTCCCGTGGGTTCTGAGCGTTTAAGGAGGTAATGTACTGGATTGGTGATAGACCCATCACAAAGAAATTGTTACACAACTGGTAATGTGATGATTTCTTAGAACATAAGTCTAATTTCATAAAATGTTTAAGTGAAGGGTAAAAATGATACAAAATCCACCACAAAAACCATTTAAAATTAACGTGAATACGAGTTCAGGTTACAATGTCATTTTATTTCAGTGTTCAACTTTATGATATACAGTGCTTAGAAACTCATAAAACAGATATAACTTGGAATTTTTAAATAAAGAAGAGAATGCACGTAAATTTCAATATGGCAACCCCACGGATCACGTAAGCAATAACCGTAAACAAGTGAAAAGATTCATTCAAAATGATTTAGTTGCTTGGAATTCTTCGACTCCCCTTTTGCAGTGTACAGATTAGTTTGCAAATCTTAAGGGATCGCTCGAGTGCATGAAATAAATTACCTTATTTAACATGTTTTCGTAGGAGGAACAAACAACTTTTTAAGGCATATAATTCTAAACAAGATATTACCTATGATTTAGAGTGTTTTTTTATTTGTTGTGTACGTGTGTCCTATTATGTCAAGAACTACCTAATATATAAAATTCACGTGTCACTGTGTTTTATCACCAAACTGTTCCGAAATGGCTAAACCAATTTATATGAAATTTTGCATACAAGTCGGTAGGTCTGAGAATAGGTCTTTAACTTTTTTATACTCCTAAGTGATAAGAGTTGTACACCCCTAACATTTTATTTTTATTTTATCGAATAGAAGTTCACTAGGAATAATTTATATGGCAAAACAACGTTTGCCGGTTTAACTAGTGTTTATTTTAAGTCTAAATTATTAACTCGCAAAGCACTAAGATGAAGAATGTTGATACCCCGCACTTTATACAATCAGGCTCTCTTAAAAGATTAACATAATTCCGATAGAATCCCAAGCTACTGAAGGAATTAAAAAGAAACATTCTGTACCAAATTCACAATTCGCATTCTGGAGCCGTATTCCCAAAATTCTTCTTTTAAACTTTGTTAAAAATTCGCAGTTGAGACTCCTTGTCTTTGCTCCATTTGCCGTATAGGGCAATGTTGAAACCTCCTTGGAGTCCAGGCTGGTAAATAAAGTCAACGTTGAATATAAAAATGGAGGAAACTGAACTTTTTGGAACCTGATGATGGTGTTTCGGTTTGTCAATACATTATGTGTCGTAACGTGGTATAAAGTGTGTCTATGTTTTTAAAAATATTTTTTGGTATTGAAATTCCCTAGACTTTCTCTTCAAATCTTTTTAAATAATAGTCGTTAAAATCTCATAAATGTGCAACCACGTGCAGGTTACACAAAGTGTCTTTATTGCAACGCCATTACTAAATTCTCGGAGAAAACCACTTCCAACATTCGCAGTTGACTTTAAATAATACCTTACACGAAATATGTAAAGTGTAAAACAATAACTGTTCTAATCCTTTTCGACAGAAGCTGTTGTTTCGACTTTTGACGCTAAGAAGTTTTAAAAACACTACCTAATAGGATTACTGAGAGCTGAGGTGACAAGCCAACAATACCCTTCAATTTTGTACCAATTTGGGCCAAAGTTGGTAACAGCCAACAGCACTGCCGTCCCGAGACTAAACCGCAGTAAGTGAAAATTGGTGATTTCGAGAAAAACGCGTTTAAAGGTTTCAAAATGGCTTAACTTTGTTACCACTAGGTTTATAATTAATCTTTGAATGACAAATGAAACTAGGGTTATCTGGCTTAAAAATAAGTACAAAATAAAGTACATGGTGCGTCAACTAAATAAATAATGGTATTTTTAGTGAACTCAGGTGATTTCTGTTACTATTACTGCTACGGTTTTTTAAACGTTTCCAAACTAAAATTCCGTAAAATAAGCTATTACTGCTTTTTTGATGTTTTTCTCGTTAAGGATCCTAGCTAAAGCGCAGTAAAGTTGCTGAAAGTACTGCATTTTAATTTGTTATGTGCAATGAATTATCAGATTTGTAGGGACAGTAAATACAAAGATCTGGCAGTATCAGCAAAAACTAAATCTTTATGAATAAAAATGCTAGTTAAACTTTAAATCAATCCTTTATTGAATTATATAAAAATCAGTTCTTAGCTTACATCTAGGAATCATCCCGCTAGGCGGCAGTTAGGTGGGCACATACCTAATTAATCACAAAAAAACTATAAATCTAACAACCTTCGTAACAAAAGCTTTAGAAGCAACATAATCATAATAAAAAGATAGTTTAAAATTCTATAACTACTACAGTCTTATGCACAGTCTTTCAAAATCAGTATTAAAAATTATCTTACATCTAGATTTACCTCGGAAATATTCAGAAAGGCGGCCGTTAGGAACAAAATATTACCACTACCTTAGCAACAAACTAGGTAATAAAGTATACATATTGTAAAACTATTTGAGCGTTCTCTTTATGCCTAGTGTCCATATTGTGTATGACTACTAACATTAGGTTAAGATTTCTCACTGTTACTAACACTTGAGTCATTGTAACTTGTAAATAAAGTAAATAATAAAAATAATAATAATAGCCATCTTTGACATGACTTGAATTGTGTAGGTCAAATTTTTCACACATATCACACTGCTCGTGGCCAAGCTTCGCGAACGATATGTTCATTTCGGTAGACAGAGTGTCTCTGTATGTCTCCATACTGCAGTAGCCCCGATACTTTGCGATGAAATTATTGAACATGTCTGTAATCGTAAGATCACTTGGTAGATACCTTCTATTAGGTGCATGACTCCTACGGTAATGATGCACTTTTGGATTGAACGATTCGATATGTTGTTTAATTAACTCCCTGTCAATAATTGTGGGTTTTAAATTGCGGCCATCTCTTTTGTCACACTGATCTCTAATAGACTTTTTAAGTACTGACAGAATGTGTTTGTCGTTCTTTGGTTTGTAGCCAAGTGTACCCAGAAAAAAGGTTTTACAAACGTCAATAGTCTCGTCTTCTTCTTTGGATAATACATATTTATTATAAGTTACAATCCGCGGCCGTTTAGCTTTGTCTGACACTCGACTGCACCGTACTTCAGTTACTAAATGCTTGAGTTATTAAATGCCCCGATGTTCCCAATCTAAAGACCAATAATAATCATGTATTTGTTTTCTTTCGGCTTCCGAAAAATTTACAAAACACGTTTTTCTACAAAGGTTTCTGCAAGGTTCTTGAATAGGATATTTATTTAAGTTTGCTTCGCGTTTTTGTCTCTGTTTTTCAGTGCGACTAGACTTCTTCCTTTTTGGTTTAGGAAAGTCTTCACCAGATGGGCCAGGTTGTGCTACATTCAATGCATTGCTAATTGGTGAGACCATGCGTCTATTGTTTACCACCAATTCAAGATCTGGGTCAGTTGACGTAGTAGAAGAAGGCGACATTGGTGGCATGTAATTTTTGTGTGAAATGTCATGTATTCCCTTTACGCCACTGTGCCAAATAATTATATAACGTAACTTAATAACGAAATTTAATTTACTTTTTATGTTTAATTTAATATTATTATGATATTTTGTGATATAATTAATTTAATAACTTAATTTTATTTTATTTACTTTTTATGTTTTTGTGGTTTATGTGGTTAATGTAATTTTGATGTAATATGGATTTACTTAAATCTGAAATAAATGAATTTTGATTTGATTTTGATTTGTCTTTTACCGAATCGTCGGAATTCTCAAAAACGTTTGGGTCGAATGGTTCCTTCAGGAAAGATGGAGATTCCCTGCAAAATAGGTCGACGGGCAACATTTCGTCTTCGTGGCTTTCCACTGCTGCCGGTGCGAACACAGAAAAGTCAAAATTTTGTGCCATTGTAGTATCAAAAATGCTTTGTTTGGCAAAAGGTGCGTTTTCTACTTTGGTTCTGTATATTAAATATTTATTTTAAGTACAAATTAAACCGCAGTAAATTAGTTCATTACGTCCATTTAGTTAGTATTAAGATTTAGAAATGCAACGCAATACCAACTTAATTGCAGTAAGTGTATATATTATACCTGTTTTGCTTGCAGTTACAAGAGAATAATAACTGTCCACTACAAGCTAAAAGGCAGTAACATGAGAAGTTACTTCGTTTTACTGAGTTCATAAAATAAATATGATAGTGATTCTCCAAATTAAATCGAAGTAATGTATGTAAATACTGCGTATTAGTTGGTTTTAGAGTGTTGTCAATATAAGCTTTTCCAGATTTAAGCGAAGTAATATTTGAATTTACTGAGTTTTAGGCAGTGTTCATCACTCAAAAATATTTTATTTTAAAAGCAGTAAAAAAAATATTGTACGAAGCTCAATAATACTGCGTTTTAGATAGTTTAAGTAAAAATGACGTTGAACAAAGAACTAAATAACGAGTTATAATCTTAGCGCACTTACTGCATTTTACCTAGGAAACCTTGAAAAAAGCCGGGAAGTAAGTGATTTACTGCATTTTAGTTAGTTTTTTAGATCAAATAAATCAAAATTAGCGTTTTTTAGGAGGGAGTCTAAAAGGCAGTATAAATTTTTAGAAAATAAAATAAAATACTTCTACATGACATAGCAATATATGGATCAATTTACTAGATAGCTCTGAAACTGCACTCTTAGAATCTACGAAAAACTGAAAACCGCAAAAATGTCGATTACTGCAGTTTAGTCTCGGGACGGCAGAGCAGGTGTCAATGTTGTAAAATTGTATTCTCCCGCCGAAATTCATGAATTTGCGTTCGGTTTTCATAATCAAAGTTTAAGTTGCTGCTACTTATGTTTAATAAGATAACGGTAATTTATTTATACATGTTCTGTTATTCATAAATGTTTAGCTTATTAAAAGTGATTGAATAGTCTTGTTAAATATAAGCATTTTAGAGATAAAAAACCGGCATGCAAATTTATAGGAAAGTAAAAGTTAAAATAAAGTAACTAGTAAATACGTATCGCATTACCTCGAATGCAAAAAAAAACTATTATCATCGTATCATATTAAAGGACTGTGTTACTATATCATGTCAGGACATAATCACAAAACAAGAAAACTTACACACAGTATAAAACAAAATCCCTCACGCCACATAGAAAGCGCCAAGCGCCCCGTATTTACAGTGAGGAAATCCAGGATATATTAATAACAGTCTCGCGCCTATTTCAATATCAAGTAGTCGATGGAATGTTCTGGCAGAGTATTTGCTCTTGTGATTTGTTGCCGCTGCCGGGTGCCTGAGGGTGACATGACTACCCTAGTGAGACATGTAAACCGGGGAGGTTATCCGTAGAACCAGCTACATAATATGACAAGTTTTTTATACGTATATATGAGATCTTTTGATGATACTAGATACGTAAACTGTATATCCAAGTCGTTCGTTATTAACAAAAACTTAACTGAGTTAAATCGCAAAAAATATTTTTTTGTAAATTTTAAAATAAATACAATAATTTAGCTAGTTGAAACTTTTAAGCGATAATAAATCATTGAAAAATCTATTATTTAATTCAATAAGAGACAGAAGTTGATTTAGGGCATCAAATAGGAGCATGTTGTGTTTTTTCATAAGTGGATCTATTCTACTAGAACTAGACACTTCTTTGGTGTTAAAGTAACATAAGTTTAATGATAATATTTATGTTTTAATACTTACAGGCTTTATTAAGATTATTATTAAAACCTGATTTGACAAACTTTAGCATTTCACTTCAATCGCGTGTTAATAAGTACCGAAAAAAACCACATTAGTACACTTTCCCATTCTTTTTTACTTACGCACAACACTCGTACGTCAACTCCCGTCTGCCGTCAAAATAGGTCGTAGTGATACGTATGTCAAGAGCCCAATATTCGAGCAGGCCCATTGTAAATCAATGTCGAAGGTGTAAACCTGTACCGATCAATACCTCGAACAAGCCAACCGACCAACCAGCCAAAGTTGCCCCGCCAATTTCGAACTATGCAAGCGACTATTGTTAATGGGTTCCTGTGTTTATGGTGCTTTGAATAATTACGAGTTTTTCCACGGGATTGCTAGTCCGGTAATGCATTTTACAGCCTCAACTGCAGTACTTTTAATGAGCTTAACAGCAAGCCAGCCCATTACGAAATTCTATTATGATTAACGTTGGCTTATCTTTGATAGACTAAGCGGGAATTTTTATATTTACTGATCATAAACATATAACAATATCCCGTATAAAAAAACTTGTAAGTAATTTTCTTCTATTCACACGAGATATTGAGTTGGAATTAAAAAAAGTGTTAATTATGTACCTATTGTCAGGGAGTCAACATTCTAAAACATGCATATTAAACAGCAAGATCAAATCTTTGAATATCAGTTAGTTAACTGATTAATAAAATAACGCAAGCTAACATTTAGTACGGACCTACTTTATAGTACAAATATATCACTAAAGATTACATTGCAGAGTTCACAATACATTTAAAGGCGTGACACGTGTCTGGCAACGGTCTCTTATACAAAACCAAGGTATTAGCAAAGCGATTAGTCAATTTCGGTTAGTTGTCAGAAAAGGCCCAAAGTACAACGATCCAAACACCAATGACGCGCTCACATTAATTCAGAAAAATTAGATAATTCTAAATTCAAAACACAAAACACGTGTATACTATGGCATTGTAGAATTGGCGCTTTTTTCTGTTATTGTGTTTTTAAAGAACAATAATTGAAATGTCACTTCACATAATTTTCGTGGGAAGAGAATATTTTTTACAAACTGTGTGTCTTATTTTCTGCAAAAAATAATGATTCTAAACAGACTATTATCTATTGTCAGTGCTAGTAATCCTCGCAGATGTTTCAGAGGTACATATTCATTACCTACATTGGTTTTCTCAAGAGCATTAAATACTCGTTTTTTGTACTTAGTGTTTTTACATATTAAGAAAAGGGTAGCCATAATCAGGATCATCACTTCCTATGCTATGCTAGTAAATCTGAAGTATCGACAGCAACAATCACTTAAAAGATTTCATACCCTGAGTTGCCTCCTACGAAACCCACGGGTAGATATGGGTGAGTGAAGTTCTAAGCCGTTCTACACAGCTAAGAAAACTTTGATATAACGAAAAATAAAGTAATAGTGTATTTATTATGTTTCGGCAAAAAAATCTATGAAATTGAATATGAATATTTGAATAGACAAAATTAGTCTTGCAAAAGCGGAGGCATAATATTTGACAGTGACGAGACTTTCAGCCTGACTGAAAATAGAATATTATAGCTAAGAATAAAGAGATAATTTAGACTGCTTGAAAAACTTGTGGTTAAAAGATTATTTGTCAATTATATTTTATAGATAATATTCTCATTTTTTTCTCGAAATAAGCTAATTTATTTCACTTATGACGATATTATAAATGTGTCAAACACGTCAAGATTCCCTAGTGAGGCCATTTGATTAACGTATCGTGTCATCTTTACTATAAACAAGGATTGTTTTGTTATCATTATACATGCATGAATTCAAGACTAAATACTAGATAAACTAAACAATTCCGCTTTATACTAACAAGTTGCCTCCACAAGAACTAGAGCATCACAATGCATCGGAAAATTTGTAGCTTACATAACTATAGCAGTAGCTACACAAAAAACTATAGCTAATAATAGTGGTGTGCCAATTCCCGAATAGATTACGTGTTTGAGATATAACGGGTTACGATACGGCAGATGTCACATCACATCACTGACTGCTCCGCTAAATAAATCATGGCGACCAAGGCCACGTTCTTTTTTCGAATTTGAACGTCCCAATGCATCGAAATACTCCCAATTGCAACTCCAACTATTATTGGCTCACATTATTGGGACGTTTTTCATTTCACCTCTGCACACTTGTTTTTTTTTATTGCTTGCGCGAATGTCGCTGGGCGTAATTAAATAATTCCGAGATAATTTTCCTGGCACGAGCGATACTTGTTTAAATATCACAATGGTACGCGAAAACCAGTTTCTATTTGTTATCAAAGTCGAGATAAACTTGCCTGAGTTGAATTTTATATTTATTTATTCGAACTCATCTTTGATAGGCGAATGAAGGTCCGTTGACCCTCGAGATCGTTGCCTACATTAAATATTTCCCTCGGAATAAGTTAGCCGGGGCCGGGCGGCGGCGGAACGCCAATTTTCTGCAGGTAATTCGAAAATGTTTTTTTTTTCTTCGTTGCCTTAATACGTGTTTTACCGTAGCGACTAGCAGGCAACCTTGAAAAATTTCCCCGCTTCGGCTGGCAACACAAAAAGCTGACTATAGGCATTACAATAATCTCTCACAAAATTCCAACAAGCTCTTCTCATATTAATTTCCCGCATAAAATTATAAAGCGAATGTGGATGGTAAATATAGTAATGTCAGTAGCGGACGACCGCGAAGGACACATTCAAAAGAGAATGTGCTAACAGGGTAAGCCTTCGATGTACGAAGAATAAAGGGACATATATGAGAAGATTGATGAATGGCAATGAAGCTCAAGAAGTTTGCCAGGATAGTACAAAGTGGCTCTCTACGATGTCGATGAATATGTGAGGTCACAATTGAATAAAATGTTACTCATGATCATGACAAATATCTACTAATTATAACTGACAGAATACAAAGTAGGCGACACAATGACAAAGGGGAAACCCTATATGGGTAACGAACAAGAGGGAGTGAACAAATTGACAGTGAGGCTAGAGTAGCGATTTCCAAAAGACAAAGACAAATCGGCGGTGACCAAGTCGGGTATTATAGGGATTCAAGTAGTAATATGTCAGAATGTTTGCGGTGACCTCAAGCATTCTCATCGTGGGCCTCTACTTGTGATTTTTGCTGGTGGTCACTGACCCGTAGATAGGTGGCTTACGCAATGTTAGTTGGTCAATCATGATAAATCAGCCCGAGCGCGCCGCGCCACTGTTACGTCCATTGTTTTTCACCAACAAGATATTTCGCATAACTTTTACATTCAAATCATTATTTCGACATCCGAAATGACGATCCGCGACATTTATTTGCAATTCTACGAGCAGACACCGTTAATGTTGTGTTTTATTTGTATTTATGAATGAACAATTATTATGATGGAATTTTTAAAGTAACATTTTGCGAAAGCGCTAAAGTCGAG
This sequence comes from Bedellia somnulentella, assembly GCA_963576735.1. Classification (NCBI taxonomy): domain Eukaryota; kingdom Metazoa; phylum Arthropoda; class Insecta; order Lepidoptera; family Bedelliidae; genus Bedellia; species Bedellia somnulentella. Next base: position 17,273,309 of record OY755180.1, on the reverse strand, counting down.
AACTGCTTTAAATCAACGGCGAGATAAGAGAGAAACTTTACAGCGTTTCATGAAGAAAAAGCTGGAATCGTTTGAAAGAACAAATTTAAGATCCACAAAAGCAGCGTTTTGTTTCTTTTGCAGCAATTCAAAGTTTCATAAAGTGTGCTTCACCGTTACATTAAACCCAAATATAGACTAGAACATTCGTTTCGCAGCGTACTTAATACTTATCATTTGTTAGAGACAAGAGCTTGTAAAACGCGAGTTTATGCTTGAAAACATCCGAGTAATTGCAATGACGTTATAAAGTTGGTAGTGGCTACATCTACAAGTTAGCATCCCGATGAGTTCCTCGAGTAAGTATGCGGAATGGGACTCGCAGTAGTGTTGGACAAATTGGAATGGCTCGGAACCGACAGAGCCGCGGAGTTCCAATATTGGCGTAAGCGTAACTTACGGGCGAGCCCTTTGTGAGTCGCATCTCTGCCCCGGGAACCTACATACACAAAGCGGATACCGAGCGAGATTCGGGAGCGTGTGTCCCTTTGTGTTATGAGAATTTCAATTAACTACTATAGTCGAGACGAGTAGAAATCGACTTTCGGATGGAGATTGGCGCGCGAGCGGGCGTTGACCCGGCGCACGCGTTCCACACAAACATGTTTTAAAATAGCAGTGTGACGTCACCTGTTTATCAGCGGAGTACACGCAAGGTTACGCTGCGTACCGAGCAAATGGTAATGTAACACCGCCGCCGCCGCCGCCGCCATCTGGTTACTTACTACTGCCACTCATTTCGCCAAATGAATTCTGCTCACGTTATCAAGTGGGAATGTAGTTCTTGAATAACAGATGAGTAAAGTGTTGAGACACGTAAATAAACAGTGTGATAAGATTGCGGCGCGTGGAGTCATGAAAATATAGGCCTAATGCGAGCGAGCATACACGTGCCAGGGAGCGAACTTCGTACTATATTATCTATGCGTGGATAGAAGTGGTTACGTATGTGTGATATAATCGTGTTACTGAAATTTTCGTTCAGGTATATAAAGGTGTGAAAATCAGATGAAAAAGTCAGCAAATCTAATATGATAGTGTCAAATTGTTTCGGAACTCTTTATTCTTGATCAGCATCAAAGATCTCTTAGGAACGCAATGTTACAACAGAAAAACTAATAGGCATAATATGAACAATATATTTCACATATGATAACATAATATACTTTTTGTATTGGAAAATATTAATTTCATCATAAGTATATTTCCAATAATAGAGATATCATTCAAAAATCCCTAAATAATTCCTATTAAATCATGAAAATAACAAAAAAGTATGAAAGTTACAACTCTCCATTTACTTCCACAACCAAGAACATTTCTTATATAACATTCAAAGCCACTTATCAAGCAGATATAGCTTCAAATGATAATATAATTACATTTACATAAGTCTCATTACAGCAGTCAGCTGTTTTTGAAGGGAGAGGTCGTTGACCGAAGTCGTGACGTAAGAGCCCGTTCCCCCACCATTAGGGCAACATTTCGATACTTTAATTGTTTAATAACCGTTCACGACTCAATGGGTGAACAGATGCTTTTGAGAGGGTGAAATATTGGGAAATACCTATCGGTCGGATTATGGAAAACTTGTTCTAAAAGCTGAAATATCCTTTATACTATATTATTTTTTATATTTGTTACTTTCTCTTAAAAAATGCTTTTTAATAGTATCTACAAAAACGTCATAACATTATTATTTTTTATGGAAAAAATATAAGAAATAAACAAAAGAGAATGTATGAAAAGGTTGATGGATGTAAACGAAGCTAGAGAGGTTTGCAGTATCGTAAAAGTGGCGATCAATATTATTTGCCTACCCCAATGGAAAATAAAAGCGTGAGTATATTTTATGTTATGTTTAAAATAGAAAAGCAACAAAACTAAAACCATCAACTATAGTAGAAAATGTACAAAAATAAAACATAAACATAAACGTTCACGCCGTTTTATCCCCGAAGGGGTTAGCAGAGGTACCAATACTTCTGAACTCACATGGCAGCGCCATCTAGTGTCCAGAGAAGGTACCCACGTTTTGCTTAGACAGTGTACTCACGTGATAGGGGGCAGGCCAAATGTAAAAAATATAATATATAAAATAAAATAAAATGTACAAACTTCAACACTTAGTAAATTAATCGATACATGAATCGAAGAGGGTGTATCGCGTAATTTAATCAAAAGAACAATTTTCATCTAATTACTGTCGTCAAAACGAAATACAAACATTCGGGACAAATTAACGCATACCGTACTTTAGTATAGTCGGAATCGTAAGCTAGTCGACGAGGCATCTACAGCGAATTGACATGAAATAGAATCGGCATGGTGGTTTTCAGGAATCCGCCTAGGATTGCGAGCTATATGCCGTCGTAAATTAAAGCTGCCCTTACTTAGCATCCGGAGTAAAAGAGACACATATATGTTTTGTTTCCACTCAGATGTATGAAACTCGATAACCTTGTTCGAAAACGAAATTTTGATTGAAACTCGCAATCCGCCTACAGAATATATATCGTTTAACGTAAAAGTATATCTTCGAAGAGGTGGTAGAGTACTCATACTTCTGTATTTATACTAACTAAAACCCGTGAGAGATGAATGGGTTAGTACTTCTTGCACCTTTCATAGATACATACATATTCTCAAGCTAGATACAACTTTGTACCAACCTGGCAAACCTCTCTAGCTTCGTTTAATCCATCAATATTTTCATACATGCTCTCTTATACTGAACAGTGATTCACTAATCATGTCACATAATATTATTTATAAATAAAAAATCAACGTTCAACGTGAACATAAACACGTACACATTATGGCACTGGGTCAACGAGTGAAGTTCGAATAAAATAAGATGACTTAACAATTTGTAATGAAGTGCATTTGGTGCAGTTTTTAAACATATAAAGTTATAAGCGGTGAAGTAACGGCTTAGAACAGAACCATAACATAAACGTTCACGCCGTTTATCCCCGAAGGGGTTGGCAGAGGTACCAATACTTCTGAACTCACATGGCAGCGCCATCTAGTGTCCAGAGAAGGTACCCACGTTTTGCTTAGACAGTGTACTCACGTGATAGGGGGCAGGCCTATCGCCGTTTTGTACGAATACACTGTCACATGACTAAGCACAACTCAGCCATGTGGGTTTCCTCACGATGTTTTCCCTCACCGTTAACAACCATGATAAATTAACCACACATATGACTTTAGAAAAGACAAATTGGTGTAGGCCCGACCGAGGATTGGAACTCACGCCCTTCTGTTTTCGGGCGGGTGTTCTACCCACTGGACTATCATGTCGTCGTTAGAACAGAACTAACCCATTTTATCCCCCGGTTATTGTAAGATGAGAGAAGTGGTTGGAGACCCATAACCAACCTACCTAAAATCTTTTCCCTACAACTTCCAAAAGTGGCTAAGTAAATTCTGTTTTAGAAGCTCTGTCTGTCCCTTTTTGGGATCTAAAGTCGTGAGGATATATATTTATTTATATACTAGCTGACCCGACAGACTTCGTACTGTCAAATTTGCTTATGACAAAAGCTTAAGGCATTTTTTCCGGTACTCTTAGTTCAATAAGGCGTGAATATTTTATTGGTCAAATTTATCCGGGATAAAAAGTATCCTTTGTTATAATTTGGGTCTTTATCTGCCAAATTTCATTCATATATAATATGTACTTGAGTAGCCTTTTTGTTCCAAACACACAAACATCCAAACATCTAAACTTTCACATTGCGATTCAGAAAATGACGTCATTTGCACAACGCCATCTATCGGACTTTGGATTCTAACTATCAACATTAGTTCGATATTTAGACTTAAGATGTCGTTGCAAGTACTATACTGAATTGCGTAACGTAATATTTTTCTTCTTGAACTCACAAAATTAATCATATCCTTTGATAGAGTGAACCGATTTCGATGAAACAAGAACTAAGTTATACCTCAAGTTACGTATAATTTTTGTATATAAACATTTTCAGCATTGAATACGTAGATTTTACGTGATGTGCGCACATACAAACATATAAACAGACAAACAGACAAACAGACAAAAATTTAAAAAATGATGGAAATGGGTTCTGTTACTTATCTGTGTACACGCTGGCTATTTTTTTTTCAATTTCTTCAATGTACAAAAATGACTTTTCTACAGATTTATTATATGTATAGATGTATGTCGATGATTCGAACCTACCCTACGGTAGTTACTTCAATAATAAAGGTGAATTTAAAGCAAAAAAATTACCTAGACTCTATAGCATTCCGTACTCGCAACATTTTACGATATTGAAGTATTCCTTCCAAAGCTTTCACTGTCGCAACGAAATAATTAAGAGTTTTATGAATTTTCTCTAAAAAAACTTTTTTCATTACTTTTCTTTGTATTAACTTGAAGAGGTCTATCGAATTTTTACTGAATATTTTTCCTTTTGTACTTTTTACTCAGTTCCTTAACAATGGCGATGTCTGATTGATTCAAGTTACGCGACTGTTCTGAAACTCCGATTAAAGTGAGTTCGTTATATTAACTTTTAACACGATAAATACTTCTATTGCTTTCAGGGAGACTTCTGAAATAATACTACGGATTTTGCTCCCATTTTGTACAGCTCCTTTGCGTGAATGATGATGAATGTCAGCTTCTTAATACCAATGCATGCATGTGTGTGTCTTTTATTAATTACTAGCGACCCGCCCCGGCTTCGCACGGGTGCAATGCAAAATATACCTACTACAGAATGTCCTTTTGGTTAGTGCTGGAGTAAAAAATATTTACTTACTATTCGTTCGACTAAAAACAAAAGATTATCAACAACAAAATATACCTATTCTATTCAGTTCTTCTATGAACTTAACTATAATTTTCAATAATTGAAAATGCTCGCCCTAATACTAAATTGAGTAAATTGTCTTAACTCTAAATTCAAATCAAAGTCTTAATGGAAGAAATACCAAGAAATATGGTTTTAAGCTAATCCTATCTAACCTAATGTACTTACAATACTACTAATATAATAATAATAATAAAAATTAAAAGATAATCAACAACGAAAGATACTTATTCTATTCAGTTTAATTAATTCTTGATATTTTCCTCGCTAGAGAGCTCCGATAAACGCGTGCGATCGCTGCAAATCATAAAGTGCTGTAAGGCGAAGCGCGGCCATCGACGCGCTATTTATAGGCACGCGCCGCCCAGCGCAAACAACTACGACCCTGCATTTTAAATTTGTAATATCTTCGGTAATATTCACTTAAATTACATGCTGTAAAAAGCATATTTATCTATAATAAATGCACAATTTATTTAAGGTACTTAATTGGATAAGGATTAATGCTGTATTGTTTAAAATCACTTCGTAAATAACCATTTTTTAGTAAAGAATAAAAATGGTTATGCTGGGTTATCCCTAAGAGATAGACATATACCATCGCGGACTTTTTTGTTGAACTTTTTAAGGTGAACAATACTGCAGTACATTATTTTGGTCTATCTCGTAGGGTTCAGCCAGCGTTTGCAATATAAGCGCAAAAAGACGTGCTTATTTACGACATCACATTAGAAATCTTTAAATTTATCAGTGTTTCTCTACTATATTATGCATTTATTATACATACAAACCTTTCTTAAGAATCACTCTATCTATTAAAAAAAACCGCATCAAAATCCGTTGCGTAGTTTTAAAGATCTAAGCATACATACGGACATACAGCGAAAGCGACTTTGTTTTATACTATGTATTGATTCTGCTCTTAATAAAAAAAACGAAATCACAATCATCAGGTCATAATTTGAATGATTTTTACAAGCAATCGTCACATTTATCATTTCATACACAGATGAAGATACTTTTATCTACCGATGGTGTTTGCCTCTACCAAGAGCAATATCGATACTTTTTGATCCGAATCCGACAAAATCTTAAATTTAAACCGGAGAAATTCAGTATCGTAATCAATGATAATGGGACTAAATTCAGAACAAAATTCCAATAAAATTTCCTCTAATTCAGAAATTAGAAATGTAGATACAGCCTTTATTTAAAGTGACCTCGAGAAACATGATTGCAACTGATTACAGGTGAGATATTACAATAATTACAAAAACTCGAGTGGGTACTAAAATTTTATCTAGAACAATAATTCATATTTTTATAATTCACAATTAATTTATTCTCGTAGACGGTACAAAGCTATCAAGCAAAAGATCTCTCTTGAATTATTTCGACGTGAAATTCAGCAAAATGGCGGCCGTCGAAATTAATTTAAATGAAAACTGGCGTCTGGTCTTTGGTTATCAGCCCATGATTCTCTTTTACACGAACTTGCGGTTATATTTTAAGACAAAGAAAAAGCCAATTACCATTACGGACGCTTATAGGCGAAATGACAGTCGATGTTCCGACATTCAAAGAAATATAATTTACTCATTTTCGTTCGATAGCTAGCAGAGAATTTCAAGTGGTACATGGGGGCAGATGCCTTATGTATCTCATTACTTGTCCTGTTTTTTAATGCTTTACAGATTGTTGAGAAATTAGAAATATAAGTCTCTTACTACAAATCAAATCAAGTCGTGACTCTAAGTATGTATGATCAGCTTTTCATGATTCCATGTGCACATAAATCAAGTTATATATCTACAGATCCAAAGTCCGTCTACATAGATGTAATTTCTCACAAAGAAGGCGTTGCTGGGAATGATAAAGAGAGCATTGAACGAACGGACATACGCAATTAATCGTAGATGCATTGACAAAGCCCTTATCTTGTAGTACTGTGCGCTGTAATTATTAAAATAAGTACACGCGGCTTGTTTGACTTTACTTCCACGAAACACAAACATATGTACGTATTAAAACTACGGAGTAATTGATGATAGGGAAATCGTGTTTAGCCGTAATTTACGACTTCAAGAACAAGAGCGCTCGACCTTCAATTTCTGGAAATTGCAAAGCGAACCGCAATCGTTGACAGGTGAAAACAAATGTTTGGTTGAAAAGAAGTTTCTAGATCGATACACACCAAATTGTTCGGAAAATACAAAAACAAGTGCTCTACTCTTCTGGTTCTGTGGGAAACGTATTCATCAAAGCGACAACACTCGTCCGACTCGATATTCCGACTAATTCCCCGACAACATGCTCCGACGAATTGAGTGAAACATCGTCATCCAAATTCGAATTGCCTCTATTTAATTAAGCGCGACGTGGTACTGAATAGGAGTACAGAATTATCCCATTCGTTTCATTTAGAGGCTGTCCATCTCCCAGGCCATAACTTTCGAGTCGGTTCACATTATTCGTCGCAATTTCGAAGCGAACAAAGAAACTCCCTTACAGCCCTTCCTTTTTCTCAGTCCGGTGACTAACCGACCGAGAAATACGGGAGTTTCTCGTAAACTATACTCTTTAATGCTACAGTTATTACGATATGAAACGTTCGACTTTGTGCGGTTATTCTTTTGGCGTTCACTGGAAATTCACAATGGTGATTCGATGTTAATACAACTTGGGTTAGGGTCAATGGATTTTGCTCTCTTATTCGTATAAGATTGAAAACAAAATCGACTTTTAACATTACCGTTTCGTACGGAGTTTCACAAACGTATCCAGACGATTTTGTAAAAAAATCTAGATTAAACATTAAACTGAATTAGCTTCCACGAGTGGCAATGATTGCTATAAAACGCCAGTAAAATCAGTGGATTGAGAGAGGAAAATCCCGACGTCAATCAACAAATCGCTTAATAAACAAACGATACTCGATCCCACATCGGATATTAATCGAGCTGTTATAAAACTGATGTCAAATTTAGCACCAACTTCAAAGTGGTCACGTAAACGAACAAGGCAGGTTGTGAAATCTTCAGGCTAATAACGTTTCGAATCACGCGAATGCTTGCGTAACATACACACATGCAAACACGGAGCATATCGTTGCAAAAGTGCATGTGTAATGTTTTGCAATCTGAGAGAACCGATTTTAGGTTCCTTCGATTCGCTTGGTGTGATTTCAAACTCAAAGAAAACGTATATGCCGAACTCATAATGAAGTCGACTTGACTAAAGCAGGCAATTATATGCTTGCGTTATTATATTTTCAGTATTTCGCTTAAATTCACTCTTCATTTCGATGTAAATAGACAGAAAAAACTTTCGTTTTACTTTACAGAAGCAGCTTTGGAAGTATATACTAAAATATGAAGAGAATTAACATTCAATCTTGCATTCGGTAATAATACTCCTATATGTCTCAAAAACTACCTTTGTTTCGAAAGGATCAATATGGACGGAGTCATGTGTAGTATTATCAATTTATTTGTTTGCAAGATGTGGCTTCAGATAGTACGATTCCCAAGACACTGGCAAGACAAATATATGGTTTTGTTTGAATATTCTATCCTCAATATTGTTAGATGGACTCAAATAATAAACTCGAAATTGGTAGATGAAACACATGGCAGAAACTACATTTTACACCAGAATTAGAATGTAGTCGTATGGGTTTCGTCAAGATGTTGTTTCAACGTCCACATTCATTATGTTCCCGCGTTTACGACTATGTGAAAGCGCATCGATACCGCAGTAATTTAGTATTTGTGAGGTCTGCGCTAAGCATGTCTTCTCAAAGCTTATGTCATTTTTGCATACACGCGCAGTCACACGTTGTTTGAATAAAATTTCACGCCCGAGCGGGTTGCATGCATGAATTTGTATAACTCAGCTGCGAAGTGAGAAAATGCCGATCCTTCTTTTTTTCAACCCACATTCCCGCAGACAATCCGCATATCAACCATCGCGATGCCCAATCTGAAATAGCTTTCGTGAAAAATCTACCATAATTTATTTTAACACCAGTAATCATTTACTCGGCGAAATCGAAAAGAGCTTCCCCGATGATGAATTTCAATAAATATTTTCGATTACAAAGCATAGCTGATTTCCACAAAGTGCTTCCGCCGATCTCGTTACAATATCCGAATCGCTGTCATAATTTAATGCCGGTTCATTAGGCAGCAAGTTACAAGCCATTAATACTGCAGCCGTCACTAGTGTTGTTTGTCGAGTTGGAGTACGTAACAGTCGTTTGGTGAGTGTTAGTCGAAAGCAGACACGACGAGATTCGGCTCGACGTGTATTGTTCCTGACACCAATAACATAGCTGAGCTCCAACTCTACAATTAAGGAGGACAATTAATCGCGCGTCGAATCCGAATTAGCAGAAGTTGTAAACGGTGCGAGCAATTAAAACTTGACAACTTTAACAAAGGCTTGCAGCGAAGACGCTCCTAAAATGAATTAATGAAGGCAACATAATAAACGCGAGTGGAGTATTGATATTGAACAATGTGATTGATTGTATTAATTATAGTGTCAGAGGTCGTCGAACTATCGCATGTAGTATGCGCGGCCTGCTGGCGGCGGCGGCGACGGCGGCGTGCGCGCAACTAGGCAACGATTTACGCAAACTGCCTGTTACCAGCATACAACACTGCTTCTAGTACTTGAGCACTCTTATATAAGTGTTTCGTACATACATATACTCACAGCCATAAATCCCAAAAAGGGACATTTTGAAGTTGATAGGAGACAAGAAACTTAAAAAAGCCCTATACCCTTAGTCGCCTCTTACGACACCTGTGAGTAGAAAGGGGTAGTAACATTCCAAGCCAGCACTATACGGCACGGTTCTCGTCAACAATTAAACACGTCTAAGGTGTTCTTAGTTCTTGTAGGGTAAGCTGGGATATCGATCATCCCTTTTTTAAACATCTCTAGAAAATTCCTCTCGCTCCGCTTAAATTCATTAATCTTGTCTTGTGATATGCTCTTTTGCTTTCCTCTTCTGCAACGTTTTAAAAGTGTTCACAATTTCATCTTAAACGACCTTCGCAGTTGCCTAGTACTATCATTACTGTACGGCTATATAAAAAAATATATTCAAATTACAAACAATTAATATGATATCCATAGTAAATTCTATTTTGACAGGTATACATGTTCTTAACGGAGTTAAAAAATTAATGAACCTCGAGGAATGCCTAATGAATCTCATTACTTCGTATTGTGATATTTTTTGTATCTCATTCCTAGAATAATGAAGTCAAAATAGTAATCTACCTTGTATTCAAGGAATCAAGAGTCATTATCAAAAGATTAATTTACTTGCGAGTCCAAGATTGCGCTAAGACTTTACTTTAGTGGTACTTTACTGTCAAAATAAAGTTGCTAAAAATGTATCCTGCTCTTTCCAATGGCTGAGACGAGACGAGACGAAGAAGACGACTTTCTATCTATATTTAATAAGCTCATTGAGCCGATCTACGGCAATGTAAACGATGCGTGATCTCAGAAAACATTAGCTAAAGATGGCGCTTAGCGTGACCCACATCGCCAAGAGCCTACTCGGAGGCACCGGTGATATCCGAAGAACAGCGCTCAATGCTATCCAAGCCACTTATCAAAGCACACGCGAAGAAGTAACGGGTCCTTCTAAAGTAAACAATTACGATAGCATTGTCGAGTGCGGTCGATGACCTAACGCCAACGCGAGTCTACAAACTACATTTGGCCGTAGTTGGCAAAACCGACACGTCGGTAGATATTACCAAATCGCGCAACCACTCACGCACTCTGCAGACCATAAAATAAAGCTATGTATTCATTGGGGTACTCACCGTGAACGTATACAGCGGTGATGACACATACACTACAGCTATGTAATATTGATGATCAAAAATAATTTTACTCTACGACAAAAACTATTCAAATCATTCACTTTTGATAGCATTAACTTACGCTCAGAGCTCGTATTATGTGCCGGCCGAACGAAACTACCCTATAAAAGCTCTGATCAAATCACGTAAATGCTAGGCGATATTTGTGAGTAGCTGGTCCCTTAATTAATACATAGCTTTATGCGATACAATTTGCATAAAGTAGATACGTGATTCACCCGTATCTAGTTACGTTACCCTGAAACGACGTTATCTATCTCCCGATGTTAACGCGATACGTTTAAATTACGAATTGCGGCTGTATCAGACATAAACGGATAAAGCATCTGAAAGCCTGTCACTTGTATACAGCATCAATATTTTACGGCATCGACCATAAAACGTGTGCGTAATAAGAGTTGCGGTTCACTTGCTGGAAATGATTTGATATGAAAAAAGTATCACTGAAAATCATAGGAAGAAAATGCCTCAAAACATAATAACGAAGCGAACGTATGAGACATCGGTCGGTATAAATCACAAAGTTAACAAAGTACAAACAAGATGTCGCCGGAGAGCGTCTGAATACGATCGAATTATCCCACATAATAGAGACAGGAAGGAGGAAAAATGGATAGGAGATGAAAAGGAAGGGCCAAACATTCGTGAACTAGGTACTCGTGATGCGTAGTTGCGTTTGTCGACGGCCTAATTTACGCAGTTGGGTACTAGAGAATCCTTAGAAAGTGGGGCCGATACCAATCAAACGGCACCCTGGTGTCGGACGAAAATGATACTTATTCGGTTGTAATAAAGATTGAGATGGAGCCCGGCTGATGTTTGTGAGAAGTAGACGCGCAATATGTGCAGACCGACAGGCGGTATGCGACGGGGCAGGCCATGAATAGAAATCGCTTATTTTATCAATAACTTTTCCTCCCGATAAGGACGCCTGACTGCGTGATGGCACAGTAATAGCGAAATTGCCGTCCAACTAAGAGTAACTCCCTGTTTATTTAGCGAAGGCATAGATTTTACTTTTTCTGTATTAAATGTCTGCGCAGATTGTCTAACAAGTTTATGAAAACACTGCTTTCAATTGAAACAAAATTTTAGCACCAAATTAGGCAACGGCCGGCGGTAGTTAAACAGTATTTTAGTAATAAAAATATATACTTTTTTCAGTATTGCAAAATATTCTTTAACTACGTCTTAATAAGTTTTGTTCCGAAAAGACAATATAGTCCCCGAATTAGTTACAGAACTAGCTGATCCCAAAAAGGACTGGACAAGGAAATTAAGAGCGATGTCAAATGTAACTGAGAAGGTAACGTTTATCGCCAAGACATGTTGATGTAGGAGGCACTCGGAATGGCTGTCCAGCGTCCGTTGAATAGTTTAAACGCCTTATCTGCCTGTGCTCACGTTCGCATCTCTCGAGAAAGTTGTGAGAGGAACACCTATTTACGTATGTACTCAAACTGTTTCAATACGCCAAAAGTGTTGTATTTAAGTCAACACCCTTTCGAAAATTTAATCTGTTTGATTGCGAAATACGACACAACGGGTCTTAAAATTTACGTCAATTTAGATTTTTCCTCTAACTAACAGAGATTGGTATCTAAGGCAAATAAACGATATTTTACTATCATGCATATTACATGCCTTTGACGAGGTTTTTATATTCTAAGTCAGATGAGAATAGTCATAAAATACGGTAATAGAATAAATACGTCATAAAAAATCTTGCGACAAACACAATCAGCAAATCATCTAAGTATACTGTTATTCTTATTTCAAGCAATCGTAAAACATCCTTTTTCCTCTAAGTTCTATAATTCGTAACAACAATAAAAAATGGCTTTATACGTATTTTAGACTTAAAGGCACTATAATGAAAAATTGTTTTCATTGTGATATTTTTTATATTTATTTTATTTATATTTTTTTATATTTTATTTTGGGAGCTTATGGCTGCATTTAGAAAATTGTATTAGTATTAGATACTTAGATGTCAATAACAAGCTTCCTCATATAGTACACCTTGTAATCGTAATGTATTAATGTAACAAGTGTAATGGTCTACCTTTTGTCAAATAAATAAATTATTATTATTTAAACATAACATAAACGTTCACGCCGAATATCCCCGAAGGGGTTGGCAGAGGTACTAATACTTCTGAACATCACGTGACTTTGTCACCTGGTGTTCAGAGTACCCACGTTTTGCATGGACAGTGTACTCACGTGATAGGCCTATCGCCGTTTTGTACGAATACACTGTCACATGACTAAGTACAACTCAGCCATGTGGGTTTCCTCACGATGTTTTCCCTCACCGTTAACAACCATGATAAATTAACCACACATATGTCTTTAGAAAAGACAAATTGGTGTAGGCCCGACCCAGGATTTGAACTCTAGTCGTTTGCACGATAACCGAGTGTTCTACCCACTGGGCTAACACGGTAGTTTTTAAAGCAACTGAATTTAAAGCCAAAGGCACAAACAAACTTTTTGTTGAAACGGTGGTTAGTAATGAAAATCGAATAATTCAAAATCTGATGAAAAAAAATACAGAAAATCCTGGTGATAACATTTAAAGTGAGAATACAAAGAAAGAAAATACTTATTTAGTACAATAAAGGAATAAGAGATAACTCTACCGGATTCGGTACTGCAATTATTATGGACTCTGGTAAACGATTTAAAGACAAACAAAAACAAGTAATTTTATTTTATTAAAAGTTACCAAGAAGAGATTAATTAAAAGTGCCCGTTTTTCTACAAATTATCTTACAGCAGAAACAGGAATGGCGTCTGTCACGTGCAGTCTTATATAAATTTCGTCATTAATCGTTGAGTTGAGAAAAGACCTCCTCTTTTGGTTCTTATTTCATTTTTCCGAGAAAACAAACCGTTCCTTTATTTCGAAAAGTATAAAACTTATTTAATATTTCATTTTCGTCTCCACCGACATAAATCAAATAGAAACGTGAAAAACTGAAACAGTACATGGACGTCTGTCTGTTCAAAATCCTGCAATTTGTTATTCGTCAAACAAATCGTAAAATTACATAATTTTGTTTGATGAACCATTTGAGATCTCAAATCACATCTACAGTTAAATCATTAGTCAAGTGCTTTTTGCAAACAAAAAACTTTTAAATTAACACTAACAAAGTAAAAATTTTAAATGCACTTTCATCTATCAATGATCCTTCAAGCCTCTAAATTATTCTATTAACAGTCGGACATTGAATCATGGGTTGCCAGAAAATAATAAAGCCTAAATAAATAGCTTTAAGTTAGCGGGACATTTGCGAAGTAGTAACCCTGGTTGTGTATGGGCGTCCTGCTGTGTCCTAACTCGGCGATAACTAACGGGAAATTAAAAATAAAACCTTGTCACACTCCGGATATTCGGAATAACGCGGGATTCATGACCCTTTACTGTGTAATGGGCCTACATTACGACTTCCACATAAATCAGCGTGGAAAAAGATTTGCTTTCTGTTTTGTCTTTCTATTACATTTAGTTTTTTGTCTTTGATCCTTAAATTTATTTTAACTCTATTTCAAGTCATTATTATACTTATCTAACTGGGTTACTGAAAATTAAACTATACTTATTGTCTTTCACTTTTTATATTTAGTGTAAGAAGTCTTAAGAAGTTTGGGATTGCTAGATATAAAAAAAAACAAAAAAAAGGAACCTTATTTCGTGCAGAGAACATATCTGCCAAAAACCTTTTGTTATTCCTAGTAGTTCAACTGTTTAGAGAGAAGTGTGTTTAAGTTATATTTAATGATTTGCTTATAAAGCATATTTCACTGTCTCGTGTTGGACGTTGTATACAAGAAAAACGTGGCTGCCAGAGTCAGGACAATGTTTCACTTTTCACTGTTCCGATGACCCCATTAACTAAGACTCGGTCCATTTTGTATGGTAACCCGACCCCTGTGTTGCTAACCTCGTCACGTCCACAATTAATTTTTGCCTCTTTTTGCGTAACGAACTACGGTAGCACGAGCATGTACCATTATCTACCATTAATAACCTTTATCATGTTTCTACTTCGTAAGTACCCATTAAAATGGGAATTTTCAACTTGGCTCTGTTTTATTTCCGCTGTAGGTTTAAAAACAATTGAAACAATTGTACAATTTTATTGACAAATGAGCAAAAATGTAAATAGCGGAGCAGGATGGAATTCCGATTGAGGCATTTAACATAAATCAAACGGAACATCAACGTCTAGACTGGATGAGTGCGACACTTTATCGATTATGCAGTTAAGGGAAATTATGTGAGTGGGGAAAGCAGGGGTGGATTTGGAGACCCGCTACAAAATTACTTGAGACTGTGACGTCCCGTACAGATATCTCTGCGGTAAAGGGTGACGGCTGCCTCGAGACCTCTGTCTTTCAAAACTTTACCGAACAACCCAAATTCCCTTCTAAACTCAAAGCGAAGATTCCAATTTACAACCAAAGACATCATGCGTATGACACCTTCATAGAATTTATGAAAACATCACTATACGGAAGGTCTCGCGTCGTTAATCACATGGTATGCATAATGTTCATGAGTTTACTCTAGAGTAGCAAATGAAGGCCCTCACTTCACCCATTATTTAATTTATGTTCCATAAAGTAGAGTATGTTGATAAAAGTGAAAGTGGAACCCTCGTATCAAAGTAACTACTACCCTAAATCAAGTGGGATAAATATCTTAAAAATACATTTGGAGGATGAGAAGCTGCCGTTAGTTTATTACACATTGTGTTGTCAACCCTCAAAAAACTTTTCAATGGTCAAAGTTTTAGGACAATGGTTTTGTTCATTTCGACGTTCATAATTTCAGTTTTACAATTCAATTTTAGCACGGTCATTGGCGAAGTCGCAATTGCTAGTTTGTTTTGTGCTGCCACCGCCGGCAATAAATTATAAAGTTTTCAATGTGGACCATTGTGTCTGCGCGGACTGCTCCAATGAAATTGGAATTCATTTAGGTACGCGCTACCGTATATACATAATTATGCGCTACTTCATATGCTGTTTTTTAAATAATTCATTCGCATGTCTCTCGAACTTAAAACTATATTGTTGGATAGTCAATGAGTTCTCATAGTCATTAGCTACGCTTCTCAAAGGAGAATTTCTGACACGGCACAGGATAATAAGGCATTGTTGAATCATACACTGTATTATCTGTTGTGACAAGCTGAGTTAGTAGACTTGTATTGTGTGTTCATTGAATCGCTTATTGATTTTTGGATGACGCTCAACCGTCCCCTTTTAATATGCGCGGAAACTGCTGGTAAGAAATTAAGCGGCAGCTTTTTTAGGGTATCGTTTCCTTTTCAAACCGAAAGATTAAACTTTTTCAGTTATCTTTTTTAAAACTATAATTTTATAATATTTTGTTGCATAATAATCAAGTAGCAAAATTTCAAGTTACAACTAATATGAATGTTATGTCTGAAGCTGTATTATGTGCTACGGCATTGTGTCATAATAAATTGAATTAACATTCTATAGTAACAATGCTCACAATGATGCTTAGCATAATGTAATCGTAAATAACATGAAGCGGGCTATTGTAGAGCGGCCTATAAATTATAAATTGTATGAGACGCATCGACGGCCTGTGACATCGTCCTCGCGTGCGCTGCGCATTGACATTTTAAGGGCAAAAGGCCACACGTGCAAAAATACTTCCCAATGAATCATAACAACACCAATTTAGAATCCCTACTTAAAACATTGCGTCGCATAAATTATACCAAGATTTAATAAAAAATACCAAGATTTATCCAATTAGTTAACGAGACAACGACGTGAGTCTTGTTTAATAAAAACATACGTCTAGACGTCGTTATCGTGAACATTCAGAAAAATAAAGGCTGAGAGTTATAGAAGCCAATCTGTTGTCATGTCCAATTAAAGTCAGCCAAGAGACTTATCTCCAAAGAGAGTAAAAATTTAAACGGCGAATAAAAAAAAATAAGCTCCAGACGCTTGTAGCTCAAAGGGACGCTTTAAAAATGAACTGGAAAATATCAAAGCTATCTCCTAGAATCACGACGCTTCAGAGAACAACATTAAACGGTACATCGGCTCGAACAACGCTTGGGGCAGCAGTGGCCTTACCCTCAGAATGCATCCTCCAATCGCGATGGGGCATGAGGCACAACCGAAATCAGTTTGCCACTATTGAATTATACAGGGGCTGCAGCCAACGTCATACGGCGAAGTTTAATCTCCCAGAGCGGTCGTCCCACGGCTTATTATGCAAATGGTTGGAGTCTCGGTCATCCGCTGTCACGTACCTCGTATCACGTCTACGCTAGCTCGCTTTGGGAATACCGACGTCTGCAGCATCGGATTTTGTCTCTAAGATGGTTATGCCAGCCTCATAAAAGAATATATTTCAGCGATGTATTGTGCTACAGAAAATTGAAAAAGATATTCTGCTTTCAAACGTTTGAGAGTTGATATCATTTGTAGATCCCCGAGATTGAAATGGCATACGAAATAGACAAACATTTCTAAATTTCAGTTTTCAACAATATTTGTATTTATCAAATATAAGAATATCTTCACAGTGTAAATCATCTCAGAAGATGAAAGGTCAGAACGCAGCCGCATAAAAAATATAGTCACAAATATTTAGATTCTAAAATTATTATCTAAATTGAAAGAGCGAAGCGATAGATGCGAGTTAGCAACAGACAAACTTCAGTAGCTCCGTTACGCAGAAAATCAACCACCGGAATAAAAGGTCATTGCCGTTCCTAATCACGTTTGCATCGTAGGTATTTTAGAACGTGATTCCACTTTATTCCAACGATAAATTTGATTTAGGAACACTTAGATAAGCGACGATTTCCGTATCTGTATCGGGACATTGTTCGGTTTTGATATTATAGAAAGACTTTCAATCAAGATTAGTAAAAATAAATAAAATAGATCCTGTTCACGTTTAACACATTTTCAGTTTCAACTAAGAGCCACGGAATTCAAGGCATCGCCCGATTTGTGTCCATCCGTGCGTTCAATGAAGCGTTCATTAACTAACACGAAACAAAAGCATTATTGTCGACAAATGACTCCCAAAAATATGCCGCCAGCAGACCTTTCCACAAACAAAACTGTTGGAAGCTTATTTTGTTATTATAAGCCTCGTCGAAAGTTCGCTCTTGAGAGAGTTCCGGAATATACCGTAACTACTCAAAGAGTAAACTAGGAAGGGTGAAGCGGAAAAGTTTTGCGAGCATCCTAGACGCCGCCGCGTTGGAGATTCTAGTCGCGTTTCTAAAGACGGGCCGATTGACTTTACAACGACAAATGAAATAAAGAACAGAAAAAACTCGTTAACATCGGTTTTCTAATCGCGGCGATAATGAACTCCCTACGGACCGGCGCAAGGAGACTGAGGAACCAACTCTTTTACAGAAACTCGCCTGTTAATTAAGCGGAAATCGAAACGTCAAAGCGCCCGCACCAGCTTTATGCAAATTCTCTAAGACCAAGTTTCGTGGATCGATTCGACAGCGGGGCAGACTTTCATTTTATTTTTGATAAAATCGTCTTTTCTTTGAGATGTATAATTTTATTCTATTATAATAATGCTAAGAAAATCGTTTGCTGCGGGCTCCGAAACTAGTTTGTTTTAAATGCGTAATTACCTAGTTACGTCAGCCGTAAATGGAACGTTGCATTAGAGAGAGAACAACGTGTATCTGTGAATCACTGTTGTCGCAGTCGCTACATCTATGCAAGATGTTTTGCCATTATCCGTAATGCTATTATCCGTCGACCGTGACCGTAAAATGCTAAGTCTAGGCATGTGCCACATCGGAAAGCGACATGCTTAAGCCATTGTCGCGTTCTGCCCGCTTGGAGTAATAGACATAATATCTGCGCTGGCACAACGTCATTATAATGTCATTTGAAGACTCGAGCCGGGCGAATTGTTTCCGTAGCTCAATTCGGTTACCAAGCGAATCAAAATTAATATCCGCTGGGTTTATGTAAATCGTCACGGAAAATCCCTCGAAGAATTTTTGGACGTATTCTTTTTTGTAAACAACGGACGCAACGCTCGGATTATGCTGAAAGCCTGCGAGAGGGCTAATTACTAGTGAAGTCACCCGCAAAGACTTGTACTGAAACAATTATAAATTCAACAAAGTTCGCCCGTGGCAAGAGAGCTGTAGCCCACTAAATCCCATTCTATGTCACCCTTATTACAACGGATTAGGAACGCATTTCGAATATCTGATGCATGCATTGACGGCATACCGACTCTAGTTACTATGTAAGAGAGTATCTTTGAGAGCATTCCTCCGTGACACAAAGACAACCTTTTTATTCGTCACGACTCCCAATTGGCGTTTTATACTTTTTGACATTTTAGGACACTTTCTCGGAGTCTTTTCAAAATAAGTGATATTTATAAGATGTTCTGTAATGATTTTGTGTGGCGGAAGTTGCTGAGACTAGGATTAAGGCCACTTCCGTCGTTGTACAACTTCGCAAGGCTTAACTCTTTGAGGATCAACTTTACCTACCAAGTTTATTTTGTCTCTGCAACCGCTGATAAACTGTACAGGCATTCCCGTTAGTTTAATTAATAAATGGATCTCGAGAAGGATCAATGTTAAACAACTTTAACAAATTGTGTAATACTAGTTAATTACATTTACCGAAGTGGGAATACAAGTTATTGTCGATGTCGGTAGCAAATGTCACATTGTTCCATTACGTGGCTTCTAAGCGGCCTTTGAAGTTTCACATCGACTCATTCTATCAAAATATTAATTTTATTAGCTTCATTACAATAAACTTCTATAATTTAATTAATGTTTTGATCTTTGCTGCTCATATTGATCTTGGTCTGTGTACTTTGTCTTTATATTTATTTGTATTTTTTTTTCCTATAAGAGACATAATATTATGAAGGCTTTTTTTGTTTCTATTAACATTATTCTATAACAACAATGTTCTTAACGTAGTTATTACATTGATGATTGCCCAATTCGCCTCTTGCACCGTATCCCATACTTCAAATATACCGAGAAAAGAAATAAGGCAGTTATATTAAATAAACTAGCTAAATAATATTATTCACACAGTGAACTTGAAAATATTTTAATGTTTTTTGACATGAATTCCTCATGTGGGGATTATTACTCATAAATAAAAGATGTTATTAAAGGAAAGAAAATTTTTTTTTTTTTTTTTTTTTTTTTTTTTTTTTTTTTTTTTTTTTTTTTTTTTTTCCCGCCGCCGCCAGTGTCGAAATTTTTCTTTCCTTTAATAACATCTTGAAAATATTTGTCTAAGAAATGTTCTGTAGACAGGCTTTTAGCAACCCACACAGAATTTTAAATTAGCACTCTAAGCGTTTTAAGTTGTAAAGCTTAGTTATCTCCTCTATCAAAGCGTAAGACGTTGAGAAGAAATTTTGCGTATTTAAGAATCCAACAAACATTTCGGCGAAACAGAGTAATTAATTATACATACATACATATACTCACGGCCATAAATCCCACAAAGAGGTAGCTTAGCGCTTCAGAGCTAAAAACTCCTCAGCCACATTTGGAAGCTGATAGCGGAGAAGATGGTAGAAATAAAATATAATTAGTGATGGCTCTCCAACCGCATCACCCAAAAACCACTTTAAAAAGCCCCATTCCCTTAGTCGTCTTTTACGAACACCCGTGGGACAATGGGGTAGTGAAATTCTAAGCCTGCACTATACGGCAATTACGCATAACATTATCGCTTGCAAAACTGTTTTACCTAAACAACCTCTAGTAATCTCTTTATAGTTTGTGATAATGATAACCTCTGCGCCATTACATAATCTTAGGTCTATGATTTATGCCTCAAGACTAAACATTATTCTATCTTTGCCTACTATGAACTATTGCAAAAAGGTTACGTTGCAAAAACAAATTATTGTTTCCTTGTATTGCTGTTATCTGATGCTACCTTCAAAATTTATGGTAAATGTTATCGTTATTTTTGGTCAGTTTGTTTGGATAACATTTTATCTGACGAGGTAAAATATTTTGATGGATCGTCTGTTTCAAAACAACTTGTTTTGACTAAGCTTTTCTCTAAAGAAACTGGAAAGAAAAATCGCAGTAATTCAAAATGACATACATACCTACCTTTGCACAAATACTTATACTCATGCCAATAACTCTCATAGGAGGAGGCAGAGACTATTGATCACCCATTTTTACGTTCCTCCTCCTGACATATTTCTTCATATTCATCATCATAATCGTCTCACATATCCTCTTTGTTCGCTCCCTTCCATGTACATAACCAAATCAAATCACAGTAAAAGCAGCTTTAAAATGAGCAACTAATGAAGACCTAAGAAAACATTAGCATATTTCATATAGCATTAATGCAGCTTAAGAAAATAAATATATGTTCCAAACAATACACAACCTCTCTTGTTTCAAGGCCAACTAACTACCAAACAACAAAAAGCAAAAACACACACAAACTCACGGCCATGATTCAGATTCAAAGCTTAAGAATTAGAAATTATACAGTATTTTTTCTAAGTAGCATGGGGCATACATTTTAGTATAAAGACTAGTTGATGATGAGTCTCCAGCAACATCGCTCAACAATCACTTAAAGCCCAAATAGTCGCCTTGTACGACATCAACGATAGAATTTAGAGAGTATTGTTCTAAACCGACATTACACGCCGAAAACTACCAAGATTCAACTCAAAAAACTAAGATCTACGACTAGCGAAATTAAATGCTAAATAGGCACTATTAACATCTACTCCTCAGCGACAGAACAAAGGCAACTAGAACTAACTGTCAAGTGAGGTACTTAAACGAGTCAGTTAATACGTTAAACCCTTTCGGAGTTAAAAGCAAGCATTAATAATGTCAAAACAAACACAAGAGTATGAATAGAGACCCGCAAATAGGAGAGATCATTAGGCGACGGCCAACAAATATAATATGAACGTTTAATCATAAAATCAGTGAGCCAGCTTAGCTCAGAACTGTATTGTGAGTGACAAAGGCTGTATTAGGCTGTAGGGTCGCGTACGTTAGCTTAGGCTGTGACACACTGACTAATATTATTGGCGAGCGATATATTTTTAGCGTAGCTATAGAACTTACTTACTTACTTACTTATACTCACGCCCATTATTCCCATTGGGGTAGGCAGAGACTATCGATCGCCACTTAGTACGATCTTGACAAACCTCTCTTGCTTCCCTTACATTCATTATCCTTCTCATACATTTTAAGTTAAAATATAATTATATTCATAAACAACTGTGGGTAGAACACCGCTTAGAGTGCAGACGATGAGGGTTCAAATCCCGGGTCGGGCCTACACCAATTTGTCTTTTCAAAAGTCATCGTAAGAAAACCCACAAACGGCGCGAGTTCCCCTATCACGTGAATACACTGTCAAAGCAAGAACACAGACACAGATAACAAGTATCGCTTCCCAAAAAATAGTTTCGCCTATCTTTTAGTATAGAAACAATCGCGCTCAAACTTAATCCTACGCCCTCACACATCCATAGATACCTGACAGTTACAAACTTGTACCACAAATGGATCAGCATGCATTGTCAAATGGATATGTACCCATGTACCTATTAAACACTCGTAAATACTTTAGCTCTCTTTAGCTTTTGTTGAACCGTCAAAGAAGTGCATGTGGCCTTTTATACGTACGTATTCATTATAACGTCACTAACATGGATGACGGGATAATTAGTGAAATGCTGGTTTCAATGGAGATAATCTTCACGTTCCATATGGTATTGTCAATATTAGAGTGAAAGCAAGATGTATTTGTTTCACTTTTACTTATTGGGAGTAGTCTAGTACTATACTAGATTTGATACAAAGATTTCATACAGAAATTTAGATGTTTTTAATGTCTTGAATTGATGTATAATGTAAAGGAGTTCGTGAATAGATTCAATGCAATCGTATTTTATTCGATTCACAAGATTATATATAATGATATTATTTTGAAAACAGATGAAGTCAAGTATAATGTTATAGTCGATAAAGTATTTTATGTGGAAGTGATATTTAGGAATCGCGTAACGAGGGTACAACACTCCCTGGAACCATTTCCTTCACAAATTCCACTTTCCTCTGATCACAGCGATTCGGCAAATATAAGAGAACGACTAATGTTTTATAATGAGATGGCAATATTTGTTTAATAGATATGAGGCTGCAAGAAAGAACGTAAGGCTACAACGTCATACACTTTTCAGGCATTTTTCGAAACAATGGTATAATATCGTATTTTCGAATGAGTGGTAGTAGCAGTTTACGCCCGATTTCAGAATTGAGTATTCCAGCTGAAAACAACTTAAGTATCGTTCTGTCGCATTGAAATCTTAACAACTGAATGAGACAAAACGATACTTAAGTAGTTCTCAGCTTGAATACTCAATTCAGAAATCGGGCGTCGTTTAACACAAATTTTAACTTTTTTCATACCTATACATTTCTTAGCCATCTTCAAAGCAATTCACGGAATGTAATGATACTGATAAGAAATATTGAATACACTGACCAAATTATAAAACTGACACCTTAAAAATATGTTTTTGAAGATAACTTATACTCATTTAAAATATGGGGATGCGTAGTATATAACCTAACAAAAAATTAATATTTATTATAAATAATTTAATTTTAGACGATGATAAAAAAGACAGTGCAATTAAATAAGAATTGATTCAGGATGGATACTGGTGGATTACATGGAGATGTATGATAAAAACAAGTAAGTCTTTTTGAAAAGAAATAAAGAATTAACTAAGGAGTATATTGTTATTCAAAGTAATCAAGACACAAGGTGGCTGTCTAAACTATGGTTACGGATATCATAAAACCATTAAAGGACTCGCAAACGCATATAGAACTTAATATAAACGCTAAACAAAAACTAAAAAAGTAAACTTAAAATTCAATTTGAATAAAGTATGATCCCACTAAATGCAAACTCTTTTTCGCAGCCTCTATGAGTAGATCAATAGAATAAAGCGAATAAGGTCACAAAATGTCGAATGGAGCCGACAAAAAATAACCGACAGAATTTAAATTTCACCCCAGCCTTTGACAATCGGAAACTTTGCATCGGGTAAAACTTAATTAATTTAATTCGTTAAAAAGCTTCATTTTGTAATGTTTTCCATCTTTAAAGTAGCAAAAGTAAAGAAGTTTAAATTCCATTAAATATTATAACTAAAAGTTAGCGAGTTTTAGGTGGCAACTAATACAGTTTTTTTTTGCAAAGGCGGCTTAAAATATCATTGCCCTTATTTTATAAAAGGGTAAAAGGGGGGTAGATATACAATAGATCTGTATAATTTATTGAGTGAGTTAATCATACATACAGAGAAATAAGCGTTTTCTGACGGCTTTAATTCCAAAAAGGAGTAGCCAAATCTTCAAACTTAACAAATCATCCATCTGTTAAGAAAGAAAGTTACTTGAACGCGTTGCTTAAGAAGATGATAGTGCAATGCTATTCTTTACCAACACCACGTAGCAAAAAACGAGTTTTGTCTTAATCATTTAGGGTGATAGAGAAAGAAATATTCTAAATCTCTGCCTAACAGTTATACGTTCATATCACGATATGACAACGTATATATGCAACTAAAATAAAACAGCTACAGTACAAGGGCGCCCCAACGCTTGACGTAACGAAGCTTATATCTCACTTACAAGTGCGAATTGTGATACATGTGTAAGAAACTCGTATACTTAATGTACAGTGAATAAAAAAGTAACTTTATTTCTAAGGCTCTCCGACATATTATTAGTCCTTATATTCTCCGGAGAAAATATTTCAGTCAATTTATTCGCTAAGTGTACAGTCACAGTCACAAGTGTATACTGTCGCAGCTCTTGGGTGATAAAAGCATTAGTCGTTGCCTTAAAGTTGCTTATCTGTAAAAAGTTGGAAAAGAAAAAACCTTTTTCAAACCTAACTATATTTTGTTGGACAGATATTCCGCGAATCGTTTTTTTTTGCAAATGTTTCTAAGTT
Source organism: Bedellia somnulentella (assembly GCA_963576735.1). Classification (NCBI taxonomy): domain Eukaryota; kingdom Metazoa; phylum Arthropoda; class Insecta; order Lepidoptera; family Bedelliidae; genus Bedellia; species Bedellia somnulentella. Next base: position 17,248,444 of record OY755180.1, on the reverse strand, counting down.
AAGTCTTATTCTCATAAGAATATATTTACACACAGAAAATTATGAACATGTTTGCTATTTATTTAAGTTCGGTTAGAACTAATATGGCTGTCTGATATTAACTAATAAGTTGCGTCAGGTTTGGGTTAATGTTACTTGGAAAACTGGTGGGAGACCTCTCAAGACGGCCTGGAGTGGAAGAGGGGGAGAGAAGCCATTGCCCAGCAGTGAGACACAAAAGGCTTATGATAATCTTTGAAAGGCTATAAAGTAAGTATAATCTTCAAATAAAAAACATAAAGATTTTTCTTACATACTCTTACATACATATATTCTCACGCCGTTATTTCCCATTGGGGTAGACTGAGACTACCGATCGAGATACGATCCTGGCAAACCTCTCTAGCTTCGTTCACATCCATCAATCTTTTCATACATACTTATTTATATATATAAAAAAAAGTTGAACCAAAAACATCTTTTCACGATTTCCACAGGTAGTGTTAGATAAAGTTATCGATCACCATACCTCTTCAACAAGCATTGGGCGTCACGTATTTCAGCCAATCGCAGTTTGACATGAATCCTCCATGGAGTATGACAGAATACAGTTTTCAATTAGTATTCAGCGGCGAGAGGTGGGGGGGTATATTGTGTATTGATTGATGAGACGCACACGTGTCCACGTGCAGTCGCTAATAGTGTAACCAACTTTTTGGGAAATCGGGGAAATTTACATACTTAATATACTCACGGCTATAAATCCCTAGAAAGGGTAGTCAGAGCTGAGGAATTTTTAATTCCTCAGCCACTTTTGGAATTTTGATTGGGAAAAAGATGGTAAAATAAAGGTTGTTGGTGATGGGTCTACAACCGCATCGCCCAAAAAACCCTTAAGAGCTCCAGTACCGTTAGTCGCCTCTTACGTACACCCACCGGAAGAAATGGGGTAGTGCTATTCTAAGTCGACACTACATAGCTAAAGGGGAATTTTAATATACACCAAAACAAAAGGTGAAAGAAATAAGGATGATAAAAAACGAGAAATCGGTTTATTATACTTCAATTAGGGATAATAATTCAATTGCAATTGAAAAGGTAATGACAATATAAAGTACTACCAACATTACATTGCTATTCTAAGCAAAGATTTTAGAATTTTGAGTTTTTATCTGTCATGAAATAAGCCATTACTTTGGAAAGCCAAGGTGGTAAAAAGAACCGTTATCAATGTCTATACGTCATAAATTATAAGAGCTATAATTCAGACAACCGTAAAAAAACTAGACGAATCAATATAACTGTGGCGACAAAAATTAAGATTTAAAAAAACATAAAAGACAAGTTTTAATCATTTAAAAACTACTTCTCAGACCGACTGTTAAGACATGTTCTAACTTGAATTCTTTTTCGATTAATATTAGCACACTTTAAAATGAAAAAGAAAAATATATCACCACATTTATATGTTAACTGCCCACAAAAAATATAGTTATCTCACAATGGTCATTAAAATTGTAACAATTTTCGAATTATGAGTATTTCGACCTTCGACCGGATGGACCGCGGTCAACTAATAATAGGTCTTTATAGTACCTAATCTAATTCATTATTGTTTATCTGATGGTTGTTCACAATATAATCAGATGCAATAAAAACACACGGGTCTCGTTGCGTGGGCTTGTTCAACTTCAATCACGACTTTAGGCAGGTTAATTAGCAACCTTCATTAAATTATTTAATTCAATACCTGCCTAATACTTTTTAATCTCGATTGCTTTACGAGCTATTGGAGAAAAGTTTGAAACGAGAAGTCAAGTTACGGACGGGTCATTTCGAATTTTATGCTTCTGGATCGCTTGCTAGAAATAAAAGTTAATCAGTCACCAAAGTTTTCTGTGTTACCTTTTTAAACAAAATCCTCGAACTAGCCAATAACTAGGCATTATTAACTTTGACAAAATTTAATTTAATTCGTTACAAAATGTGTCTTCAAAGCCAGGCAGCATCGCCCGTCGATAATTGGAAATCAATTCAAGTTGGAATGAAAATCGAAATCCCTTCCGCACACAATCAGTCGGCTTCGATATAATTAATACCAAACAGCAGATAGTTACGTAATATCCATTGAAATATCGCCCTAAATGATGGACGCCCTACAACGGGTCGGTGATCGCTCGGCCCTACGTAACCCACTCTATGCTATCCCAATTACGACCCTGAATTCGTGCGCTTAGTAGCCCGGATCATCTCGCCCTGTCGGACCCCGAGCGATACCGATACTCCGCTCAATATTATCTCATACGTCATCTCTTTCCAACTTTTAATTCACCACATTTTATTCCACGCTCATCTCACCACCAACTTTAATACCATAAACCAAACGAGGACCGATTCCAAGCGAAACACAATAGAAACAAAACAATACGAGACAATATATTTATGAGTAATAATCCCCACATGAGGAATTCATGTCAAAAACATTAAATAATACGAGACAACCCGAGATTATCATAATCGTTATTTCATTCAATCTGTCTTGTGAAAGCTAATTAATTTAGATCTAAAATCCGAAATATTTCATTGTTCTCTTGAACATTGAACCAAGAATTCTAAGTCAGTATAACTTTCGATGGATCACAAAATAAACAGAGCATACTCTTTGTTTTATTCCAGTAATACACTCGGCAAAGCCCATTTACTGAGGCGCAAAAAAACAGGATCGCATTTAGTTTGTAGAGCAGACGTTTGATAATTCGTACAAGGGGTCCTCAACTACTCAGCTGGAATAGACTTCTTAAGATTTCTCATCGCGTAGCGGAACCGTGAGCTTTTTGTAATCCTTTTAATTAATGAACGGACGAGCGGAACAATGGCGTTGGGAGACTCGGTGGTTTTCCTTCAAGACAATGCTCTGCAATCAGAAACGCGGGCTCAGCTGTGAGCCTCGTGATTCCCCGACATTCCTATACAGCCTCATTGCTGCAGCTACGACCATTTAAAAAAACAAGTCTGACAATAGTGAAATTTGCCTCCCGTCTAGCCGCTCGAAAATATGACAATCAGTCTTGAGACAGGGTACGGGCAAGTTTCAAATACGGCGTGAGTTGTTCAACAATATGATCTAAGTTAAGTAAACGTTGCGATAAGAGTAATGCTTTTAGTTTTCCCCAGCGTCCATGTAGGGCGCCATTTTGAGTTTTCTCTACACTTTCGGCAGTTTTTCGATAACGAATTGAGGCTTTCTCGATGATTGATACACATCGGTTGTTTTCTTACCCAATATTTTTTTCATCAAGTTTATGGCGGAGGGAAAACCAAAGATGTTACTCTATCAAATATGGGCGAGAAATCGAAATTGCGAATTATAAGTTGAATAAAATATCGAACAGCTATACCTATACTGCCAGATCATACTTGCCTACATCTATATAAAACATTAACGTGTATGTTTTTTCATTGTAACTATGATGGTACTCCATGTAATTTTATACTTACCTGATGATTCTATCTGATTGATACCGTTCCCTTTGATGGCTATCAGCATTACCGCGGCTCATAGTCAATTGTTCATTAAATTGCTTCAAGATTATTATTGTCAGAACGGAGCCGCACCTAATAAATAACAAAGAGCGAAGGCCGGTATAAATCCTAATGATGCCACAACCGGCGATTACCATCGTCCATTAAAAAAAAAACTAGAAAAAGTTACTCTGCCATATAAACGCGATATAGTAAATCAAGCAAAATATATTTTGGTTTAAACAATGACTTTGTAATAAATTGTATTATAAAAAGTGATTTTAATGTTAAACATAATCCATTAACTTACAATATTGGTAAACCAGATTGGCAGACAGAGGAAACTACAACAAAATTATATTATTTCTATATAACTCATTAGTCATTTCACTACTAGACTGTCTGAGCAAATCGAATAAACCAGAAGCACGCTCGAAAGGAACGAAACGTACTCCTAACCTCTATAAAGGTAAGTGCGCTTAATATTAATATGAAGCTAGACATTACGGAATGGACGTTATGCTCGACGACATGAAAATAACGTAGGTTCAGAAGCTGGACTAGACGTTACAGACAATATGCTTCGCTGAGCAAAGGAGTTACCTTTGACGAATATTTTCCATCTGAATATGTGGAATAAAGGCTACCTACGTTCGATCCTGCTAAAATTTCTGTAATAAATTCTCTTGTTCGAGCTTCTTAGTAGTATAATATCCAAACTGTTAAGTATACATATTTTGTTTCGTATTTCGCCGAATAATCCCATTAACTTAAAGTTGATAATTTAAAAAAGTAAAAAGCTACACAGAAGAGTTGGTTTCCTGCAATATAGCTCTCTTCAAACGTCCTTCAAAACCGGGACCGTTGAGTAAACATAAAACAGGAATAATTTGTGTGCTAAAAATAAATAAATTGGTTCCGTTTTTATAAGTTAATCTCGGCCAAACCGAAGGCATCGAGACGCGTGCATTCACTCATGCAAGTCAAGGCAAACCAGAGTCAGGTATACGAGTACACAAGTCTTGATCTTGTAATGTTTTTTACACTGCTATTATTACATGTCTCATTATAATTAGCCTAACGACTATTTGAACATCTCAGGCTGTAAACGTCGACATCATGACGTGCTTTGGACTTTTGAATTGATTTTTTTACTATTGTCGGTTCATAGTTTAAACTTAGCTGAAGTGGTTTAACGATTAGATTTAATGAGGCAAAAATGAGAATAATAATTGTAGTAAAAAACTTTCCTTGAATAAAATAAACGGTAGACTCAGCTGGCGAGATGTTATTCATGAACCAGGTAAAGAAATTTAAAGAATTATACATGTGGTTTATAAAGTTTGTTGTTTACGAGGATCAGCATTTTTCTATAGATAGGGACCCTTTAATAGTATACCAAAATCACTAGACCAAAATGGTAATGGGCGGAGCGAAGTGCCCATAAAACAGATGGCCGTTGGGGTCGATGTTTTCGAGTGGTGACCGAGTTGCAACCAACTAAAAATGAGGCTCAAGTTTTGAATGAAACATAAAACTATACAAGCTTTAATCTATGAGTAACAGATACTTCGGATCGACGTAAAAAGTTGTAACAGCAGCCAACTGAGACTTTAACTACAACAACCACCATAAACCATTACAAAGCTATAAAATCTTGGCTTCCAATTAGAACTGTTCCGCCATAATTAGAAGTCAGTGGTGTTGTGGTGATACCGACTTTACAACCGCCTGCCGTGCGAGCCTCAATCGATGGTTGTATTGAAAACACAAATTGGGTCAAAGAAACCGTATGGTAAAGCAATTACTTATCTGCAACGTGCAGCGTTATAATAAGTGACAGCTGTCATTTATACAGCCTTTTCACATTGTCAGACGCGATTGCTCCTGAACAATGCTAGAATTGAACTAAAAAGTGCTCGCTATACGAAATGTTATAGTCAATAAAAATTGAGTCGACGCGTATCGTTTATCCGTACGCGTTGATAATTTTGCATTTAAATTACTAGTGCGCGGCCACTGCTTTGCTATTTATAGAATAATGTGACTCATTAAGGGGACTTTTACCTGTTTTAAAATACGGAGCACACGTTTCGCTTAGTAATAGGATTAGTCATCGAAAAAAACGTTGCACTCTACGCTGTGCCAGATTACATTATCTCGCCGGTGTTACGTGTTATTGTAGTAGGCATAACATTACTAAATTTCGGTTCTAAAAGGCACGGGTTCGTCGGAAATCTAACTGTTGACACCTATTGAGTGCCACCTTAGTTGTTTAGAATCTAATAAGTGATTTGTATTCATCGCGAAGTAAATTCAATCCGTTCATTATCGCTCGCTCGAACGGACATTTAAAAAACTAGAAGCCGTAATGCCTCCGTGTTATGGATCTTGGAATGATGGACTGGTAATTGTGTCGTAAGTTACAATATTATATACAATAACTATGGCAACTATATATATGGTCTTCTAAACTAATACATACTTTGATTAGAATAAATCGCGTTAAGACAATAAGTCCGCCTTTGAGTACATAGACTGTTAACACTAATGATCTGTATCTATTTTGTAAAAAATACTGTCTCTTTTTGTATGCAATAAAGTGTTTAAGTAAATAAATAATACATAATAGACGGTAGCAAATATACAAAATCAATGGAAAGACTACAGCGCCAACCGCTTTCAAACTCGTGTGAGTCCGAGGCCTAACCCTCATTGAATAACAAAAATTGACACAGAAAACCGTCCCAGACGACACGTCTAATTTATAGTTCAAGTTTTCGACGTTCAGCCACTGAAGTTCGAGTGAAACTAGGTAATTACAAACGACATATGTGACTAAATAATGCGAACTTAATTTTCCCTAAATAATTAAAAATCCCATCCTTAACTTATCATAAAAACAATGAATACAACGCCAAAAACGTTCGGTGACTAATTATTTATAAGTAAAGGATGTAAGTTTGGCTTTAAAAGAGATTAGACTTGTTTCGTTGCTAAGCAAGAGTTCATCCACCTCTGCGATAAAAAATTGTGAATACACAAGCCTGTAAAAAGATACCAGGACCAGGAGATTATGTAAAAACACTGAACGAAGCTTAATGTAATTTTGTTAAAACCCGGTGGATCGGATTAACGAAATTCATTGTCCGCCACGGCATTATGAAGCGTTTTTTGAATTGCGCTTACCGAAAATTTATATGCAATAACACGATGGGTAGCCAAGTAGCTTTGGTCAAAAAGCTAGCGACAAGTCTTCCCAAAAGCCTTATAAAGTAAATGAGTATTTTTATGCCTTTCCATTCAGTTTAATAGTGGTGGTGGATATTATTATGACCAAAAAGAAGAGCGTGACTCTTGAAAATGCAACTGAGACTCATCGAGTACACGGATAGTTAATTTGAGTGGTGCTAACTCTCATCCGATCAAGTGTTCAGAGAAATCACCCATAACTACACATTTATAGAGCTTTCCAATTGGAGAATTTTGCAGATGGCAATCGCAATATTAAATGTGTACCTTTACCATGTCATGACTATGCAGAACTAATAGAGTAGAATTAACTTGTCACAGAGATACAATAACTAATTAAACACTGCAAACGCAAACAGAACACGTTTTGAATTCACAGAGCAATTTGCTAAGCATAAAATATGAAACGGCATCGGAAACCGAATAAACGGATAATGCTAATAAACATGCCACACAGCGCGACACGACGCGGCTAATGGCCACGAAGAGCATTTTAAAGATAAATCAGCCAATAACAAATATCTGATTGGAAACGATACCATGAAACGTAAAAATAACATAGTGACAGTCATAAACACCCGAGCACCAAGAACGAGAACCATTAAAGCCGTAAGATAAACAATTTCCGAAACAAACAAGAAAACTTGGTATATTTAGTAACTGGGTACTTGGATGATATGGCAATTTACGACGCACACCGAGCCGAGGGATGGCGGCAGACAGGCTGTCATATCTACCTCTCTATAAATCGTTATCGGGGAAATCGGAAGAGACAAGATAGAACGACATGACGTTACGGTTTATATCATCGCATGTTCACACTTGACGTTCCAAGTATCGGACTGGTCAGGGCAAACCGAGGACCCGCGGAACGCCGACATTGAAAGGGCGTTAATTAAATAAAACCCTTCCTTCACAACGGACAAAGAAAAACATAATCACATTACAGAGATTGGTTTTCGGGCAGAACGAAAAATCAGTGACCCAAATATTTCCATCCTTTTCCAGTTAATTCACATATAAAACAAGTTCTCTGTGAAAAGACATATAAAAGGAAAGCAATAACATTAACAAAAGGTTGGCGTAAAAAATTGTTGGAGATTTCGTTTTTGTGCAAAAAACTTGTCATTCGAAGGCATGGCACAGTTCGAAGGAAACAATATGGTCGTACAAATGTTGTAAAGTATACGGTATACAATGTAAACGAAAGAAGGTTGGTAATAAATTAGAGAAGCGCGTCGAGCGGTGTGATAGCAAAGTGATGGTGCATTCTTAGCTCGGAATTGCTGATGTCATTAGACTGATAGATCACGTCAAGGCCAGACGGTTGATAAAAAAAGTATAATGCAGCTTGCATCAGCCGTTGCAAGGTCACCTCTGTCGAGTGTTAAATTTTATTGGAAAATTACTCGGAGAGTTGGTACGGAGGCACATCTGAGCCGTGGCGGTTGCGCTAGAGTATGAGCACCTAGGGCATTATGTAAATTGGCAATAAACAGCGCGCTGTGCCGCTCCGCAGGGATGGGGGCCGGTGTCGGCTGAAATGAAAATCTATCTGGAATCTTGTTACAGTTATGTAATCTTCATATTTATATTTTGTATACTATTGAGCTATCCAAATAGGAACGTGGCGGTGATAGCAAAGATAAGGTAGATAAGGATTGTTAAAGTAGTGTTTGAAATGCATTGATTGTGTCTGAATGGTGTCAGTGGCCGTCTGCGGGTCTCATGACGTGTCGCTCCGACCCACAGCGCCGGTGACACCCCACCTCACGTCGCACTTCACCCGACAGCGCCCGCTCTATGAATAATAACCTTGTCTACAATGACTGCATGTAGAATGTATAATTGCACTCCGCGTTTGAATTTATAATCACATTTACATTTGTTTAGCCAATCTACGGTAAAATATTGTAGGTCAATCTATTGTTGCGCTCGGCGCGGAATGACGTTTCGTTTCCATCTAAACGCACATTGTTTTCGTAATTCACAATAACAGCTATCATTATTCATTTCTCCATCGCTCCGCCAGAGACGCTCTCGCCTTTCACCTGGCCTAATGGTTAGAACAATTTTAGTTTGACAAAAAGGAATGGAATCGTCTCATCTATGTCCAAAAAGACATTAATCACTAGTTATGAATACTAAATTGTTGAATCTGGTATTTCATGTATAAATGGGCGCTCGCTTCTGCTTGTTTATATCTGGATATTTGATATTCAATAAATTTGACGTCGACTTTTAGGTTGTTGTGAGGGTAATTTATTTGGAAAGTTTTACCATTTTGAATGTAGTTGAGCAATATTTTGCGGTATCAGACACAATAGCCTATCCATCTATAATAAGCACACAAAGGCTGGTCTATATTGCTTTGTAGCCGCATAACCGCACCGTCTAAGCCTCTGGTTTATAGGTGGGTACTGTAAAGGTAGTATTAGGTACTTCTGATAAGCTGGGCTGATGTGCCACCACTAACCACTATCCTTAACAATATTCTAAGCGACCACTATTCTTGTAAACGAACGATCATTGTAAGTAGGTGATAAAAAAAAACAAAAATATACTGTCGAATTGAGAGCACTCCTTTTTTTGAAGTCGGTTAAAAAATAGTTGTCCCTATATATAAATCTGTACGCTGAACAGTTTTAGCAAGATGTAAATGAATATTCAATGAATACTAATTAAAAGGCAGCGTTTGCGGTGAAATGGTCTCAACCCAAAATAGTATTAAGAGATAATAAAACAAACTGACTTCGGTCTAGGCCCATATAAATATTCATAGATCCAATCCTAGACTAAGAAAATTGGCTAACATCTACGATCTCGATCACTGGAATGATCCAGCGTAATTCTCATTCAAGGTGACATTGGCGTGGTTATCGCACGTGCAATTGCATCTGAGCGCAGTCGAGATACGTCACAGTGTAGTGTGGGATGGTGGAACGCGGTAGGCAGAGGGACTAAAGCGGGTGTGTGAGCGTATGACGTAATGAATGGTGTAGTGTGGAGCGGGGCTGCTGCCAAATGGGTTAGTCGAGCGACGTCAACGCCCCACCCCGGGCTGACAGCATGCACTGTTTCCCTTGACGAGCGCGGCAAGGTCACGCCGCCAGCCGCCACGCTGCACCACGGCACGCGCCGGCCGCGACTCAATCAACCCGGCTCGCCCGCGCGACCGCTCCCCTCGGTAAAAAATGCACTCGCCCCCAGACAATACTCCCAAAAAATAACAAACATCCACTAACCTGTTCTTTTCCAACTCGTTATGAGTGGTCCTGGAACAGAAAAACATACAATTTGTAACCGTCCGCGGCGTCACTAATTTCACATAACGAGTGAAACTTCCACAACATAATTTGATCACGTATACACTGCACTATTGTAGCACTAGCGATGCAAGGCAGAGAGATCCACTCACCTGCTGCCTTGGGATTTCTTCGTCTTGGGCCGTCTTCCGCCGATGCGGCCCTCCTCGTAGATCGGTAAACTCGACGCGTATCCGTGTTCAGACTCTGCAACAAAAAACACTACGATACCGTCAGAATCAGCTGATTATCGAAAGCATAAATAGTCGGGGGCCATGTTGACGTGTGCGAGTGCATTCGATTGACAAGTCAAACAAAGAAATTTCAACTCACCTCTATCTCGCCTTTCAATAACTTCAGCCGCTAGGATGAGATCAGCAATACTCATTATTATCGCTTCCTTGAAACAACACAGGTATCCACAAACGGAACTCGACTTTTATTCGATTAACTATAAATAAAAAGTGTTTGCCGCGGCGAAACTCACGACTGCACGCACTGAACGTCAAAAACACACTAGGCGAGCAAATGTATCGGGACGCGGCCGGAGCGCGCTCGTGATTCGTCGGCCGCGCTCGTGGCCGGATCGTACAGCCAATCACACGGTGCAGTTTCCTACAATAAATACCTGGGTCAATCACGTGAACTTCATGTTTCCAAACAAAACATTTTTTTTCTACAGATAGTTACAGAGCTGGATGGCTAGGCTAGTTTTTGCTATGAACAAGTCTTTAATAGAAGTGGGTTACAATTAGTAATCACTTGTAGTAGTCGATTAGTAACCTTAGTTATTAGATCTAACATCATAGGTCATAGAAACTGGGTTTTATATCGTACACCGGCGAACGGCATGTTTCATTAGAGGTTATGTCATGATGTTTGTGTTTTTAAAGAGTGTGAAAGTATAAAACAAAGCGGGTGGTAAGTAAGACATGTTTTGTTCGTAATATCGTAGTTACAATGGTATTTCTAGCTAAATACGTTCCCCCGGCATTTTGAAGTACCTTTCATTGTGCAATGCGTTTGAAGGGTCATGACTTCCCCCAATTCCATTGCAACCAAATGCTATTACAAAAAGTATTAGATGCAGAGTTAGAAGTACTGGTAATAGCAGTAAAAACGTTGATTAAATTCTGTTGTTATTGTTATTTAAAATTTAATATAACTCTGCTATAGTGATTACAATTACAACGCGTTCGAACGTAGTGATTTGGGCCTTGGATTATTCCTTTGAGAGTAAAATCAAAGTAATAATAATCATTTGATCGAACCAAATTCTAGTAGTACTTAGAGTCGAAATTCTCCACTGCTTATTGTAATGTGCTGTATTTATTCGACGTCACGTTTGATTTGATGCACAAAAGTTTACTGAATTGCGCTACTCTCAACAACTTTTCGATGTGACAATAATTAGAGTAGTTTTAAGATGGATGATATTAAATAAAAGTTTATTTTATTTACATTGTTATGATTTTTGTGTTGCATATGCCTTAAATGTTTTGCTGTCTATTTTTCCAAACAAAATAATACTAAGAATTTGACAGGGGGTGAATGTTATACCATTACATGTTGTTACAATCCAAACAAACAAAATGTCTGTAAAATATTGTGTCTTGGGACTAACAAAAACCTCAAAAATTTCAACGTTCAAGCCGTATATCCCCGAAGGGGCTGGCAGAGGTGACCACGTGACATTGTCAACTTGTGTTCAGAGTACACACGTTTTGCTTGGACAGTGTACTCACGTGATAGGGGTCAGGCCTATCGTCGTTTTGTACGATTACACTGTCACATGACAAGGACAAAGAGAACATCGTGGGTTTCCTCACGATGTTTTCTCTCACCGTTAACAACCATGATGAATTAACCACACTTATGTCTTTAGAAAAGACAAATTGGTGTAGGCCCGACCCGGTCTTAGAACTCTAGTGTTGATGAGGATTCCTCTTCCTCAAAATGAGGAATTTCCTCATATTTTTGAGGTTCCTCATCCTCTTCCTCTTTCTCAAATTTTGACTTCATAAAATCCTCTTCCTCATATTTTGAAAGGAATTTAAGAGGAATGACAGTTATAAGTTTTGTTGAAACAAAATGTGTGTGATAGAAAGCCAGACAGAGAGAGAGAGAGAGAGAGAGAGAGAGAAGCCTCGCCGTATTAAATAGTTAAAGGAAGACAGAGATGAAAACATATAAACAAGTTCAATACTGGCGTAATTTGCGTAATATTACTTGTTCTTTTATTTCTCTTCAGCATCCTCTTCCTCATCCTCATCCTCTTCCTCTTGGTCTACCAGATTCCTCATCCTCTTCCTCAAAATTGATTTAGGAAAATTCCTCATCCTCTTCCTCATAACAAGTTCCTCAACAACCCTATTTAACTCTCATCGTCTGCACGATAAGCGGTGTTCTACCCACTGAGCTATAACGCTTGCTATAATTAGAAATAAGGCTGTCTATGTAGTAGCAGACATTATTTTAAAAAATGCTGCTGTATTTTATTCATATATTGATATTATATACCTTTATTATGTATATGTCGTGGCCATATCGTAGATTTGAACACATCGTGAAATGATCGATCATTTCATGAAATAGTCACATTTCATGATGTGGCCAACTTAATTTGACCAGATCATAAAATCGTAAACGTTTCACGATTTAATCATCCACGCTTGGCCAGATCGTAGAATAGGGCGACCTGTGTAATGCGATCCAAACTCAACGGTTTTTTAACATATTGCTCAGTTTTTTCGTAATTTGCAAAGTACTCGAGAACCTTTTCGTCGAAAACTCTTTTGCAATCAATTTCTTCTTCGCTTAATAGCGAATAATTAACTTTTTTACTGCGAGAAATAACATTTTTGACAGTGGCCGCCATCTTCACACATAAACAAAGCGTTTTCAGCGCCTCTACCGGTAATTAATGTGACTACTTTACGATATGACCAAATAATCTTAACCATTTCATGAAGAGGCCGCGCGTTTAGTTGGCCATATCGAAAAACGATTTCTTATCATTGATCTGCCCAAACCACATCACGATGTGGCCAATAAACAGTTGAACATTTCATGAAATACGACTCTTTCATGAAATGATCGATCATTTCACGATGTGTTCAAATCTACGATATGGCCACGACATATACTTTGCATATCAATTAGTTAATAACAGTTAATCATTATGATTGAACGTTAACAATTTATTATTTTAAATTTATAAAAGTTTTTATTCGTAATGTAGGTTAAGTTGTTAGAAATTATTGTTATTACGAGTAGCATAGTAATGCATAATAAATATCAGAATTTTGTAACCAGTAATGAATTTGAGTTAAATACACTTGCTTTTGAGTTCCAGGTGGCGAGAGGCAATATCAAGATGATGATAAATCGATAAACAATGCGTGGTTTTTCTTAACCAATGTGTTTTCGCTCTTTTTATCCTAAATTTATATAGATAATTTAGGATTTAGGATTATGAATTTATATGATAAGTTAACTTATAATTAACCAAAAAAAACTCCAAATTATTACGCAATTAATAATAATAACGGTTAGTGACATCATCATCTGTGGCAACATGCTGAGCCAGTGACCAATTCACTGCATAGGGCTTCTTTTCTATGTTTAATTTTTTTACTTTTTTTTTGTTATTATTGTTTATCACTATGTTTATTTTTTATTTGTTGTGTATTTCCCTGTGCACTGAATAAAGCATACAGAGACACCATGTTGCATATGCACATGCAATACGCAATGCAAACGTTAAATTATACCGAAGACAGAGGACGCACTCCTCCTAAATAATAATAAGATTGCTAATCTGCAATTGTGCTTAGGACTCGTGGTCTATGTAAAAGCCTTTGAATCGATGGTTGATAGGCTAAATATAACAAGCATTTGAATCCATGGGACGATAGGCTATGCTTCAATCTTAGCAGGGGTGCTTAGCATATTTACTACTGATACATCAAGTAGATGGAAGTGTTTGTATTAAAACACAATACATACATACATATATAAAAACATATACTCACGGCTATAAATCCCTAGAAGGGGTAGCCAGAGCTAAGGAATTAGAAATTCCTCAGCCACCTTTGGAAATTTGAGTGGGGTAAAGATGGTAAAGTAAAGGTTGTTGGTGATGGGTCTCCAACCGCATCGCCCAAAAATCTCTTAAAAGCCCCAATACCGTTAGTCGCCTCTTACGTAACCCATCGGTAGAAACGGGGTAGTGCTATTCTAAGCCGACACTACACGGCATTTAATTTAAAACACAATGTCGGTTCGTCGGTTCGTACCACAATACAAATTCCATATAATTGCAGTGCGCAGTGAGACAGGGAGATGTCGATGACAGCCGTGGCCGAGTGGATAAGTGACTAGCTTCTCGGTCCGGAGGTTGCGGGTTCGATCCCCGTTGAGGGCAACATTTATGTGATGAGCATAAATGATTGCTTCTTAGTCTTGGATGTTATTTATATGTGTATTAAATATATCATTGAGTCACTATCCCATAATACAAGTTATACTTAGTTTGGGGCTAACTTGATCTGTTTATAATATGCCCGTATATATTTATTTATTTTTATTTTATTTTGGAAATTAAGATATCTTTATCTGGATTTGGAAGGACTCGGAATCAAGATAAATGACGAATACAGTATGTGTGTATAGTACAGACCGTACAGATAGTATGGATAGACCTCCCACAAATAGGTCAGAGCAGCAGGGCTAGCACGAGCCGTGTTTAAACTAGTTATCGCGTGGGTTAAAGCAACCATCTCTTACGCACTTACTTAGTATCGTATACTGTCATCTCGTTCTAACCGATATCGTGTCGATAAAATAGCGCTCGTGCTTGCCCTTCTGAAAAGCGAAGCTATCTGCTTGTTGTGGATAGAACCTTAGATAAAAATAAAAGAAGAAGATGCGGCAACCTCTGCCCGCGCGTGGTCCTACTAAACTGAGTACAATGTACTTGGTTTGCTTCAGTCGAGTTTAGTCCGCTACGATACTTCAAGTCGACGAGCTGACATAATCTTTGACATCGAAATTAAAATTTTCATACAATTCGCGCTTAAAATGCCTGGCTGTGCCTTTATTCAGTGCACAAATCATTCAAGGCGTAAAAACAAATCACAGGGAATCACGTTTCATGCGTAAATACACCAAAAATATATTTACAAGCAAAATATTATTAATTTCGGCCATTTTATCCTTGAAATCTGACATGTTTAAGTGACAGAGACAGACTATACGAGCCCATCGCTCTATCTTTATCTTTGCGTCATGTCGTGTGTGTTCGTATCAGTTCGTATGGATGTAGTGCGGTGTTGTGATAAACCGATAAGGCCCATATTTAGTTGACAATTTGTACGCTCACGCCGCATCTTCTTCTTTTATTTTTATCTAAGGATAGAACGAGCTTTGCACCTTTTTGTCTGTTATTTGATATTGTTGAACTTATATTTTAATTATTGTCTGCCTTCCATACGTATTCTATGCTCATGTACTCTGTGGTGTTCTCCTTTTTTATTAATATATATTCTCTATCATTCCGTGGTACAACGAGTGTTCTCATTTCTAATCCCTGATTTATTGATTAAGTCATCAGGTTATGAGGCCCAGTTAAGCCCAAGTTGTAAAGAAAGTGTCAGCAGAGTTAATTATACGCATAAAACGGGATTACAAACAGTTTCGAGCGAATTGGTAGTGTACCGGTATAACCTAAAAACCGCGTGTCTCACAGTTTTATCAAATCATCATGGCGAGTAGCAATCCTCTGGCATTTATAGAAAAATTAACAGGCCGAGAAAATTACAGTACCTGGCTGTTTGCTGTTAAAACATACCTTCAACATGAAGAGCTTTGGGAATGTATTGAAAATCCCAACGACGAACCAATTGACAAGAAAAAAGACACAAAAGCAAAATCGAAAATCATTTTACTTGTCGATAGTACCAACTTCGTACATATCCAAGAGGCAGAAACAGCCAAAGAAGTGTGGGAGAACCTGTCCCGCGCTTTCGACGACTCGGGGCTTACACGCAGAGTTGGCCTACTACGTGATCTCTGTACAACTACACTCTCTAGTTGCCAAAATATAGATGAATACGTGAGCAAAATAATGTCTACAGCGCACAAACTCCGAAATATAGGATTCAAAGATGATGATGAGTGGCTTGGAACACTTTTACTCTCCGGGTTACCTGAACATTATAAACCAATGATCCTTGCTATAGAAAGCTCAGGGATGAAAATAAGTGCAGACTCAGTTAAAACTAAATTGCTCCAAGAAGTTAAATCTGAAAACAGTAACTCTGCTTTTACATCTGCTCATGGTTATCAAACTAAGAATGTGAAAAAGAAGTTAAACAAAGGTCCTAGATGTTTTCAGTGTAATAAATATGGACACAAAAGTCCAGAATGCAGGTCTAAACCGAAAGAAAAGGTTGCTAAATCAAATAGTTCATATGCTGCCGCATTTGTCACTCCATTTGACAACAACAGCTCTGCATGGTTCATTGATTCTGGCGCAACCATGCACATGACGAGACACCGAAACCTTCTCCAAAATCAACAGTCACCACCTATTGAGCAAATAAAAGTTGCTAATAACAAAACACTCTCAGTAAGTTGCTCTGGTGATGTAACCTTGAATACATTGAATCGAGAAAATCATACAAATACAATTCTATTTAAAAATGTCTTGTATGTACCAGAACTTGCAGTGAATTTAATATCTGTACATCAAATTACAGAAAATGGTGGTCAAGTTAAATTTGATTCTAAAGGTCAAGGTGTTATACTGAACCAACTAAATGTTATTGTAGCAACAGCAACAAAAATTAACAACATGTACCGGCTTAATATTAATACTGATTATGCATGCATGTCTGATGTTAAACAAGATGATGTATATTTATGGCATCAAAGAATGGGTCATTTGCACTTTGACACTTTAAAGAAATTAAAAGAATGTTCAGAAGGAATAACATTATCTGATAAAGAAGTGAATGTAACTTGTATTACATGTAAAGAGGGCAAACAAACAAGATTGCCTTTCAAGAGTCAAGGATCACATTCTTCAAAGCTATTGGAACTGGTGCATTCTGACTTGTGTGGCCCCATGGAAACACAGTCATTAGGAGGGGCTAAATACTTCTTAACATTTTTGGATGATTATTCCAAAAAAGTCGATGTGTACATTTTGAATAATAAAACAGAGGTATTGTCAAAATTCAAAGAGTTCAAAACAGAAGCTGAAAATCAAACTGATTGTAAACTCAAATGTATTCGGACTGACAATGGCCTAGAATATGTCAACAAACCATTCACTGACTTCCTATTAAGTGCTGGAATAAGACATCAAACATCAACACCTTATACTCCAGAACAAAATGGAGCTGCAGAGAGGCTTAATAGAACACTAGTTGAGAAAGCAAGGTGTATGATACTGAATGCTGGCTTGGCAAAGTTTTTCTGGGCTGAGGCTATAAAAACTGCTGCATATATCATTAACAGATCTCCAACTAGAACCTTGTCATTTAAAACTCCAGAAGAGGTTTGGTCTGGTCATAAACCAAATTTAAGTCATATGAAAGTGTTTGGGTGTGAAGCTATGGTCCACTTGCCAAAAGTAAAACGCAAAAAGTGGGATCCAAAAGCACAAAAGATGATTTTTATTGGTTATTGCGAAAACACAAAAGGATACAGGTTCATAATACCAAATACTAAAAATGTTATTAAGAGCAGGGATGCTGTATTTCTAGAATCCACTGTGAAGAGAAACTATGCAGCTTTGGAATTGTCTGAAACAGAAAATAAAACATCTGATATGCATTCCAAAAGAAATGAAGAAAGTTTAATTTCAAATGAGTCTAATGAAGAAAGCAGAAAAGAATCATATAGCTCAGATAGCTCATACAATACTGTTAAAAATAACTCAGATTCAGATGAATACTTACCCGATGGTGAGGTTGATATTCCGTTCCGAAGCACCATAACATTGAGACCTAGGAATAAAAATAAAGAACAAACTTACCTTTGCTATGATGAATGCTTAGCACTTGAACAAGTCCCTGAAACATACAGAGAAGCTATTTCTGGTGAAAATGCTGAAAAATGGAAAAAGTCTATCGAAGAGGAACTCGAAGCCCATAGAAGAAATGGTACATGGACATTGGTAAACAAACCAGAAAAAAACAAACATCATTGGCTCTAAATGGGTTTTCAGAGTCAAAGATCAACCAACAGGTCCCCGCTTCAAGTCCAGATTATGTGCTAAAGGTTATGCACAAGCCAAAGGTATAGACTACAAAGAAACATTTTCGCCCACTGTCAGGTATGATTCAATTCGTTTATTGTTATCTCTAGCCGCTCAAAATGGTTATGATATTCTACAACTTGATATTAAAACTGCTTTTCTGTATGGGGAACTGCAAGAAAACATATATATGTATCCCCCTAAAGGTCTAATATATGAACCAAATAAAGTATGTAAATTAATAAAGTCACTGTATGGTCTCAAACAAGCACCAAGGTGCTGGAATACTAAATTTAATTCTGTACTTCAGAAATTTGGTTTCATAAATAGTAAATCAGATCAATGTGTCTATGTGGCAAATGTAAAAGGAATAAAGTGTTATTTCTGTATGTATGTGGATGATGGGCTCCTATTTTCAAAATCAAAGTCTGTGTTGCAATCTGTAACAAATGATTTGAAAACAATATTTGATATGACAATATGCCCACCTGGAAATTTTGTTGGAATGGACATTCAAGTTTCTGACAAATACATCTTTATACATCAATCTAAATATATTAAACAGCTATTAAATAAATTTAATATGGAAAATGCCAACCCCAATAGTGTTCCAGTTGATCCTCATTCAAAGCTAGAGAAAAGTGAGCACCAGCCTGACATGAATCTTCCTTACCGAGAAGCAGTTGGTTCTCTGATGCATGTTGCTATAGTAAGTCGACCAGACATAATGTTTGCTGTAAGCTTGGTAAGTAGATTTTTGAACTGCTATAATGAATCTCACTGGAAAGCTGTTAAGAAAATTCTACAGTATCTGAAAGACACTGTTAATTTGGGTCTATGCTACCTATCAGCATCAAAATCTTCAGAGCTAGTTGGATACAGTGATGCTGATTATGCCAATGACATAACAACTAGAAGGTCAACAACTGGGTACATATTTATTAAAAATGGAGCTGCTGTGACATGGTCTAGTCAGAGGCAACACACTGTTGCTCTGTCTACTACAGAGGCCGAGTTTATGGCAGCCTGTGCTGCCACCAAAGAAGCTATTTGGATCAAACAATTGTTATTTGACCTGGGTGAATTAAATCAACAAACCATAGTAGTAAATATTGACAATCAAAGTGCGATAAGTGTGATTAAAAACATAAACTTTCATAAGAGGTGTAAACATATAGACACTAAATATCATTTCATTAAAGAAAAGTATTATGCCAAAGTTATTGATTTAAATTATGTTTCATCAAATAATCAGCTTGCTGACTTTCTAACAAAGGCTTTACCGAGAGTTAAATTTCACTATCTAAGAAATGAAATAGGAATGTTGTCAATTGATATGTTATGTAACATTTAATTTAATTTGTGTGTCTTATGTTGTTACTTTGTAATTAATTTAGAACATGGAAGGCTACAATTTGGCAGGAGTGTTGAACTTATATTTAAATAGTCTGCCTTCCATACGTATTCTATGCTCATGTACTCTGTGGTGTTCTCCTTTTTCTATACTTATAATAAATCTGTAGAGAGGTCAATTCTGTACATGAAATATATTTTCAAAATAACTATCAGGTGGTGATTAGGGATCGATACTGATGCCAAAAATGCAATCAGTAAAATTTTTGTCTGTCTGTCTGTCTGTCTGTCTGTCTGTCTGTCGGTTTGTATGTTCCTTATGGAAACAAAAACTACTCGACGGATTTTAACCAAACTGGGTACAATTCTTCTCCATACTCCTGGGCAGGTTTTTGTATACTTTTCAGCAGAGTAGTAAAGGGGAATTTTGGGAAATTTTGGGAAAACGGGAGAAGTTACTACATTTTTTAAGCTTCCGTCACGTGTGCAGCCTTAATGGTTAAACTTACATAGAAATCATGTATGACGGAAATATTCTTCATAAAATTATCTAAAAAAAAATCCCCAACAGTTTATGTCTATCTTTTACGGTAAAGAATCATAGAAATCGGTAAAGAAACACCGAAATTATACATAAAATAAGCCATCGCGCCCGTGACGAAAACCGAATCGTTACTAATTTACATATAACATACTAGATGGCGCCAGTAGTTGCATCCTACAACACGTAATGATTTATTTTTTAGATTGTTATAAATACTTCATAGCGTTTTAATCCAAAATTTGCTATTAAACGGAAATACTGAACCGTTCATTAAAGCGCATTAAAAATCACCAAACTACACTGTTTAGGGAGTGCTATAAATTTAATAAATTGAAAACATTGCGCTGAATTTCACAATGCTTAAGCAGTGACTGAAGAAAGAAACCTCAGATATTTAAAAAACAACGCTACCCGTGCGAAGCTGGGACGATCCACTAGTATTAATATATATTCTCTATCATTCCGTGGTACAACGAGTGTTCTCATTTCTAATCCCTGATTTATTGATTAAGTCATCAGATATCATTGTCGTTTTTTTTTGTTACTTTATTTTCTTGTATTGTTGTATTTTAAGAGACAAATAAAAACATTTATTATTATTATTATGGGCATGACTTTTAGTTCCTCGCCTCTCCCATGGCCGAAAAAGAAAATATAAATTTTAAATGGGAGAGGCGGTACTCCCCGACAAAAGAACAGTCGGTCGGGGTCAGGGAGTCAGGTTCAAGAACCGACCGACGATCAGAGCCGTATCGAGCAGCACCGCTTTCTGCATTTGTGCTGGAACCGACACGCCACAGAAATCCAAGACTTTCACGAGACCCTCGTCATGAGGGATAGTGACATCCACTAGAAATACCCTCGACTGCGACCGATCCCATACCACTATATCAGGCTTATTCGCTAGAATAGTCCTGTCCGTGATAACAGATCGGTCCCAATAGATTTTGGCACGGTCGTTTTTTAGGATTGGGTCCGGCAGATACTTGTAATACGGCAGCCTCTGTTGCAAGAGTCCGTATTTTAGAGCGAGCTCCTGATGCAGGATTTTGGCTGCTTGGTTGTGTCTGTGCAAGTACTCAGTGTTAGCAAGAGCCGAACAACCGGAAACAACATGCCTTAGTGACTCTCCGGGACGGCCACATGCTCGACAAACGTCTGTGGTACCGTCCTTTAGGATGTATTTCCGATAGTTCCGCGTCTTGATAACCTGGTCTTGTATTGCACAGACAAAACCTTCGGTTTCCCCAAAGAGGTCCCCGAAACGCAGCCAATGCAGGGAGGCTTTACGGTCCACGAAAGGTTCGTGAAGTACCTTGTAAAACCTCCCGTGCAGCTCCTTCTTTTTCCATACAGACTCCCGATCAGAGGTTCTAAGTACCTCCGGGGTTCGCCAATCCTGTGAGGCCAACGATAAGAGAGTCAGCCCTTTATCACTAGCGACCACCTCTCCCCGAATACTATCATCCGCCATCGTCAAAAAATAGTTTCTGAGGTTGCATACCTCGCGGTTGTGCATGGTTTTGGCACTCAAGAGGCCTCGACCACTACACATCCGCGGGATATACAATCTCATAACCGACGATCTCGGATGATGCATTCGATGAGAGGTCATCGTCGTGCGGATTCGTCTGTCCAGAGCGTCTAGTTCGGACTGAGTCCATCTGAGCACGCCAAACGTGTACATCAGTACAGGCATGACCCAGGAGTTAATGGCTCGGATCTTATTTATCTTATTAACGCCTGACAAGTAGCTATTAAGCACACTTTTCAGGCGTTCATAAAACTCCTCGTAAACACCCTGTTTCACGCCTGCCACCTTCACACCGATGGTTTGTGACATGCCCAGATACCGGTATGTTTCAGCATCGGAGAGTGCCCTCAAATGATTGGTGCCGACATCGACACCATCAGAGTGCACGACATGCCCCTTCTCGACATGAATGACCGCACACTTATCGACCCCGAGCTCCATCTTGACGGAACCACTGAAATCATTAGTGATCGTCAGTAGCTCCGCCAATCTCTGTCAGCCGTGGGGGCGTAAAGCTTCAGGTCATCCATGTAAAGGAGATAAGGCAAGCGTGGTCCATCTCTCCGAAACTGAAAGCCTGTCCCTGAATTCTCCAAGAGTGTACTTAGAGGATTCAGGGCCAAGCAAAACCAAACCGGACTCAGGCAATCGCCCTGGAAAATCCCTCGCCTTATATCAATTTGGTCATCCGCGTCCGTCATCTGACCGTCTAAACTCAGGATCGTTCTCCAGCACCCCATACACTGCCCGAGGAAGTGGCGAACTGTACTTTCAATTTTGTACAGCTCGAGGACCCTCATGAGCCATGAATGAGGTACCGAATCGAACGCCTTCCTGTAGTCTATCCAGCCAGCGGAGAAGTTCCGACGGTTGCGTTTGACCAGTTGGCCTACGATCGCGTCGATGAGGAGCAGCTCCTTGCTACCGCGACTACCGCTCCAGTTCTGATCTCCAGAGATCACATTGTTATCAACAATGTGTTGAGTAATCTTGGAGCTCAGAACGGATGTCAAGGTCTTGTAAATTGTACAAGGACAAGTAATGGGGTGGTATTGTGATGGATCCGCGGTAGCATCGCTCTTTGGAGCTAAATGAGTGACCCCAGTAGTTAAGAAGTTCGGGAGCGTCCCACTCTCGAGGGCGCTTTGGAACTGACGGGCGAGAGTAGCGTGACAGCGCGTGAACCCCTTCAACCAGTAATGGTGCATTCCGTCCGGCCCCGGACATTTCCAGTTCGGAGCCTTACGGATCGCAGCCACCACATCCTCCTCGGATATGTTGACGGGGTTCAGAGGCGCTATGGATTCGCACGCTCCCTCGACCGCCTCGCACCATCGGCCCTCTTCGTGATTAACAGGCAGCGACCAAAGCCCACGCCAAAAGGCAACTACATCGGCTTTTTCCGGTCGCTGACCTGTCGAAACCACATCGGGACGCTCCAACCCCAAGCAGCGATCTTCTGCTTCAGATCATCGATGCGCTCCACCAGTCTACAGGCAGGCAGGCAGTCAAAGACATTCTCACCAGGGAATGCCTCCCTGACGAAGCGCACCACCCTCGGCCTATTGTTGCCTGATCTGAAGCTGGTCAGTTTGCCGATGAGGACCCTGGCCCTTGTGGTACGGCTTTCAATCCGCCTCATCCAGGCTGGTCTAGTTCTAGTCCTGGGACTAGTACTGCCAGCCTGGCGGGAGCCACCAGCTCTTGTTGGCGGCATCCTGACGCCGACAAATTGACAAACTGTCATTGCGGCGCCAAAGAGAATTTATTTATTTATTTATTTATTTGTCATGAAATATAGTTTTTACAGGTAGTGAATTGAATCCGTATCCCAAAGGTCCATGCTGCTCTCTAAAAATGAGGGCAGCATGTTATTGATGGCCTCAACGACATCCCGAACCTTGATGCTGAGAGGAACTCGGGGCAGCCTTGGCCTCCTTTCGAGAGGCACTTGGCGATATTCCAGGTTCGTCTCTTCGAGTGCACTCCTCACCAAATCCAAATCCAGGGAGACTGTTCCCCAATCGCTTTCCGCACCACCCACATCCGGCAGGTTAGCAATTGGCTCCCTCCGTACTTCCCGTTCAGGGACTGGAGGGAGAACCTGCAAAGGTGGCTCTTCGTCTAGCGGGGGAACAGCCTCGCGTTGCAATTGTTCGAGTTCGGTAGTGCTAAAAAGTTCTGAGCGCTGTATGTACCGAACTCGATCCGCCAGGTTTTGTTCTGTGACGGTCAAATTGGGCTCCAGCCGCAGAAATTCGCGGTACATTGCTGCCCGATAACCCGTCCGTCCAGTTCTTGAACCCGAGGCCCTAATATAGGCCCGCATGGCATTTCTATTCATTTCGACCGTCCATGCCATGTGGCGCCTTGTTTCACCAGCGGCGGGCACCGACTGCTCGGACTGAGTTGCCGCAGTCCCAACCGATGCCAAGCCATCTGGTGGCTGAGGTGGTCGCGCAGACCGGCCAGGTGGTCGGGCCGGTCTGCGGTGGCTGGGGGACCGCATGCTGCCACGTCCAGCCCCAGCTCCAGACGTGCCCCTTCGATCACCCAAGGGAAGCGGCCCTATACGCTCATCATTATCCCTTGTACTCATCATTATGATGAGCGAAGATTCACCCGGGGTTTCACTCACTTGCCCCGGGGAGACCGTAGTCACCCTATTCAGCGCTGCGACCAGTTTGTAGACACGGTCAACACCTACAAACTCAAGCGCAGACTATTTGCAAAGCCGGAATGGCAAACATATCATCCTGCCATTCCAACAATGGGCGGTGGGGTCGTCACATCCCTACGCCTTTTATATTATTATTATTATAAATTTGGCCATTGACTTGATAAAAGTTATAGGAAGTCCCTGGATTAGGACAGCTCAGAGCCTTATGGAAATCTTTGAGTTCTTCTCTTGAAGTTCAGATGAACGCAAACTTAAGGATCGTAACCACAGATTCATATATTCATGCCTAAAGGGTAATGAAAGAAAGTATATTGAGTTAAGCTGGCTTAAGGTATTGGGGCCACTTAAGTGGCAAATAACAAAGTATCTCCCCAGTTACCCAAATACACTCTTAATTGACTCATATAAACCTGAAAAAATATTATAGAGTTAATTTAAGGTGAATGCAAAAAATATGACTACAATACATACATCCATATATAAAAACATATACTCACGGCTATAAATCCCTAGAAGAGGTAGCCAGAGCTAAGGAATTAGAAATTCCTCAGCAACTTTTTGAAATGTGAGTGGGGAAAAGATGGTAAAATAAAGGTTGTTGGTGATGGGTCTCCAACCGCATCGCCCAAAAAGCCCCAATACCGTTAGTCGCCCCTTACGTACACCCACCGGAAGAAATGGGGTAGTGCTATTCTAAGCCGACACTACACAGCATTCTAAGCCGACACTACACAGCATTCTAAGCCGACACTACACAGCATTCTAAGCCGACACTACACAGCATTCTAAGCCGACACTACACAGCATTCTAAGCCGACACTACACAGCATTCTAAGCCGACACTTCACAGCATATTGATAAAATTAAAGCACTGCAAAAATGGTCGTATTAAAAAAAGTTGTTGATTGAATGGTTTTGCAATAGCACCGTACAACAATCACTTGAAAATTTCCATACGTTTAGTCGCCTTGCTGTGTTGTCGTTACCCACAACAAGGCGATAATATTAAATAAATATTACTCTTAGTTATGAAAATAACAATTTTTAATCGACTTCGATGATAGGAGGTAATATATTACACCTTAAGAAACGAAAATATATAAAACAAAATCTTGACTAACTCAAAAAAATAGAATGGGGATTTTTTTAAAGCGCCTTAAAATAAACTGAGATCAATACGGCTACATACTGTATATCCGAAACTTTTAAACCCGAATATTATTTTACCGAAAACTAATCGCCTTTTTTTTAATTGCCATAATATTGTTTCACCGAAATTTCAAATACCATATTCTTACATTCCAGATTATCGTTTGGTTTTTGTTTTTGTTTACTATCATTTTGATTAACCACTAGAACGGATTCCCAAAGAATCGAAAACCAGATATACCTTAATTCCGCAATATTGCTTTTCCGAATAATCACTATTCCAAAAAATCATTTTCCATATATTTGAAATACAGATGTATTGAATGATACCTACTGCTATGAATAATTTTGCAGGCATATTTTAAGTAAGTAGTATACCATGCATCAGGCATTTAGGTGCTCGCTCCGCTGCGCTACGCTCGCTCGTTTTATACATAATCTAACCTAACCTAACCTAACTGAATGTAACCTAACTTTTCTTTGTCTGCAGGGGGCTTTCGCCCCCCGACCCCCCCTACATGCAACCAAGCATGCAAACAAGCAAGCAAGTATACATACAAACAGGCATGCATCCGCGTTCTATTTATATAAAATTTTTCTAACATAAAAAATATCTAGTTAAAGAGATTTACGATATGTAAGACTATAGATAAAGTTACTTCGGTCTTTTAAACCTTTGAAATAATGAGATTATAGTAAAAGATATAGTTGGTAAAAGCAAAAAATTCATTTTAATAATCTGGTTTTAGTTTTTCTGGGAAGTGATACTTCTAGAAAATGTATTTATGTACTAATGAAGTTGTGGAAAATAAAGCATCTGTGATACGTAAATTATGTGAACAGTTTTCTAAATAGTGAATTTCGGATTTGCAATATTCGAATATTCGAAATGTTACCGATCAATACGTATATTCTATAAATCACAGTAATGATATATATAACCACTGACCTCTGTTATCATTGCTATACCCTTACAGGGTGTAGTGTAACTGCCTATCCTTACACTTACATCTGTAAAATTTATTGTACATTGCTTGCGAGAAATAAATAAATAAATACTTTAGTGTATTGGAGGTCAGTGTACATAACACACATGGCACATTGGTCAGCAAATGTTAATATACTGGTTCCTAATACCTAAAACTTTACTTATAATATTTTAAATACAACTATGGATAAAATAATCAATCAGACAGTAGTATCTTCGTGTCAATAAAAAACAATAAATATTTCAAATCTTACATACTCTCTACACAATAAATTGTATTCAGTATCACCAGCACTTTATGCCTATCATAAATGTTAAGCAAAAACGCAGGAAAAAAGATTAAATTGAAGTGTTATATTTCATTAGCTGACGATCGAAAAGATTCGTATCTAGTATTGTGAAAACTGACTAAGGTAAAAACTTGTAAAGACAAATCTTATACTTTTATTTATCTAGTACACGCGGGTAGTGTTTTGATTCAAATATCTAAGGTTCCTTCGATTATTGCTCATCCCTTATTAAATTGGGACAAAACTTTTCTGCTGGAGTGTACCTGGACAGAAATGTATGTGAAAGTTAATGCTTTTTATTTAGATACTTGGGCTTAATAAATCGGATAGAAATAATTATAGTCCGGAAGCACTCTTTCCGCACTATTTTTAGACATAACTTTCAACCGAATAGCTGCAGACATTACGGAGATATTTGAGGTTCTCAAAACCTCAAGCCATAATCCTCATCAGGAAACCTTATTAACTCCGGAACCAATGAACGGTTTCTTCTGGGAATTGGCATAACGTGAGCACTATTTATGCACTATTATTTGAAACCTTATCCTAGACTCTAGGCCGCACCGTTTGTTTGCTGCAGAGATGAGGATTTTGGCTTGAACCGCAAGCCATAATCCTCAATAAACTTTAGCTATAACTTTTTAACCATAAGAGCACTATCTATCTGGCCTATGGCACTATTTATGCACTATTTTTTAGCACTGATCAAAATCAATTTCATGAAGTTTTAAAATTTGAGGATTACGGCTTGAGGGACACATTAAATTTTATACTATAGCACTCTTGAATAATGTAGCTCTCCGGTTGTGAAAGAATTTTCGCGATTCAGATTCAGTATATTCAGAAGATTAGCCCTTATAAATGAATAAAGCCATTAACTCAAGACTCAAACGTCCATACCGCATATCCTCGAAGGTGTGACAGAGCGACAAATACCCCTAAACATTACGTGACATTATTGTCACCTGGAGACCTAGCACGAGAGCTATTTTATCGTCACCATATCGGTTAGAATGAGATGACAGCATACAATACTACGTAAGTGCGTAAGAGATAGCTGTTTTATACCACGCGATATCTAGTTAAAAACTCTCTCGTACTAGCTATGCTGGTGTTCAGAGTTCCTACGTTTTAATTGGACAGTATACTCACGTGGTAGGGGGCAGGCCTATCGCCGTTTTGTACGAATATACTTTCACAAGACTAAATACGACTTCATATGTGGGTTTCCTCACGATGTTTTCCGTCACCGTTAACAATAACGTTAGAAGACTCATTTTTTAGGGCCGACTCGGGATTTGAACCCACCTCTTGGGGATGTAAACGTTTAAATTTGAGACAGAGATTAGCATTTAGATTATTTAATTATTTAGGGGAATAATATCTATACAACCCTTTTTTGCGAAGATTGATCTATTAAAAATTACAGTTAGATATAAAAAGGCTTCATAGAATAGATGTAGTAATTTGTATTCAATTTATTTTACGCGTATAATTATATTATTTTAATAGTTAAGAAATCTCTGCCTTCCCTTTTTTGGGATTCAAAGCCATACATATACACGTATGAAACTGAGAACAATAAAAAATGAGAAATACTAATTGATGATACTTTTAGATGTTGGTTCTGCATGACGCTGTTCTTGTACCTACACGCTTATGTATGGCAGCGAATGTTGGGTGTGGCAGAAGAAACATGAGAGTATAGTAAACGCAGTAGAGATGAACTCCCTCAGAAAATTTTGGGTTATGTGATCGAGTGAGAAATAAAGTGATTTGAGAAAGGTGCGGTGTGAAATATGATATTGTAAAAAAGATATAAAAGGGAACGTTAACATGGTTTCGGCACGTAGATAGGATGGATGATAGTAAATTGGTAAAAGTAATTCATATAGCCAATGTGTATGGTTATGTTAGTAGGGGACGACCTCGGAGGGCTCATTTGGATCTAATAGCCATTAGACACAAAAAGGCAGGCGTCCGAAGTACGAAGATTAAATAGCATTATGAGAAGATTGATGGATTTAAACAAAGCTAGAGAGGTTTGACAGGATCGTACAAAGTATAATGTAGGAATATGTAAGTATGTACATACATACATATACTCACGGCTATATTTCCCAAGAAGGGGTAACCAGAGCTAAGGAATTATAAATTCCTCAGCCACTTTTGGAAGTTGAGTGGGGAAAAGATGGTAAAAATAAAGGTTTTTGGTGATGGTTCTCCAACCGCATCGCCCAAAAATCCAATAAAAGGCCCCAATACCTTAGTCGCTTCTTACGACACCTGTGGGTAGAAAGGGGGTAGCGACATTCTAAGCCGGCACTACACGGCAGTTGCCAGTTACATGGCATGTAAGTATGTATGTTTTATTATGTTGTGTATGTGTGTATATGTGTATATAGGAATAAAACGTTAGAGACTTACCAATAAGAAGCACCAAAGTTTAATTTCACCATATTTTGGTAACATACATACATACATACATATACTCACGGCTATAAATCTCTAGAAGGGGTAGCCAGAGCTAAGGAACTTGAAGTTTCTCAGCCACTTTTGGAAGTTGCGTCGGGAAAAGATAGTGAAATAAAGGTTGTTGGTGATGGGTCTCCAACCACATCGCCCAAAAATCCCTTAAAAGCCCCAATACCGTTAGTCGCCTCTTACGTACCTACACCCACCGGAAGAAATGGGGTAGTGTTATTCTAAGCCGACACTACACAGAAATTTTGGTAAACAATACTTTAATCAACACCAATTCTTTTTTTTTTCTAAAGCATGAATTAAAATGAGAAGAAGGGATGGCATCGGTCTCTGCCTACTTCGATAGGATCTAATCTAATGGCGTGAGTATATTGAAGAGCCACGGAGAAGCTACACATCCCTGTCGGACACCCTTAGAGATTCCAAACCTCATAGAGTGATACTAGTGCACGTATAAGTTGACTCCCCAAACCGAACTTGGATAATACCTCCCATAAACACTTTCTTACCAACCTATCATACGCCTACACCCTATCAGCGATATATCTTAAAGTTAATTTAGTTTGGATTGACCAATTTCTCATCTAGTTTGGGAAGAAAAGTGGGTGAAAGATGTATTTTTTATGATGATAGTTTATAATTGCCGACAGTGCTTATCAATCGAATTTGTAGTACATTTGTGTTAAATTTTATAACTCTCCTTCATTGGATTCGATAACTTCGCCTTTCAAATCAGGGAAGCTCCGCGCTTATAAACACTTTCCCGAATTCAATGTTTAGTACTGAAGAATTTTCATATACCCCTGTAAGGGTAGATATTTAAAAAATCCTTTCCACTTAAATAATAAAAGAAACTTCTGGATTTCATTCAGTAATTTTTTCCAAGTCGGTCAGTTAGTTTTACATTTTATATTTAGATACCAATAAAAAAAAATTAAGTAAAAAAACATTTTAAGAAAAAGCTTTTATTTAAACGCTCTAAAAAGAAGAAAATAAAATATTCCTTTTGGATTATACTAACAACTCCTCATTATACACAATTTATATATAATAATAAAAGCTTGTCGCGAGGTTTACATACCTATCAACATTCCTTTATATCATAATAATTTGTGGTAAATCGAGCGACAAGCTTTTATTATTATATATAAATTGTGTATAATGAGGAGTTGTTAGTATAATCCAAAAGGAATATTTTATTTTCTTCTTTTTAGAGCGTTTAAATAAAAGCTTTTTCTTAAAATGTTTTTTTACTTAATTTTTTTTATTTTTTACTTTTTAGTTATCGCTGGCTATTTTCAAGTTATTATTACTCTCAAAATGCCCTCTCATTTGACACCCATATTGTAGAAGTAGACTAAAGGTAACTATTCCGCCATCCTGCACGGTCCGCCATATTGGATTCAGAATGACGTCATATTCTTTTTCTAGTCACTCTTAACTAGCCCTTTCATTTGATACCCATATTGTAGAAGTAGACTAAAAGTAACTATTCCGCCATCTTGCATGGTCCGCCATATTGGATTCAGAATGACGTCATATTCTTTTTCTAGTCACTCTTAACAAGCCCTTTCATTTGATACCCATATTGTAGAAGTAGACTAAAAGTAACTATTCCGCCATCTTGCATGGTCCGCCATATTGGATTCAGAATGACGTCATATTCTTTTTCTAGTCACTCTTAACAAGCCCTTTCATTTGATACCCATATTGTATAAGTGGATTAAATATAACTGTTCTGACATCTTGTATGATCCGCCATATTGAATTTAGAATGACGTCACATGTCTTATCATATATTGTCATCCAAACAAAATGCGTCCACAAAATTTCAGCACAAACGGTTGAATATATCTACTTCAAAATTGAGTTCAAAGATTTCACCCGAACACACAAACATACATTGCAAGTTAAATAAAAGCTTTTAATAATTAAAATAAAAACCGTAGATAAGTCATGCATGCTCATAGGTGGCACTTAAAAAACAGGCTAAATGGCTCATCTGACTTCAGTCGCGCACTAGCTGCCGTCGCAATCGTTCACCTGTTTTGGCGTGTTTGTTAATAAAAATAATCGAGAATGCCGTTGTGTATGATGAGATTTTGCACAAACTATAGTAGAAAAACTACTAAAATGATGAGATTACTTATCATTCGTAAGTATTATAAATTTACAACGTTTTAATTATAATTTATAATAAATCGTGTGTATAGGTCTTAATTATTCTTTGTCAAACGGTCGTCTTAGTGTCATATTTCACGACGGTACAGAGAAAATATGTTTATCTCTTTTTAGCACTTGCTTTAAGATATGCCATCTCACCTACATTTAAAATGTATTTCTTGGTGTGTTGTTTGGATATATTACTAGTGGTGTGCGTTCATCTGCCGCAATCGGAATATTGGTTTAAAAATACTTAAAAAAAAGAGTTATAAAATATATTCTCAGACCTACCAAATGAATACGCAAAATTCATACAATATAATTTTAATGTTTTTGTTCATGAAAACCTCATGTGGTAATTATTACTAATTATTATTATTAATAATTAGTAAAAATCCCCATTATTATTAAGAATTTCGCGCTGGCAGCCATTGACACGGTATCTCATACCCGAAGTCGCGGGTTCGAATCCCGCCTGTGTCGAAATTTTTCTTTCCTTTATTTATTATTCATACAATATACTTTCAATTATCTTTATTCACACATATTCGCTTAGTTGAATGTGAAAAAGAAGGATTAGTGCTTCCTATTATTCTAAGCTAACACAAAAGAAAAAAAAACTGGGTTTTCCGTTCGTTTAGTACTTACCAAACGGTATACCGCTACGCCACGAAGATGTTGGTGTAGATGTAGGGTCCAAATTTTTGATAACGTATATATCTAGTTGGCATACAAGTGACAAACAATTAAATAGACATTTATTTTAATTAAAATGGATGAAATCCTTATTTTTGCCAAAAAGACTATTAATAAAGAGTCTGATAAAGTCGTTCGATGAAAAAACGAATCGTGTAAATATAGGGAACCATATAAAAGTTATGTTTTTTTATGCTCCTGTGGAAACCCTTTCGAAATCCAGGATAAATTATATCCTATATGTTGGCCAGGTATATAAGCTACGTTGATGCCAAATTTGATCAAGATCCGTCCGGTAGCATTAACGTGATGACCGGACAAACAGACAGACAGACAGACATTTTTTTTAAAGTGTGTGACGTCACGAACTTAAAGTTATACGTTTACGCTGCAGCAGTTTAAATCTTTTATTATTGTTAATGTTACAAACCTAGTACCGTAAAGTGAATTGTTGCGTTCGTTGTGTTTCAACTCGCCTTAACTATTGTTTGTGAGACTGTATCTCGTGTTTTTTTGGTTTTCTATGTCTTTAAATAATTTGGTAAAATTAGTAAATGTTGAATTGTTTTTTTATACACCCACAGTATAAATTATTAAAAATTTTGTTTAGTAGCTCCATCTCTCCGCACGTTACAAAACTACTAAACTCAGTCATTGATTAAATAATTGAACAATCGATAACTATTTACAATGCCGATGTGTGCAGGATGCCAGAAGTTGACACAAGTGCGTACAGATGGCGCTGTTTGTAGCAAATGCGAACTTTATTATCATCGCGCGTGTGTTGGTATTCACCCGAAGCAGACGGCCCCGACTAATTGGTTGTGCCCGGAATGTACCCGTTCAATGCCGCGGGACAATAAGGCCGACACCCCAGTTAAAGGGATTATGACGGAGCAGCAACGAGTCGCCACAACTTCTTTAGTAGCCGAGATAGGGGAAGATGATCATGGACGTTCATCAGAACAGTGGTCTTCGTCAGCTGAATTTAGTGTGTTTAGGAACGAGATTCGGTCACTACGAGACGAACTCGTGACATTCCGCACTGAGTTCTATGTCTTTCGCGAAGCAATTGCAACTGCTACAGATAGGTTGGATAGAATCGATAAACGGGTTGATGACATGGAACGCCAACTTGCTGAAAGTACCAGGACGGGTGGCACGAAATTTCTAGAAGAAGCTGTAGAAAAACTACAACTCCAGCTTCAAGACAGGGACCAGGATGCACTATGCAACGACATCCAATTGTCTAACTTGCCAGAGAACAAGGGTGAGAACACTATTCACCTCGTCACTCTGGTGGGCACTAAGCTCGGGGTCACCATAGACGACAGGGACGTGGTGAGCGCGGAACGGATGGGAGCGCCGCGTGACGGCGGTGTGCGGCCGATCGTGGTGCGGCTGGCGCGGCGCGCGACGCGGGACGAGCTGCTGCGCGCGGCGCGGGTGCGGCGCGGCGTCACCACCGCCGACATGGGACTCAGTGGATCGGCAACCAAGTTTTATGTCAACGAGCGGTTGACCCGACTCAACCGGTCGTTATTCAATAAAACCCGAGAGCGAGCTCGCGCATCTGGCTGGCGATATGTTTGGACGCGGGACGGTCGAGTGTGCGTCCGCCAAAAGGATGGGGCGTCAGTTTCCAAAATACGTCGTGAGGAAGACATTGAACATATTTTTGGTCAAAATGTTGTTTGACTATTTTGATGTTTGGCACGTAATTTATAATATAATTGTAAAAACAGTCGGAAAAAAAAATATTTTAATTTTTGTGTGTCTCTGCTTGGTCTTTATTATTTTTTTAATTGTTTCTGATCTTATGTATAATTTCTTTTTGTATTTCTGCTTGGTGTCCTATTTTATATTACTTTATTCTGATTTTGTTCCTAAAACTTACATAATCAGTTTAGTTTCGAAGTTGATAGTTAACTACACTCTACTTAAGTATATTTTTTATAGTTCTCTCTTTACCAAATACTCAACTCAAATATGCGTAACATGTATTTTTAAAGTTGTTTACTGGTTTAGGTTTTACGATTTTATAACAGTGCAATTTATTCATGCGTATCAAATGGTATGTAATGATAATACTAATTATATGTTGTATATTAGTGTATTTTATCTAGTATATAAATTTATTACGGATTTGTGTAATATATCAATATTTTCCTTACAATATTTACATATACACGTATATATTTCAACTTTTTCAGTACTTACTTATCATATTTTAATTTACCTAATATCCATATATTTAAGCAATTTGAATGATTATGATAACGTATTTATATTTTATGATTTACATGTATTTATATTTATGTTTTGTCCAATAATTAAATTATTTAAAAAATATAATTATAATATCTTATTTATATTTTCATGCAATATTTGTATACAGTATGTGTCATTTACTTATACCTATAGCTATTTTTTTTGTCCTATAGACATATATATGTGGTGTTATTTACATAGGACTGTATTTCGATGACTCGTATTAAGCATCTGCAGTTAGCATTGTTTAACGCAGGATCACTGAATACGGGACATGACGAACTTATTTCTGTTATACTTGACTTGACACCCGACATTATTGCGATTAATGAGACTTGGCTACGCACAGGACAGGAGAACTTAGCCCCGGTGGTGCCGGGCTACCGACTTAGACATATACCGAGACAGGCTTCTAGTGGCCGCACGAGGGGGGGTGGAGTGGCGTTCTATTTGCGTGAGGGTTTAAATGCCCGTATGTATACCCATCCACACTCTCCGACTGTAGAACAAATGTGGATTCGCCTGTGCATAAACGGTATTAGATTTCTAATCGGCACTGCATATCGTCCGCCGTGGCAGGATGCTGACATTTTCTTTGACGCCATTACTGAGACTATCTCATCTTGTAAGAACTATGACAAACTAGTAGTATTAGGCGACTTTAACATTAATTTTTGTGACACAAATGACCGGTACTATCGATGTTTATCTGACTTTCTTACATCGGTAAATTTGACTCAGGTGGTTATGGAACCGACTCATTTTACAGACCATAGCGAAACGACTATTGACTTGATATGTACTGACGTCCCTGTCCGTCATGTAAATACACACCACATTCCTGATCTGGGTCGTCATGCTTTTATTACAGTGCAACTTGACATAAAGAAACCTAGACTCATACCAAGGACGATAACTTACAGACCTTTCACTGACATAAATATAGATGACTTTAATAAGGATGTTGAAAACACAGACTGGGACATAATTAAAATATATGAAGACGTTGACGACATGCTTACAGCTTTCAATGATTGCGTCATCCGATTATTTGACAAACATGCACCGGTGAAAACAGTTGTGGTCAAAGACGCGCCAAAACCATGGCTAACTTACAATGTTAGATTGATGATGCATCTCCGAAACGAAGCGCATCTTAAGGCAAAAAAAGATAAAACAGAATCAAGCATACAATACTACAAAGACCTTAAGCATCAAGTTATCACAGCAGTCCATAACGAAAAAAAAGCATTTTATGAACATGTCATCAATAGTAGTGTGGATGACTCGCGAACACTTTGGAAGAATCTCAAACGAACTGTTCTTCCAAACAAACGGAATATAGAATTACCTGCACACTTCAATGACCCGGTTGACATAAATCGTTACTTTGGTCAAGTTCCCGGTAGTAATGATGTAAGCATTTCAGACTTGACATACTTTGAATTTAACCGACATGGACCTGCTACCTTTACTCTTAACACAGTTACACTGGATCAAGTTGCTAAAGTGGTGACTGGGATCAAAACTAAAGCAAAGGGTATCGACGAAATTGACATTGATATGCTTTTACTTACTTTTCCGACTACTCTTGACGTACTGACATGCATTGTTAATAGAAGCATTGCAACAAGCAAATTCCCTTCTGTATGGAAAATTGCTAGAATTGCACCATTACCCAAAAAACCAAATCCCGTCTTAGTTTCCGACCTTCGAGCAATAAGTATTCTTCCATGTGCATCGAAGATAGTAGAGAGGGTGGTATGCGATCAGCTTACGAAATATCTGGAGAACAACAACATTTTGCCCGTATACCAATCAGGATTCCGCAAGGGACATTCAACAGCGACAGCCCTCCTTGATGTTATTGATAATATACTCCATGATTTAGAAAACGGAAAGAGTACAATATTGGCACTGTTGGATTTCTCCAGAGCTTTCGATTGCTTGTGCAAGCCTTTGCTGCTATCCAAGTTGTCGTATTACGGATTTGATGTATCAGTGATCCAATGGTTTAATAGTTATCTGACGGGGAGAGCACAGTTTGTCGAGATACGTAGTAGAGATGGTATATCTCACACTTCATCGGTTAGTGAACTAGAAAGAGGTGTACCACAAGGTTCAATTTTGGGCCCTTTACTGTTCTTACTATATATTGCAGACCTAGTTCAGAATATAGAAAACTGTAAATACCATATGTACGCCGATGACTTGCAATTATACATTTCTGGTATACCGACAAATGGTGCCCTCACTGCTGACAAACTAAACGCAGATTTGGATCAAATTGTTTCCTGGTCCAAGAAAAATTGCCTTATTTTAAATCCTGATAAGTCAAAGTTCATGGTACTTGGAACCAAATCGCAAATACGTAATACGTTGGAAGCTCTCGCGAACAAGGATGTAACTGTTAGGGGCCAACCACTGGAGAGGGTGGAAGAAGCGCGAAACCTTGGTCTGTTGATGGATGGGGAACTTAAGTTCGAAAACCACATCCAGGCTGTGGTTAGCAATTGTTTTTACCGTCTCAAAGTACTTTACAATATTCGTGATTATCTGAGTGTGGATTTGCGTGTTCACCTTTGCGAATCGCTGATATTGTCAAGGTTAAACTACGGTGATGTGGTTTATGGCAGTTGCATACTTGGTCGTACACAGAGGCTGATACAGCGTGTGCAAAACGCATGTGCACGTTATTGCTTTCATGTCCCACCACGTTCCCACATCACTCCACATTTGAACGATGCAAAACTACTTAATATGCAGGCTCGTAGATGGCTACACCTTGCGACAATGATGTTTGGTGTTGTCAGACTGGAATCACCAGCATATTTGTATAATAAAATAAAATGGTCATCTATGAAATATCAGTACAAAACAAGAGCAATCCTGCCGAAACACAGAACAGCGGCATTTCGAGGCTCTTTTAAATTTGCAGCGTCCAAATGTTGGAATGATCTCCCTCCCCCAATCCGTGAAGTGTCAAGTAAAGGTACCTTTAAGCGTAAGCTAAAAGTATACCTACTTGCTCAACAAAATCCGCCTCTCTAAATGTCCGTTCCTGTCCTGTCTATTTTCTATATGCATTAATAATATTCATATTATTTTTAAATATGTATTATTTAATTTAAACAATCTATTTCCTGCAACTGTTATTGTAAGTAGTTTATGTTGTTTTCTTTTCATTAATTATTTTAATTGTATAGTATACATGTATTAAGTATAAATATACCTACTAATTCATATTATAAGTTGTATTTTTGTGTACAGATATATAACGAACGTATTTGTTATTTAAGTTATTATTGATTTGCTATATATGATTTGTATTCTTATTCAGTATGTAAGTACTAAAATATCTTATTTTTATACTTTTATATTTATCACTTATTATATTTGTGTATGTATTTATGTAATCAGCACATTTTAGCACTGATCAATTTTTAATATTTTTTTTTTTAATATTGTTTTTTTTTGTTATGTTTTAAAATAAATTGGCTGTAGTGATTTAAATTTATGTAAGGTCCGTATGTCACTACAAGTCTGGCGCTGACTGAAAATCAGTGTTGTGAGGTAAAACTCACAACGACAACGCTGAGTCAGACGCCATTTTGTTGTTTTCGCGCATTATGTGAGATGAACACTGTTTTTATTGTTAAATGTTTTTTTTTCTTTTTTTTACCTTTATTTATTTTGTAAAAATATTTACATGTTCATGTGCGACTGACAGCAAATAAACGTTTTTTCTTCTTTCTTCTTCTTCTTTCTAAAATTATAAACGTATCGTAGATATATACAATATTCCAAAAAAATATTCTTTTTATAGAGATTTCATACGCTTCTGAACTGATCTTTTTTTAACAAACAAACATTTTTTATTTCTCAATTTGACGGGTCGGTTGTTTTGAAAAAGAAGTTTTCTTAGTCAAAATCACAAATATTTTATTTTTTGTTGAGAATACTTTGAGAGTGTCAAATTTTAAACATCTTGGAAAACAGTATAGAATACTCTCTAATGAAACGGAATTTAACCATTTATTATATGCATCACTGACAGTATATATGAACTATAGATTTTCGATGATTATTACTTCAGTTAGTTTAAGGTCATATAATAAATATATTTACCATCTTGATCAACTTCATCAATAATCTCTTTCAGCGTTGATTCATCCAGCTCATGACCCAACATCTCCAGGATCGTGCCTATCATTTCAGTGCTGATAACTCCTTTCTTTTCGTGGTCAAATGCGTCGAAGGCATTCTTCAGTACTGAAAAGAAAAAAAATGCGAATTCATATAGATAGTTTGCATAAATACTTTGTAAATAAATAAAGACTTTGTTTTGTACTAAAACGACGTAACTCCAAACTCATTTTCTTTTCGCTCATTTATCGTTAAAACTGATGCATTAAGGTTGACAGAATTGTATTATTGACTTCTATAGTTTGTTCGAAAATATTTCTTACGGAAGTATCGCGGTTGTCAGAAACTCATACAATCTACCATTTTGGTTTGTGTGATCTGTAGTGATTTTACAAAATTACGAAGCCAAGAACTAATTACAATGAGGTTTGCATCATACCTTTTTAAAATGTAAAATGGATAATAATTAATAAATAATGTAAGAAATACAAATAATATAAAATAGCAAGAAATACAAATCAA